>CM040244.1:45256847-45856847 GCA_022545495.1 Chrysanthemum lavandulifolium | reverse complement strand
GTAACTTCAAGTGTTTCTATATTTTGAATGACATAAGACATAAAAGTAGTCTATGTTATAATCTTGACACATGTTCTAAACAAGTCAATCTTATTAGAACGTTAATCTCTTATCTTACTATCAAGAGAATCCATTAATCATATTTGTATGTGTTGTTCCTTTTCACACAAAAAATACTTCTCCCACTTGTGCATAGAACAACATCATATAATAGATAAACACCATGACATTCATTTGTTTATGTGAGCAATATGATAGTGTCATAGATATATAAGCATTACAAGTAGATGTAGGAACACTTAATTATCAAGGAAACGTTCATGACTATCCTTGAGAATATGAATGTCTACATTTTTGAGCGTAATGTATTATTACAAGAAAATCTACCAAGATAATAAATCTTGTAACTCCCATCGAATTAGACAACGTTACAATAATGTCTTATTCAGTAATACACCACAATACTCCCACTGGATTTGACAACATTGTAAGTGTTTCATTAACCAATTGAAAATAGCGTGCTATTACGTTACTACCCCTTTGTAAGACCATTCGTAACAATTACTTAGGTACTAAAAGAGTGTATCCTACTCTGTAGATGATGGATCATCCATCAATGCTATTAACTTGAAAAATTGAGCATGCAATTTCTTCCTTAATAGGTCTACTATCCCCACAATGGTGTAGCACCTTTAATTGGTCAAATCAAAACAACTAGATAAAATATACTAGTTTGTCTTTTACCAATTTTATGGTAATTAGTCTAGATTATAATGTAATAACTCATATAATGTCAAACATGTTTTCTAGTTGACCAAAATGTCATATAAGAATTCAATCACCAACAGAGGGTAATGAAATCTCTTAAGGAAAACATGGTGTGCAATTTTCTTAACTATTAAAGTTGCTATGAGTTATATTAGAATTTAGACAATTCTAATGTTCCTAACATACCTTTCTCAATCATGAAAAGGAATAGGATTGAGTCTCATTCTTCTTCCATGGAAAAGAGTTTATGTTTGTCTTTTAGTAAATTTTTTTTTGATCAAACATTTGTTTGAAAACAGAACTAGATCAATTTACCAAAGCCCAAACTATGTTTACGGTTTAATGTTGCATTAATACAATCAAAAGAATTAACAAAATTCAATTTTTAGTATTTTCGATAATTAAATCTTTCAAGAAAATAAAATACCCTTGATCAATATTCATATTAACCATAGAATTTTCCTTGAATCTAGGACCCTCATTATCATAGTTTCACCACATCAGTTGATCTGCTAGTGATGAAAGTATAGAATAGGTAATTGTCGAAGAACAATAATTGACAAACAAGTTTGCAATTCCTAGAAAATATGGGATTTACAATTTTGCCAAAACAATTAATGCAAAACGTAAGCATGTTTCATCCCATCTTATGCCTTAAGTCATAGGTCTCACTAACTAACTTAATTAAGTTGTCTAACTTAGAAACGCAAATCATAAAGTCGAGGTCTCACACAACAAAATAATTCACCTTGTCATTGTAATCTAGATCAAGGTCTCACATAACTAAATTACAACTTCAAGTGTTTCATATCATTAGATGGCATAAACTTAAATTTAAAGGGTACAAATTTTGACGTGTAATCAAAACTTATGTATAAAGAAGCATGCATACAACTTTATAACAAAATATTTTCGAAAACCTTACATACGATTTTAATTGCTAAGATTAAATTCTACAAAGTTTTAATCGATGCGTTGAGAAACTTACAACTTTGCACTAAGATGCTTCGTACATAGAATGGTTATACTAGGTAGCTCAATCGAACTCACAGGGGCGAGGACCGTAAGCGCAAAGGCATAACCTTAGACATCCATTCGGTGAGACTGCGCACTTCTTAAACAACCCTTTATAGTTTGTTCTAGTGGGTGAGCCGTTCTAACCATTTAGTACAATCGCATCAATCGATTAAAAGTTCAAGAATTAATTCTTAGATAACAAATCGGTTTAGCCATTATTTAGTCTATTTAATTTTCTATTCATAAAAACCCTTTTTGCTTACTAACATGTCAAACAATTATATAAACAAAAAAGCATTTTAATAAAAATTAAACACACTCAAATAATATACATATAACTTAACAATTAACATATGTAAAAACAATTAGCCACATGCATAATTATTTCGATAAAACCTAATAAACAATTCTAGGCGTAAAAAATGCATACATCAACTAGGGCTTTCAACTACAAGGTAGATGAGCCACATACATCGACAAGTCGATTATGTAAGCCAAAGTCAATAGTATACCAAATAGCACATAACGAATTTTTATTAGTATAATTGAGGTCTTCCCCAATTCAATCATTATCAAATAAATAAACATGTGTATATCACTAAACAATTTATCAAAACAATAATCCATGGCAAAACATGCATGTTCCACCATGAATTCCTCATAACAATTATAATCCCAAGATACGCATATAATCATGGCACATAACAATTATTCATGAAAACCACATAAAATATACATGCAATCCTAGGGTTTCTACAAGTTTTACAAAAAATAAAACCTAATAAACAATTAAAGGGTAATCGACCCAATAATAAAAAATTAGGGTTCCAATTTTCAAAACCCTAGAAACCATAAAAGCATATAATAATCATAAAGATTCAATTTTATGTGTTTGATAATTAATTACAACATATTAACGGCTCGTGATGCCACCGTGTGGGTTTTACTAATCATAACAATTATAGAAAACAAGTAAACATCATCAAAGCATGCAATGAAGTAATAGGAATAATACTTGTAAATTAATTAACCGAATTAAAAGTATGTGCGTACCTTTTGCGAATCAATGCAATTAGGGTTTATGGAAAACCCCAAATTAGGATCAAGAACAAGAAACCCTAAACCCTAATAAATTAGGGTTTGTGAATGTCGACCAACACCTATGTCGACCCACCAATGAAATCAACCACCAAGATTCACAAGCTCAGCGTGCTTGTTCTTCGTTCTTGTACACACGTATTAATAGCGAATCAATGAGAAAAGCTAGTTTCTTGATCACAATAGATTAACCAAACACCTTTGTTATGCTCAAGGTCACCGCAAATCCCTTACATGGGGTTTTGCTTCGTCGACCTAAGAACAAGAGGAAGAAAGAAGAAGTTTGGCCTTCTATTGAAATCAAGTGTCCCAAAGGATGAATACATGGGGATGTATTTATAGCCTTATGGTAGATGTCAAGATTGCTATAGTAACCGATGTGGGATTCTATAGTTTTCGCCAAACACAAGCCCAAAGAGGATTCCTAAAACCTTCTCTTGACTTGTTAACTTTTCTTCATATCCCGTTGACATTTAATGACCGATAATCAAAACTCGTCAAATATTAAATATCATTAAGTATTTATTTCGTGATCAAATAATTAAATATAACATTTTATATATTAATTATTTATACATTGATTCTCATACGTAATGTGTGCAATCCCGAAGTCTCGAGTTCGAATCCGGTCATACATATATTAATAATTATCCATAAACCTTTCATACGGTTGTGATCTCATGCTATTTTAGTGTTGGGATTTACGGTTATTGGGCCTTTGAGAACCAAGTAGCAGTTATGTTCTTCAAAATTTTATGGTGGGTTCTAATCCATTGTTGCCCAAATGGTTCCTTCTTATGACCAATGGCTTCACCGTTTCATGAAGTCGTCGCTTGTAGTTTGGTAAGTTTCTCACATTTCAAGGTAAAATTATCAAAGTATATATTTCTCGTGTTATGATAACTTCGGTGTTAAAATAATTTCTAGCTATTGGGCTTTCGACAACAATTTGTTCAATTAGTTTTAAGACCTCTTTTGTTATGAAAGTTGGCTTAATCTGTAGTTGTTGGAGATCTTCATTTCTTTTGCTAACATTTAAATGTCACCGATTTTTGTCAAAACAGTTTACCGCAACCATCAAACGTGGTTTTAGGCGCAAATTTGCAAATCCCGAAAAGGGTCAACTCTCACTAAGAAACTTTGTGCCTCGACTAATAACAAGATCATCATCTCGATTATCGCAACTACTTTTGCAACAATGTTGCCTTTCTTTGGAGATATAATGGCACTTTGCTTGGTGCATTTGGTAGCATACCATTGGACTTCATATTGCCCATGGTCTTTTACAAATTAACATTCAAGCCATCCAAAAGGGCTTGATCTTTTGGTGAATGATTCGTGCCAACAGTCAAGCTAAATCACTCAAGCCGCCACTTGTGAATGGCCGACCGTAATAAGCTTAAACTGCTTAAGCACGAATGCAATGAAGATCCGGGGAGTATAGTGTTTCCGGGTCGTTATGTCCCAAATGAGCTATGCAATGGATCACCCGACGAATAGTGATCGAGAGATTTGAGCGGAAAGAAGGATTTGAATTATTATAACTAAGGAAAAGCCAACAAATTACAACGGCTTAAATGCAAATTAAAGGAAATTAAAAGAAAAAAATATTAAATAAACGCTATCACTATTTTTAAAATGATGTTTTGTTGATTTTATAAAACAAAATATCTTAAATAAACTATTTTAACTAAAGCGTAAACTTAAAATATCTAAAACGTGGCCTAAAATGAAAACGTCGTTATGTACGAAAATTACTGTTGGGCGCAAGATAAAACGTAAAATTTGTGAAATAAAACTCCTACGAATGTAAAAATAATTTTCTCACGTACTACATGACAAAAGAAAATTTTAGGAAAAAGCGGGTATTTTTCGACTCTTAAATTATTTATTACGAATTAAATACTATTTTACACTAATTAATTAATTAAAAATATTAAACTAATTGGGAAAAATCAAAAAAATCACAAAAGTACCTTGAGTTATGCTTAATCTAGGAAAATAAGAAAACACTACGTTGTATGGGAGAATAAGTCGCAAATAAGCCAAAGAGTGCTTATATTAAACACTAAGTACAAGTCTTTAAAGGATTTGTTTGTGCAAAACTTGTGAGACAAGTCCCAAGGGCGCAGATGGTAGAGGAGAGGTGTATGTGGTCGTGGGAGGCTAGAGGTCACAGGTTCGAATCCTGGCCTCTATCCTTTTGCTTCTTTCATTTTTTTTAGATTTTTCTTTTGAAACTTGAAGATGAGATCAAAACAGAAACATTTTGTGAAAACTCAACTTTTATAAAGCGGCAAATAAGTCAGAATGACTTATTTCCACAACAATTACACCACCAAATTCAACCAACACCTTATGATTTTTTGAGCCAAGCACAACCAATAAGCAATAAATAAGCAATGGGAAACTTGGAATGAAGCACTTGAATACTAAATAAATCTGAAATAAGCTTATGAAAACTAAAAGCAAATAAGCAGTTTGGATTGTGTAGCTAAAAAAAAAAAAAAGCAGTTGGTCTAGGAACAAGCTAAGGGGATCCTAAAAACTAAGAATGAAGGAGAATAAGCAATTAGGCTGAAATAAGCCAAGTTCACATTACCTATGCTAATTAATCTAATAAGCTAAAAACAAACTAAATAAGCTGAAAACCAAATAAGCACTGACCAAGGGCACTTTATTCTTTGTTGGTTGCGATCCCAAACGACCAGGGGGTAAGTTAGAAGCTAATTCTAGATGAGCATCGTTGAAATAAGCTTGAGCTTATTAGATTCTTGAAGTTCACCAGGTGGCTAGCTTTTGCCCCACTACCGACTTGAATAAGCATCAGCGACTTATTAACAAGCCGCAAAAGCTTTGGATGTGATTGCAGCACCGCACGCAAACGTTAGTTGGCCAATCCACACTTCAACCCACTTGCGCCTAACTAAAACAATTTTTGATTTTTTTCTTTTGGCATAAGATTAACAATCAGCTGAACTCACCTTTTTTAATTTTTATAATTTTTTATCTAATCTAAAACTTGGTTAAACTGCTAAGGGAAATCAGACAGAACTACATGTTTTGGAAATCAAAGAAAACTTGGAAAACTTGCAAAACTCGTTTCTAACTCAAACCATTAGTCTTTGATACTTAAAATATGTTTGACCACAGTTGTCAAAATGGGTAAAACTAAATTTTTACTAGTAACAACCCATATCCCAAACATCCCTTTGAGAATCCAAAATGCATTTTAACTGTGAGACTTGTGGAAAAACTAAGCTGAGATGGTTTGAAATAAAAAGAAAACAACTTAAAACTCAACTACTACTTGTATGAAAATCAGAAAATTTCTTAAAAATGGTTTGGCTTGGAACTTTTGACTTTCGTTGACTCTTTGCAAAAATGTTAGATTCTGAATTTAAGAACGAATTAGTTAACAATTAACTAACACAAGCTCCTGAAAAGCTTAGGGGAGCCTTCAAATACAGTAAATGAACACATAATCAAGCTAATATCAAATGACAAAGACAATACGAATTTTGAGAGTTAAAATGAAAATTGCATTAACTAGAATTTAGAGTAAACAACTTAAATGTAAAAGTGATTATACTACTGAAACATTAAAAATGATAAGAAATTAAGAAGGTACATTTCTTTAAAAAAAATGAAAAATGGACAAAAAACTCAAAATCTAAAAAAAACAAAAACGAACTCCCTTCTAGCAACTCCTTCCAGCTATTTATCTCTGGGCTTCTCTCTCTCTTCTTGTGCCACTTGTGAGATAACAATGCCAAAATACGCGTGCTCTGCCATTAGCTAGTCTCGTTGCTACTTTCTCTTGTGTTTCTTCGATGTGTGTGTTGTCTTCTTGCTTCCCATGCCCGACAATGATGGGGCTAGTGTGTTGGGTGGTTTTGGTGACAGGGGACAGGGGGGATTAGAAAAGAGAAAAAAACTTTATTGTGTTTTGTGTTTCTGGTGTTTTGTTTGGGCGGGAAGAAGGGAAGGAGATGGGGTGATAAACATTGACCGGGTATAGGGTTTTTGACCGGGTTGAGGCTTGGACTGGACCGGGTAGGGGATTGTTGGGCCTTGGGTAGTTATTGGACTAGGATTAGTTTAGAACCCAAATGAGCCTCTAGGGACTAAAGCGCAAAATGAAAATTGTGGACCAAGGCGCCAAATCGATTTTGAGGAGCCAATCATACAAATTCGAAAAGATGATCCAAGGGTTGGTTTTGCCGGTCTCTAATAATCCAGGACCTGAGTGTGCCAATTTGAAACTTGAGGACCAAAACGAAATTTTCCAAAATTATTATAAGGACCAAAATGACAAGTTGGAATTACCAAAGGACATAAATGTTAATTTTCCAATTTTAGAATGTCCAGGTAAATTCATCAATCTTTAAATTTTGAGGACTAAAGTTGCTATTTTGAAAGTTGGGGACCAAACCGCCAATTATGCAAATTTTGTTCGTTTTCATTTGTTTTCAATAATTTTGCATCCGAAACATATAAAACACAATTTTGAGATATTTTCAAGATTTTGATGCATTTCGAGTGTTTTTAAATGTTTTCGATTCAGATTGACCAAAATGATGAGTATTTACACACTCATCGCTGAACACGGTTATTGGTGTTGCCTCAACGGGCTTTCATTGATAGGGGCGGTAGCATCAAGACGACAAATTATCCTAGATGCTAAAGCGTATCGTTTGTTTGCTAACATGTAGGTATAATTTAAACATCTATTAAGTTCCATATCACTTGTAAGCAAAAAAAGCGGTTATCACTATGCTAATCATTATATATATAAAGAGTAAACTCTAAAATACATCTTTTAGTTTGCTAAATTTCACTATTTACATCATTGTCGAGAAGTTGGGACATCTACATCTATCCGTCAATAAACATTAGACAATATTACATCTCGGTATGGAGTGAGCATGAGGCGATTTGGGCGGTTTTGATTAAAACAAAACCTCGAACCGAAAACTTCGGTTTTAAGAATTGTAAACCGTTTGGTTTTCTAAAAATCGCTTAGTTTCGATTTATTTTCGGGTTTTTATTTTGCATTATTCTTTACCAATTTATTAACTCGAAAGTTATAATCCATCACAACTTTAACTTGTTTTGTCAACCAATAAAAAAATTTTCAACTAGCATTATTCATATAAAACTTAACGTAGCATAACATTTAACAATCCAAAACATAATGTTGCGTCTTCGAAATCCACAAGGTTTTTTCGATCCGGATTTTCGTATGCAACCAAAAACCGCCTCAAATATTCGGTTTTTGTAAAAATCAAAACCGTCTCATCGGTTTTTCAATTGGTTCAGTTTTTTCGGTGCGGTTATTTCAGTTTCGGTTCAGTTTTTTGGTTTTTGTGCTCACCCCTACCCTAGGACGAACGATGCAATTTTTTTTCCGTTTTTAGCTACGTGGTTCTTCGTTTTTTTTGCATGTAACAGGGATGTATTTTGTACTTTACTCTTATTATCACTATTTTTTTAAGTTTTACTATTAGTAGTATTTTTTTTATTAATATTACTCCATCTAACCCATATTAATTATCTTGTTTTGACATTTTGAAGTCGTTCATTTTCACTTTGACCTTGAGTATTTTTGTTTGTGTTATATAATTATTACTGAAAATTATACAAATGAAAATACATTTAAAACATAATTCATTCATATATTTTGCATCAAGTATTATTATAATATAATACAAATTAAAAATAGTTAAGGTTAAAGTTAAAAAATAAATACTTCAAAAAGTCAAAACAGGACAAATAAATTGAGATGGGAGGAGTTATGGGTGAGCATGAGGCGGGGTGGGGCGGTTTTATGGTAACACCAAAATCCGAACCATATATTTTAGGTTCATCACAACCATCAGATCAAACTAGATGAAAGGTGGAGATTTATCCCTTAGTATGCAAGGATTTTTGAGTATGCAAAATAAAGTGACTCATAATAACCTATAGAATCTTTTGGGCATGAAACTAAAGTTGGCCTATTTTATATATTAAAAAAAAACTCACTTTTTATTTAGGGTGAGGGTTTTTAATTTGGTGATTTATGGTTAGGGTTAGGGTGAAGGTGAAGGCTACAGAGGGTGATGAAATGAAGATGTGTTTGAGGTTCTATATATAAATGGGCAAAATTGTCGTTTAACTAGAATAATGAGATTTAACAACATATAACGGGATGTTGACTAACAGAAAATGGGTCAAAGGACTAGTTTAGCTTATAAAACCTTGTTTGGACTCCCCACAATGAAAACACCAAGTTTTGGTTCAACGTGATGCAAATGTACAAGATTAGGGACGAACGATTGTATTTTACTCTTATTATTATTATTATTATTATTATTATTATTATTATTATTATTATTATTATTATTATTATTATTATTATTATTATTATTATTATTATTATTATTATTATTATTATTATTATTATTATTATTATTATTATTATTATTATTATTATTATTATTATTATTTTATTTTTATTATAAATATCACTATATTAGAAACTAATAGGATTTACAAGAAGTTAAAGTGAGCATGATACAAGCAGAGCCTCAACTCCTCTAGCTATAAGAAAGCTAATCCTGCTAAAGACATGAATAGAGCACGTGCCCCAATGTCTTGGGTCACGGAGAACTTTCGGATTTGCTTCAAAGAATATCACCGCATCCTTCTCAAGTTCCACAAAAAGAATTATTATTATTATTATTATTATTATTATTATTATTATTATTATTATTATTATTATTGTTATTATTATTATTTTAAATTTGAATTTATTATTATTATTATTTATTTTAATTTATATTATTTATATTATTATTATTATTATTATTATTATCCTATTTTTTCAACTTAAATATTTTTTATTCATCTTCTTCAAACCAAATTAAAACACACATACCCTTTTATTAACAATATCAACTTTATCTCTCCAAATTCATCGACAAATAGTCAAATTTGATTTTGTTAAAAAGGCTTGTGTGCTTTTGATTTGAAGAATATGAATAAAAGGGTTTAAGTTGAAAAGATGGAAATGAGTTTTGATAATAATAATAATAATAACATTAATAGTAATAATAAAACAAAAATAAATTAATAATAATTATAATAAAAATATAAAATTTAAAGTTGTAATAATAATAATAATGATAATAATAATAATAATAATAATAATAATAATAATAATAATAATAATAATAATAAAATTAAATATAAAAATTTAAAACTATTAAAAATGTAATATTAATAAAAATAAAAATAAAATAAAAGTATTAGTAATAAAATTAATAATAAAAAATAAATCGAAAATTAATTATAATAATAATAAGATTAAATGCCCAATACATCCTCATATAAGCAAAATGTTGAAAATACCTCCTATGTTTGAACCACTTTAACGGAAAAGTATTGCATCGTTCGTCTCTAAGGATGTATATTGTGTAATGCTTATTGACGGAGGGATGTAAATGTCCCAACGGTTCCGACAAGGATGTAAACTGTAAAATTTGGCAAACAACAAATATTTATTTTAGAGTTTGCTCTTCTATAAAATTGGATATGATTTCTATTTTCATAGATTACCCAAAGTTCAATTAGCTTCTAATAATAAATGGTTTTTAGTTTGTCCTTAAATACAACTTTACACTAAAGAAAACTTTTTCAAGATAAGAACTTACAGAACGATTTTAGTATTTTACTATAACTGAAATGGTAATTAATTCTAACGATTATGTTCAAAATGTGGTCGATGTGTCGATGGCAAGCTAGTTAATCCAACAAAAAAATTAATATTTCCAAGAATAAACAGTATCAAAATTATATTTGGATATAACCACATGAGGTTAAAAGATTACTTACTTTTCATTTGTTTAAAAGAGGCTTCCGTTTGTTTTTTATTCGAAGAAGATGACTAAAGAGATTTTAGTTGAAAAAGATGGGACATCAGTTTTGATAACAATAATACTAATTTAATTAGTAATAATAAAAATAAAAATAATTAATAATATTTAAAAAGAAATATAATAACTTAAAGTTATTAATAATAATAATTATAATAACAATAATAATATACTAAATAAAGTAATAAAGTAATAATAATAATAAAATTAAAAAATTAAATATAAAAAATTTAGAAATATTAAAAAATGTAATATTAACAAAAATAAAGTAAAAATATTATTAATAATAACAATAAATATTAAAAATCAAATACAATAATAATAAAGTTAAAGTTCATAATACATCCATGTTACAAGTAAAATAATGAAAATACCCCTCATGTTTGAACCACGTTAGCATATAACGACGAAAAAAATTGCATCGGTCTTCTCTAGAGATGTATATTGTCTAACACTTGTTGACAGAGGGATAAAGATATCCCAACGTTTCTTACAAGGATGTAAACTATGAAATTTGCAATGCTCTTCTCTAATACTCGATATGATTTCTATTTTCATAGATTGCCCAAAGTTCAATTAGCTTCTAACTAATCATAAATGGTTTTTAGTTTGTCCTTAATTACAACCTTACACTAAAGAATACTTTTCTAGATAACAACTTACAGAACTATTTTAGTATTTTACTATAACTGAAATGGTAATTAATTCTAACGGATATGTTCAAAATGTGGTCAATGTGTCAATGGCAAGCTAGTTTATCCACAAAAAAAAATTAATATTTCCAAGAATAAAAGTATCAAAATTATATTTGGATATAACCACATGAGGTTAAAAGATTACTTAACTTTTCATTTGAAGGAAACTAATTACCATCTCTATGCTATGATAACTATGATTTCTTAAGATGTCATTTAAAAAAACGAAATATAAAATAAAATCAGTTATATTTCTTAATTTTGTCATATATATGACATAATAAAGCATTTTTGCTAGTTAATATAAGTCAAAATTAAGCAAAAATTTGATCAATTAATCCATTTGTCTCATAAAAGAAGAATACACAAATACTTATTAGAAGTCCATTTTTTTATCTTGTGTACTTCTGTGTAAAATAACATTTTATAATGAATGTGTGCTAATCTTAAATCCATGTTAAATTAAATTGATCGTAATACCAAAAATCTCCGATACACACGCAAGTTAAAAATTGATCATAATAGGCTTTTATTTTCTAGCAAGAATAACTAGATAATTCTAATATAGTGAGAACATGTGTATGTAAGTCTATTATTATTAATTAGTATGTAAAAAAAACTAAATACATAAAAACTAATTTCGCTAATGTTTATCCCACAATCACTTATTGTAGTAACATACATTAACCAACTTGATGTTGTGATAAGACCAATAATCTGTTCATGAAGCAAATGAAACTCAAAGGCTTTATTGACCGGATACATTTTATTATGGTTTCAAGGTCAAGTCAGTTAATCTTTTGAGGTAGATACTTTATATGGCATTGTTTATCTTTGATGAGTAAAAGGAAACAAATCAAATGGTTGTATGCAAGAATTGGAACAAACTTAATTCCTGATATAGTGAGAACATAGTTTAGTGATGGTATGAACACATAGATTATGGTCAAATCATGTTTTGTAAAGGTAAAAATTCATAATGTTTCATTCTAACAAAGAGGGACAATTCGCTAATATTAACTTGTATTTTCAAATTTACCGCCTAGTAAATTTTACCCAAAAGAAAAACCTTTAGTAACGGGTCCAACAAATAAGGAAATTTGTGTCTTTTGTGTCACTTTGATATTCCTATATAAAGGGTATATGCATGGCTTAATGTACTCATCACAAACAAAACCATATACAAGAGCTTGAGAGAAAATGAAGCAAGAAACAGTTGTTGTGATAGTAGGAGCAGGACTGCGGGATTGCAACATCGGCATGTCTCAATCTTCCGAATATCCCAAATGTTGTTCTTGAGAGGGAAGATTGTTATGCGTCTTTATGGCAAAAGAAGGCTTATGATCGTTTAAAGCTTCATTTAGCCAAAAACTTTTGTGAACTCCCTCACATGCCATTTCCTTTGTCCGCACCAACATTTGTACCAAAAAATGTGTTCGTTGAATACTTGCACAACTATGTTTATCATTTTAATGTAGACCCTTTGTACCAACGTAGTGTTGAGAGTGCTTTGTATGATAAAACTACAAAAAAGTGGGAGGTTACCGCCAAAAATATGGTGTCTGGCTTGGTTGAAGAGTATATAGGAGAGTTTCTTGTTGTTGCAACAGTGAAAATAGTGAAGGTTTTGTTCCTAGTGTTAGTGGTTTAGATAGCTTTATAGGTTCGGTCATACACTCTATTGAATATGAAAATGGAAAGAAATTTGGAGACAAAATGTGCTTGTTGTTGGTGCTGGAAACTCGGCATGGAGATTGCATACGATTTGTGCAACTGGGTGCCCAAACATCTATTATTGTTCGTAGTCTGTAAGTTTTCATATCTTAGTTGTAACTTTAGACTCTATAATCTGAATATGAACTTGTAATTTATTATTTTTAGATAAACTTAAAATTCTTTTGGTATAGATTTAATAATTTGTTCTTGTTGTATTGATGTGTTCATGTTCTTTCCAAAGAGTTGGTGCAACTCGGGATGTATTTACTAAAATATGTTTCGTGCACTTATGTGGACAAAGTCGTTTTAATGTTTAGCAAGTTGTTGTACGGCGATCTTGGTGCATTTGGAATTCAGAGGCCAAGCAAAGGACCATTTCTCCTCAAGCGTGAGACCGCGGATCACCGTTATTGATGTCGGGACTATTTCTTGGATCATGTCAAAAGACATCAAGGTAAACCCTGTTTCAAGACTAATCTTAATATCAATAGCGTTTTAAACAACGATTAACGTTTGCAAGTAATTTTTTTATTTCATAAGGTGATGCCGGCTATCAAAAATATAGAAGGTGACATGATCAAGTTTGCAGATGGTCAAAAGGGACAATTTGATGCCATTGTCTTTGCTACTGGTTTTAAAAGCACTGTCTGCAAATGGCTTAAGGTAACTAGATTAAGCTACAACATTTACTATTACTTAACCTTACATTTTTTGCTTACGTAACGTACGTTAATGTTTTAAACTAGGATGATGGAGATCTCTTTAACGAAAAGGAATGCCGAAACATAGAAGCCCAAATCACTGGAAAGGAGAAGATGGTATTTATTATGCGTTTTCCATATCCGAAATTTAATTTTAATCAATCTCTAATTGACAAAATGATCAAGAGCATACAATATAGACAAGTCAATCGTTCACATATCTGTGATCAAGAGCACCAACAATCCAACCCCACCAACCATCCCTTGGTGTATTTTATTATAACAATGTCAAGAAGATAAGTCCTCAACCTGTTGCTTACCAATACAAATACAAAAAACAAGAACCGATCTCTACTAGGTAGACACCAAGAATCTCACTACAAAGATCACTCAACACTCGGACTTAACAAGATCAAACAAGATTGATCTTGATACAAAGAACAACAAGATATCAAGACCGATATCCGCATGATATCACAAGAGGAAAGACGAAGACTATGTGAAACTTTTAGAGAGAGACTTAACGACAGAATAATGAGACTGAATGAAACCCTAAGCTGAATGCCAGCTTATATACTCAGCAAAGTTTAGCTTTGGTCCTTGCATTCCTCTTTTCATCACTTTAGGCTCAAACTTTATAAAGACTTTCAAACTTGTCATAATTAGTCCTTCATATTATTCAACACCCCTCCTCAAGTTGTAAGTCTTTACCTTGTAAACTGCTTCCACCATCATCTTGACTGCTACTTTTTCCACAATTGTTGATACCTGCAAACAGATCAAACATACCAAGATTTTTGCAAAATAAAGTATGTTGTCTTTGACCAAGACATTTAGTAAAATGTGTCGCCACCGAACATCTATATATGAATCTTAACAGCTTTTATTACTCCAGTGAAACCTTTTCTCTAACCAGATGCACATCTAACTCAAAATGTTTAGTTCTTTCATGGAAAACAGGATTGGCTGCAATCAGAATTGCAGCACTATTATCACAAAATATATCTACATGTAACAACCCTTTAAGACCAAGACTATGCAACAAGTTATTCAACCATAATACTTCACAGGTAGTAGAAGCCATGCTTCTATACTCAGCCTCAGCTGAACTTCTAGATAGAGTAGCCTGTTTTTTTACTTTTCCAAGATATAAGAGAGTTACCCAAGAAAACACAAAAACCAGTTACAGATTTCCTAGTTAGAGGACATTTAGCCCAATCAGAGTCAGCATAAGCTTTGAGCTTAAGACTAGACTCCTTATTAAACTGCAAACCTAAACTTGGAGACCCTTTCAAATATTTCAAAACTCTTAAAGCAGCCTTAAGATGAGATTGTAAAGGTTTATGCATATGTTGACTCAAACAGTGAACAACATAACTAATATCAGGTCTGGTGTTAGTTAAGTATATCAATTTACCAACCAACTTCTGATAGTTATTAATATTGTTCAACACTTTATCCTTTTTAGTTTCAATACAACTCAAAACAGAATTTTCAGGCAAGGGTGTATCAACAGGCTTAGCTGCAAGTAATCCATACTCATGTAATAACTCCAAACAATACTTTCTCTGTGTCATACAAATACCACTATCATTTTTTAACACTTCAATTCCAAGAAAATATTTCAATTCTCCCAAATCTTTAATCATAAATTTAGAACTCAAAAACTTTTTAAAGTTATTGATTTCTATCTCATCATTACCAGTGATAACAATATCATCAACATATACAAGCAAAGCAACAAACACAGAGCCTTTTTGTTTCACAAACAAAGAATAATCCAGTTTACTCTGCTCAAAACCATGTTCTATCAGAGCATTAGTGAGTTTAGCATTCCATTGCCTAGGTGCTTGCTTAAGCCCATATAAAGATTTATTAAGCTTGCATACTTTAGAATCATCTCCACCATTAAAGCCTTTAGGTAATTGCATATAAACATCTTCATTAAGATCACCATATAAAAAGGCATTATTAACATCTAACTGATATAAAGGCCAATTTTTACTAACAGCAATACTTATCAGACATCTGACAGTAACCATTTTCACAACAGGACTAAAGGTTTCATCATAATCAAAACCTTCTCTTTGATTATAACCCTTAGCAACTAATCTAGCTTTATATCTATCAACTTCTCCTATAGACTTATACTTGATTTTCCATATCCATTTATACCCAATAGCATGTCTACCAACAGGTAACTCACATTCAGTCCAGGTATTATTTCTATTTAAAGCTTCAATTTCATTGTTCATAGCTTCAGACCAATTAGGATTATTAACAGCTTCTTCATAACTCTTAGGTTCAACAGATTTATTTAAAGTAGAAGCAAAGCACATATTGGTCCTACTCAAACTAGCATAGCTCACATACTTTTCAATGCCATATCTAACTTTAGAGTCCAGCACATAATCATTAAACCTAATAGGAGTTTTAGACTCTCTACCAGACCTTCTTAATACAGGTGTCTGCACATCTTCATTTACATTTTCAGACTGAGTAAAAACCAAACCAGTGTTTTCAAGATTAGAATTGCCCTCAGACCAGTGTTGGTCACCAAAATGGGTTGCAGATTGCCTATCTTCATGATGCATATAAGTAGTATCTATTTCATTATCACTAGCATCATGTGAAGATGGCATACTACCATCCTCAACTGGTGCATCTTCCCCTTCATCATTGGGACTTTGAGACTTTGGACTATCAAAAAACTTCAAGTGTTCAACCTCATTTACACTATTTGTATCAGTTGACTCACAAGTTTTCATTTTTAAAGGAAAAACATTTTCATAAAACTTCACATCTCTGGCAAAAAACACATTCCTTGTATCCAAACTCAAAAGTTTATAAGCTTTCTTAGTAGAAGAAAAACCAATCAGAACACATTTTTCAGACCTATAAGACAACTTATCATGATTATTCAAAATGGTAGCAAAACATAGACAGCCAAAAGACCTCAAATGGGAAAGATTAGGTTTAGTTTTATACAACAACTCATAGGGACATTTACCATTTAGAACAAAAGATGGCAGACTGTTTATAAGATATACAACAGTTAGAAGACAATCAGACCAAAATCTTAAAGGAATCCCCCCTTGAAACATAAGACTCCTAGCTACATTGAGTAGGTGTCTATGTTTCCTTTCAGCAATCCCATTTTGCTGAGGTGTATGAGCACAAGATGTTTGATGTATTATACCAAGATCAGAAAACATTCCACTCATTTTCTTATTTACAAATTCAGTACCATTATCAGATCTAACAGTTTTAATTTTAATACCAAATTGATTAGAAATTAAGTGAATAAAAGAGCAAAATACATCAAACACCTCATCTTTAGTTTTAATCAAGTAAGCCCACACAGCTCTAGAATAATCATCAACAATAGTGAGAAAATACTTATATCCTTCTCTACTTGTTACTCTGTAAGGACCCCATAAGTCAAGATGAATAAGTTCACCAAGATTCTTAGACTTATGATCAGACAAAGGGAAAGGTTCCCTTGTCTGCTTAGCCCTATGACAGATCTCACAAACAGAAATAGAAGAATTCTTGGAAATACCAAGATCCTTTTGAAGAACAGATAAGACTGGATCAGCAGGGTGACCCAATCTATTATGCCAAACAAGCTTAGACACATTATAAGACATGACCATATTGCACTCACCTAAAGTATTATTAGGCTGCATATCAAACAAATACAATCCATCAGACTGACTACCAGTCCCCAGAACATTCTCCCTTTTCAAATCCTGAATATAACAAGTATCTTCATCAAAACTAACAAACATTTTGCTATCTCTAATCAGTTTATTAACAGATAAACATTTTGCTATCTCTAATCAGTTTATCTCACACAGTAACCAGGAACCACTAAAACATCATAAAGAGTCACATTATTGGTTAATTTTTAATTTCCAACATGACTTATAGTGGCACGAGTACCATTGGGATGTCCAACAGTAATCTTAAGACTAGAAATATCAACAACATTAAATATACCAACAGTAGAAATAGTCAAGTGCTGATTAGCACCTGAATCTATAATCCATCCCAAAGATATAGTTTTAACAGAAAGACTAGAATTCCCAAAGAAATATTTAGAAAAATTAATATTAAACCAAACATTTCCATTAAAGAATGAAGCCCTACCTGCCATATTAGCATGTATGCTTCCAGAAGAACTATCATTGATCAAAGACAAGAGTTTCTTCATCTGCTCAGAAGTAAAACCAGAAGATGTATTTGCAGATGAAGTAGTAGATGATTTTTCAGACACCTTATTTTCAGCATTAGCATTATAGTTTTGTCTAAAACCATTTTGTTTAACTGGATTATTATTTTTAACAAAGCCAGGTGGAAAACCAATGAGTTCATAGCATCTTTCAATAGTATGTCCAATCTTACCACAATTTTTACAATTCAGATTAGGATTAGGACCTCTATTAGCAATATTAGTATTAGAATTGGTTCCTCTAGTGTTATTACTGTTGTTATACATTCTTCTATTGTTATTAAATGACTTAGCAGCAAAAGAAGATGCATTAAGTTTAGACTCAGAAACACTAGAGGACTCAGGAATCCCTCTGTGGGACTCCTCCCTAGACACAACAGCATAAGCATCTTTAACCTCAGGTAAAGGATCTCTGGTTAACAAAGCAGTTCTAACAGGTTGATAACAGTCATCAAGACCCATAAGAAATTGCATCAGTTTCATCAACTGCTGATGCAAAACTAACTCAGTACTAGCCTCACAAGCACATTTATGTTCACAAACACATTTAGGCAACTTAGTTAGAGAATCAAATTCTCTCCATAAAGAATTTAGCCTATGATAATAATCAACAACAGAACTACCACCTTGCTTAACAGAGTTAATCTTTTGCAACAAATTGTATATAACAGAACCATCAACTTTATCATATGTTTCTTTTAATTCTTGCCAAATAGAAGCAGCATTTTCAGAATAAACCAATCCCACATAAACATCATGAGACACAGAGTTCACAATCCAGGTTAAGACAATAGCATTGCACCTATCCCATTGAGCAGATAAGACATCACTAGTAGCAAATAATTCCTTAAGACAAGTACCATCAACAAAACTATACTTATTCCTAGCTTGCAAAGCCAATTTCATAGCACCAAACCAGATTCTATAATTTTCAGTTCCAAGAAGCTTAAATGGAATAAGAGCAGTACCACTATTGCCATTAGTTTGAATATGAAGAGGATTACCAGCATCAAGATTACTTATTAACACATGAGTATTACTACCACTAGGTTCATCTTCAATAGCCATAATAACCAATCAACAAGAACAAACACCAAGAACAAACAGAAATAACCACAAGAAACAATAACAGCAAGAACAATCAACAAGAACAAACAGCAAGAACTAACAGAAATAATCACAAGAAACAATAACAACAAGACCAACAAATAACCAGAACTAAACAACTCAATCAACTTCCAAGACTGCCCAAATCCTATCCTCCTTCGACTTAGACACAACAAGAAACTAAAAAATAGAAAGAACAAACTATATAAACTACAACTCACACCCAAGAATAACTACAAACCAGCCTGAAGACTAGGGACAACCAGAGCAGGTATTCGTACCAATCAATATTGGCAGATCAAGAAGTTAACTGTCCCGTTTGCACCTTCTAAACTAAGTTTGTGTTATCTTAAGAGATAGAGAATTACTTACAGAGATATACCAGCGGAATGAGATACAAAGCTCACTAGATTCACTTAGTCTAGTGAGATTGTAACCAAGAACGGGCCCAATACCAACAAGAAATTACCAGGGATAAAAACCCCCAAATTACCAAATTAGGGTTTCAAAAAACCCTAACCAAGAAACCCACAAATTCACCAAATCCAAACCCAAACAGATCAAATCAACCACGGCCGTTAAGAAAACAACCTCAATTAACCAATTCAACCACCAATTGCAAGAATCCCCAAAAAAACTTTGAAACCCTAGAAACCCTAGAATCTCAAAACCACCAGATCAGAACCGTGCTCTCTGATACCATGTAAAAATGATCAAGAGCACACAACAATCCACAAGTACACCCAGCCAACCACCCCTTGGTGTATTTTATTATAACAATGTCAAGAAGATAAGTCCCCAACTGGGTGCTTACCAATACAAATACAAAGAAATAATAACTGATCTCTACTAGGTAGACACCAGTAATCTCACTACAAAGATCACTCAACACTCAGACTTAACAAGATCAAACAAGATTGATCTTGATACAAAGAACAACAAGATATCAAGACTGATATCAAGACAGATATCACAAGAGGAATACGAAGACTATGTGAAACTTTTAGAGAGAGACTTAACAACAGAATAATGAGACTGAATGAAACCCTAAGCTGAATGCCAGCTTATATACTCAGCAAAGTTTAGCTTTGGTCCTTGCATTCCTCTTTTCACCACTTTAGGCTCAAACTTTATAAAGACTTTCAAACTTGTCATAATAAGTCCTTCATATTATTCAACACCCCTCCTCAAGTTGATAAGTCTTTACCTTGTAAACTGCTTTCACCATCATCTTGACTGCTACTTTTTCCACAATTGTTGATACCTGCAAACAGATCAAACATACCAAGATTTTTGAAAAATAAAGTATGTTGTCTTTGACCAAAACATTTAGTAAAAATGTCTGCCACCTGCACATCTGTATGAATCTTAACAGTTTTTATTACTCCAGCAGAAACCTTTTCTCTAACCAGATGCACATCTAACTCAAAATGTTTAGTTCTTTCATGGAAAACAGGATTGGCTGCAAACTTTATAAAGACTTTCAAACTTGTCATAATAAGTCCTTCATATTATTCAACAATATCACTACAAGAAAAAGGGCCTTTAGTGACGAAAATTTAGTGCCGAATTATTTTTTGGTCACTATTTAAGCAATATAGTGACCATATAATACATGGACACTAATATTTGGTCACCCGTAAACAGATAGTGACCAAGCTCAAAGTGGTCACTAATTTCATCACTATACATGTGAGATATTTTTGGGTATAAAAGAATGACGGCATTACTGGTCACCAAAAATTTTAAAAACTTAATGGCAAAAAATGTTGGTTACTAAATTTTTAAAAGTTAATGGCGTAAAATATTGATCACTGCGTGACATGTATTGTAGTGTTGCTTGCATGATACACTTTTCATAAACATATAAAAAGGTAACATAAATATTAAGTGATATATAAATATAAAAGTGATTATAGAGCAATTAATTTTAGATGATAGGCAAACATGATTTATTAATACAGATACAAGTATCGAACACATATTCATTTTAAATTTTAATGAATGCCTCTCAAATTTATTTTTCTTGCATACTTTACAAGACTATATCGTTTTTACTCCCTCGGTCCCGATTTAAATAGAGGATTCTCTTTGATAAGGACAAATATCAACCTGCTTTCACAAACTAGAGGATTTTCTTGCATATTCATTAAAATTTATTTAAATTTTAATGAATGCCTCTCAAACTAGAGGATTCTCTTTGATAAGGACAAATATCAACCTGCTTTCACAACTATATCGTTTTTACTCCCTCGGTCCCGATTTAAATGTAAACACATTCAAAACTAGTTTTGATTGGTTGTGACTTGTTAATAGATTATTTAGTTGAGTTTAATAATCTTATTCAGTTTTTCGGTTTAGATAAACATGTTCATGGGTCCGTGTTAGCCTTAGATAGTGGGACTGTCATGGTTTTGCATCTGCTAGTCCTTGTTTTTGCTTGTATTTGTTCTATATTTGCTAGTCCTTGTGTTTATGCCTATACTTATACTTACTTGTTATCATGTCGTTAAGCATCCACATGCGTATATTCTTTTGTATATAATTTTTATTTTTTTAACTACACAGAAAGAATTCGAAAATGCCAAAAAGAACACCCAAAAGAGCGGGGAGAATGTGCCCGAAATAGAAATATTGGCAAAGGTTTTAGGAACAAGGAGTGGGCACACCCGTTCAGTGGGGCGAAAGCTTAAAGGGGCTTCAAGTTCCTCTTCGGCTACATCATTGTCTTCAAGCTACTATAGTGCTTCAAAGACATATACACAAGAGGAAGTGAATAAGCTATTCGTCGAGCAAGGTAAAAGTATGAAAAAGCTATTCGTAAAAAAGTTGCACCTCCTTTAACAAGAAACTTGAAAACATGTTGACAAAATTGGCCGAGAAAGGTATAAGTTTGGATAGAGATACCATGGTTGGCCAAGAGGATGAAGAATACGAAGAAAGCGATGATGAAGGAATGGAGGATGGAGATGGGATGGAGGGTGAAGGTGAAGGAATTGATGAGAACGATCATGATCAGAGGTATTGTGTTGGTTATAACTATTGTGGTTTGGTATTTGACTAGTTGTTAAATATGAATCATGTTGAAACGAATTAGGATTTGTTGACACTATTTTTGTTAATCTAAATTATGTTGATATTTGGGATTTTTTTATGTTACGGATCGAGAAAAACATCCGGAAAAAAGCTGAAAAAGTGCAGATTTGTTGCTAAAACAGCAGCTTGTAATGCAGAAATATGTATTACGTTTAGTCACGACATGTCGTGGCTAAAAGTACAATGATATTTTTTTTTTAAACTTATAGCCACGACCAAGTCGTGTCTAAAGGTTTATAATTAAAAGATGGTTATACTTTTAGTCATGACCTGCCGTGACTAATAGTATTTTGATATTTTAATGGTAATCTTTTTTACCACGAAAAGGTCGTGGTTAAAGGTTCAACATTAAAATATGAATATACTTTTAATCACGACTTTGTCGTTGCTAAAAGATTTAATAATATTTTAATTGTTTTTTTATTATATCTTTCCAAACTTTAGAGTGACACATGGTCGTGTCTAAAAGTTGTTGACTTTCGTAGCTAAAACATTCGTGACTAAAAATATGAACTTGTCGTGACAATAGGTCTTTAGCCACGCCGATTTAGCACCTCGTGGCAATAGATGTATAGCCACGATATAGTGACTTTTAGCCACGACTTTTGGTCGTGACTAAAAGCGTCTATTCTTGTAGTGGGGATTTGGATTTAATTTTTGTTAGAATAAACTTTTGCTTAAATTTTGTTAGATAAAAGATTGTTTAAAGTAAATATAGTAACATTCTTTAATTGGTATTTTTGAGTATATTGAGTTGACACCCATCACAAAGTAAAGAGTATAGCTATGGATATATAGACAAAATTATGCATTTATCACTATCTAATTTTTACCATCTATAATAAATTAAAGTCATTAATATACCTTCAAATACCTATAATTTCTTCTTATTTAAATAACCCTAATATTTAATCTTGAATCAAATCATCCACTCTAATGCACACACATAATTACTAAGTCTCATTTACATAATATATATATATATATATATATATATATATATATATATATATATATATATATATATATATATATATATATATATATATATATATAAGTAGTTATAGATATTATTATCTTAAGAATATGCTAGATTTAATTTTTAAAGAGTCACATAAGTTTCTTTAGATGAAAAATTTGGTATACGAATATAAATTAAATGTGAAACAAACAAAATTTGATTTGTACCTACTTTCTAAACAAATAACATCATGCACGTGTATCATCTTTAACCCGCCAGATATATAATACATGAATAACTCATTGTTTATCAGAAACCGTTATTGTCTTAAATAAAGATAAAGAAATTGTTAAACATATTGAATTTTTGTATTTATTCTATTATTGTTTTTTTGGTGGTGTATTTAGCTAATAAAATTATTTCGTTAGCAAAATAAAGCCGTCAAAACAAAGAAACCAACTTATTGATACCATTAACCCGTCAGAAAATAAAAAGAAATTCGCCCTACCAGAATCGTTCCAAATATAAGATGCATGTTCTATAAAACTTATAGTTATCTTCATCGACATCTTTTCTATATTTAAATTATGTTACGTGATAAGTTATAAATTTGTATGATCTTTTCAAAATTTATATGACACTTTTTCATCTAAAGAAACTTATGTGATATTTTAAGAATTTAATCTAGCCCATTCTTAAAATAATAATATCTATAGCTACGTACACTAGTACAAAAATGGGATTTGGTCATGCATGGTCGAAATGGAACGGCCACACATTCGCATATTCGTGTGGCTGAAGGTACGAAAATTGACAACATTTACTAATTAGTCACACATGAAAATTTTGATTGTGTGACCATTAGAACTGCATCACCACACAATTGAACATTGTGTGGCTAAAGGTATCTGGTGATTTTTTCGGATCATCTAGCCACATATGAATTTGGAACGTGACAAATACAAGTAACCTTGATGCGTTAGTCACATGAAGTAATTTTTATGTGTCTAAATCATAGAGTCAAGTTTTGTTACACATTATTTAAGGGTGACCGATATGTTTTGCCAACTCTTTAGCCACATCTCGAAATTGGAACGAGTGACAAATGATAAGTGAGGTTGCAACATTAGTCACGATATACATATAAACAAGGACAAATATATGTCACACACTTGAACACTGTGACCAAAAGCCATATATGGTCACACTAAATGTTTTGTCACACATTCGTTAAGTGTAGCCAAAATCCAAGACATATGTTCACGTAGTTAATATGTGTGTTTAAAGTTTAGTTTGTGTTAGCTTGCCAAAAGCTAATCTATAAAGTCACATTTGCTACTAACACCGTGACCAAATGCCATATATGGTCACACTAAACGCTTTATCACACATATTATTTAAGTGTAGCCAAAATCCAAGACATATGGTCACGTAACTTAATATGTGGCCATTGGATGATCAATAGTCACACAAAATACACGCTTTCTTCACTTGAAACACCATATGGTCACACTTATTAAGACTTTTAGCCACTTTATGATTAATTGTATGTGACTAAATACCCAAAACAAACATTCTTTGTGTGACTAAATGTTAGAAAAGGCCACACAAACATAAATTTAATGTGGCCATTGGATGATCAATAGTCACACAAAACACTCATTTCTTCACTTGAAACACCATATGGTCACACTTATTAACACTTTTGGCCACTTTATGATTAATTGTATGTGACTAAATACCCAAAACAAACATTCTTTGTGTGACTAAATGTTAGAAAAGGCCACACAAACATAAATTTGATGTGGCCATTGGATGATCAATAGTCACACAAAATACACGCTTCTTCACTTTAAACACCATATGGTCAAGTTTGTTGCATTTATTGTCTTTGTTAATGAAAATGTGGGTTTGTAGGTGATGGCTTTATAGTCACATTGATATGCACACACAAACACACATTAACACTTGTGCAACACCACAATCTACTAAACTTGGATAAATCTAAACTAATTATATATATGAAGAACTCTTTAACGATTTAGTACTTGATTGTTAATGCGAAATCTTAACAACAAGTGTAGGATCTTACATATATTGTGTTATGATGATTCGGTGGCCTTGGATGGTGATGATACAAGTAAGCCATGGTTTTAGAGAGATGAAGAGAGGAGAGGTGTTTCTAGAGATAAACAAAAGAGAATATTAGATTAAGAATGAGCACCACCCTTCCAAGGATGGAAGGGTATTTATACTACAACGACTACGCCCTCCCCGCCGGATCGGATCGTGCATACATGGGTAAAGACCCGTCCTTCCTCCACGGTGTTGCACTAAGCTAATAACTAACTAATTAACTACTAGATAACGAATAATGACATGTCTACGAGCTAACATATGCTAGACTATAATTGGGGTGACGAAACTTTAACATGGAATTTCCAATTCCTAACAATCTCCCTAAGGAGGTCACCCCATGAAATACATTTTGCATCCTAGCGTTCTTTATTTGTCTTTAGTTCTCGAGCTCGAGACTTCAATTCTTCAAGTTCCAATCTTTGTGCTTTAGTAGTGATTCTTCAAAGTCCGCATTGATTTATACTTTAAGTGGAGGCCTTTAATCGATCCACATCTTTGATGATCTTCGAGCTTATTGAGATCATCACCACATTAAATCTCGGATCACCCTTTATTGTGTTGCCATCATGTGATGATATAACATACTGATATAACATCTCAACTTACAATGATTACATACTGATATAACATCTCGTTGTTCTTGGTTTCTTTAATTAAGCACTTTTGTTCTTTAGCTCGTAGCCTTTGATTCATCATGTTCTGCATGTTTTGTTAATTCAAGAGGAGGTCTTTAACTGATCCACGTGATGTTAGAGTATTTGAACCAACATTGAGATTATCAGCAACTGTAAATCTCTGACTCTTCCATTGTGGTGTTGGTAGTATGTGATGTTGTTACATATGGACCGACATGCTCACATTCGTGATCATGATATCTTCTTATCGAGTAGCGGAAGCTTTTGCAAAGAACAGAAGGTAAGCATGGATTGTAGAAATATCGAACCGTGTTATGCACCATCATGATTTCTTCAATTAAGTATGGATGTCGTGAGCATGCGGCTTTGGATTGACTCTCAATTATGATCACCGCAACCGTCTAAATGTACCGCAAACAACGCTTAGCAATAAAACACACGAAGTGTCTTTGATCACTTCGTTGAATTGAGGTACACGCCCACGGTTCCCGCTGATCAAGACAAGTCTTGCTCGTGATTAGGTATAATTCAAGAATCTCTTTGATGTGGTTTCGCAATTGTTCTAATTGTTCTCAAACCGAACGTCTCAAAGAAGACAACACGGAGTGAGTGAACCAAATGAATTGAGATTCATGTATTGATGAGAAACCGATTTGAAAACAATCGCATATTGCTTAGAATAAAGAGTTTTGCAATACAACAAAGGTTTTATTGAAAATCAATTATCAATCATAAATACCCTTTAATTTTGAAACATTAATACATCGATGTGCTATGGAAAAGAACTTTAAGCACAACGATTGGTTTTCAAAGGTATCCGTCAATTCATTTCTGGACCAAGGTTGATTCAAGATTGAATCGCCCCATCGTTTCTATCCATTGTCACAAGCTTGATCTTTGCAAGATCTCACATGTCACCCACCAAGAGCTTGTATGATGTTGGCTCTAGAAGGATTTCCATCTTCATCGTGAATATTTACATATCACTCGGATGTTCCGCAATACCACAAGGATAATGCGTAGACTCTTAATATATTCTTACTTTCCACATTGTGTGAAACCGTAAGTCTTCATTAATTCCGTGTCCTAATGAGATATTGTGGATGATCTCTTGGCTCTAGACTCAATAGTGCACATTTGGTTCCTATGCGAGACTAGGAGAGGGTCTCTCTTCAATATCAACAATCTCTAAGAGAAAGTCGATAGATAATGTCGGTTCCTCGTGAGAATGAAACAAGCCCTTTAAGAGGAACTTGAGTAGCTTGTGAAGGTTAGTGCAAGCGTCCACCGGGTCCATGACGCCTTATCTTCAATACCAAGTGTTACCTTGGTAACAACCAATAGCATATGTATTGAACCCGTTTCGCCTCTAAGGTTGAATTATTGAGGAAATTTCTTTTCACCCTTTCTCATTCATTTCTTTTTCATTCTTCAACCCTTCAAGCTACCGAGACTTCATAACTAGAACCTTGTTGGGTTTATTCCAAGACTAGCCTGCCTCATCCGCACTCTTCCCATATCCCACTTTTCTCCTTTTTCAATATACCTAAGGACTCTACACTATCTAGTGTATTGTCCTCGGTAGATCCCTCCGTTCGATGGATCGTGGGAACTAATACCTAACCTCACCATCCTTATAACTCCATACATAAAGTAAAATGGTCGGTCTTTTGGTACAGTTCATTCTTCCTTGAAACCAATTGAAAATCATTTGGAAAAACAATCAAGGTACTTGTGATACGAGATCAAAGCATTTTGTACCTTAATAGTTTTGATCATTTAGAAAACCTCCCTCAACATGTGCATATGATTTAGAAATTGTTTATCACATGGAGGCAAGAGGACTTTGAAATATTTTCTTTGATCACAATTTTCATAGAAAAACCATTTGATTTTTTTGGTAAATTCTCCCCTCAATATGTGCATAGGATAAGAGAAATCATTTTAACACATAGAGGCAAGAGTTCTTTGAAGCACATCCACGAACACAAAAGCCATTTAAGAAACCATTCGCTCCCCTCAATATGTGCTTCGAGATTCAAAGCGCTTAGCACATATGAGAGAGCGACTTGCACATTTGAATCAAACGATCACCTTTATCAAATTTCATCATTAAATCACAAATTCTCCCCGATCAAAAATATCAAACCCTTTGAGATTTGGATCCCAAGTGATTTAATAAGGTTTAGAAAACATGGGAGAAAATGTGATGATTTAAAACTCATCTTATTTTTGATAAATCCTCCTCCTCAACATGTGCATTGTATATTTGAAGTCATTTGGCACATGGAGGCAGAGTGCCTTTAAAGGACTAAACCAATTTCATTTAAACAGATTTGAGATTTAAATCACGATCTCTCCCGATCAAAATATCAAACCATTTGAGATTTGTGATCCCATCTCGATTAAATCATTTAAAAATTTTGAGGAAAGACGGGCAAAATTTAATTTTGAAAATGATGGATAAGGAATGATTTAGACATTAAAGATTGTTAGTGTCGTATGATTGTTTTAAGAGACCTTTAAGTAAAATAAAACAATTTCACAATCAAACAAGAACAGAAAAAATTTCATTTTGAAGATCTTTGGGTTTTAAAGAAAATCATACCATGACATAACATTAAATCTTTAGATAACCACTTTTTGTTGTACAAAACGGACTTTTGTGAAGAAATATCATTTGAAAATATTTTATTTTAAATCACTCTCCCCCTCAATCGATGACCGTAGTCGATGATTGAGTGACTCAAGTTTTGATAAAATGAGGTCCGGTGATTTTCAAAATTAAGTCCAATTAATTTTCAAAACAATATTTTTCATTTTCAAAACAATTTAATCAAATTATTCAAAATTGTTTAAAATGGTATCCCGCACAAAGATGCGTTAGATGGTTGAGAATCTTCCGTTGTTGTCAGAGGGCTTGGAAGAAACCGTCTGCAGATGCAAGTGAGACTTCTTCTCACGCTGCATTTTGAATGCCAACCGAGATCAAATTAAGCTCCGCTTCTTCAATCACTTAGAAGAAAACCATCTGCGATGCAAAGAGACCTCTTACGCTGCATTTATGCCAACTCCATTGAAGTCCAATTAAGCTCCGCTTTCTTCATTTGTCAACCAAGATATAGTTACCCTTTCCTTTCGCATCCAATCATCATATTATGGGGATCCGGATCGGAACATTCTTATATACCAATATACGCGCATACGGTGAACACACACACGATATATGGTGGTCGACCTCACCCAAACAAAGAATCGACTAATAAAAGTCAATTCAACATATCAATCAGATCATATATGACATGGGAATAATGTGTTCATCAAACTCTAATCAACTAATCTTAACAATCTTATCCTAGGCACCTAGTCCTTCAACATAGGTTAACATCATTTTTTAATTAAGCATATTAGGATAATTAAGAAAGCCCGTTTATAACATCCCGCGATTTTCCAGATATTTATTTTTCAAGGAATTAAGTCTGTTTTTCATTTACGAACTTTCCTGAGTTTGATTGACGTGAAAACAAGAAAGTTATCTCGTGAAATGTGAAAATTTGACACTACGCTTACCGACACAATTGTAACCTCGTTAAAACATTTTAATTTGATCATTATTTCTATTTATAGAAATTAGTCGAATCAATACTGCTTTTATTGGAAAAATGATTTCGTAAACAATGGCGCAAGTTTCAGTAAATTTTCGAGTCCGTTTGCTAGTCTAAATGTGTCCCGAACCACTATATCTTAAAAGATTGTATAAATTACATCTATGGTCCCCTAGAAGCAACTTTCACCATCGCCTCAAGTTTGTAAATTACACTTTCGGTCCTCGCATCCTATATAAAAGACCCATTAGGTTTCCTCCTCATTTTTGATAACACCTCACCGAAATCATTTTTCCCAAGGCCACATGCTCTCCTCCCCAACTTCCGCCACCCACCTTATTTCACCGCCTCCCAAAAGATAGATCGACTCTTGTGGTCGCTTTCTATGCAATACACTCGCTAATCCTTATAACGCGCCCTAAATCTAAAGTTTTAGATGCAAAATTCTAAGGTTTTTAGTTTTAAATTAGTATAAAGATGTTTAACGTTGTTTGGGGTTGCATCCGAGAGCCACCGATACCGTCGCTGTGGTCACGGCCACCACAAATGTCGCCATAGCCGCCACCACCGTCATCTCCTTCATTCTTTCTTTTCTTTCTTGTTTCGATGGTGCCAAGAAACCCTCGTTAGTTTGTTATTAATATTATTATTTTCGATGTGTTGCATTTTCGTGAAATAATCTATACAAAAAAAATGTTTTGAACTAGTGTTTCGTGTGGTAACTGGACCAAAAGTGGTGTTGGTGCGGATTTGAATGTTGGTATGGATGGGTCGACCCGATCAAGTTTCGGTCGAACAATATTGACCATGGGTTTGAATGGAATTGCTGCTTTGGAGGTCGTTATTGTTGATGTTGTCGTGGTTGTTGTTGCTTTGGTGTTCTTGGGTCACCACCATGTGACCACGAGTAAAACCAAGGTGTGTCACGGGTTTCATTTTGTCTCAATCAAGTAGTAATGATTAACTGCTTATCCTTGTTGTGTTTCAAGATGTACTAAATCCATCTGTGGTGTTAGTAGTAAGTCGGGTCATTCGACTACCACAAGGGTGTGTTTCATCATTTACGTCAAAAAACAAAAAGAAAAGAGGGTATGATTGAAGTATGGTTAGTATTGTGTTCGGTCTTGGCTTAGAAGCCTAATACATAGTGTGCTTGATTAAATGAATAATAAGCCCATTAGGCTTAATATAAAATATGATACTTGTTTGGTTGCTTAACTAAACCTAAAATACAATTTTCGGGTATCTAATGTTCGCTAGCATAATCTTTTAGTGATCATTGGTACGCTTCGGTTGATTATAGAAATGAGACATTGATTGATACTTTGGTTATTGGATATTGGATCGATAACTTATTGAACGTTGTACAAATTGGACTTATTGGACTTGAAACGAATACAGATATTAGACTCACTATGAATTTAATATATTTGATTCGCAATCTAACAATAAAGAAAACTTGTCTAATACTCAATGAATACTCGTATTGATTTTCTATTAAATTGTCGGAAAATTTACTTTGAGAAGTTTATTTATTAAAGTCACGACGATTTGGGAATATTTTATAAATGAACGCATGTCAAAATTTATAAAAATCATACTAAACATACATTCTTTTAAATTCAAAACCCGCTTATTGTTAAAAACCCGACAAGAATCTAAACAAGTGCTCTTTTAAGCATCGAACCTTTATTGTTTAAATTGTAAATTCAAACTTACCATTGTTTATAAAACATAATGGTTTCTACAAACTATTTGGGATTATGGGTAAACACCAAACTACGAATTGACTTATTTATTAAAGTAATTAGTGTCTTTATTGCCTTGGAATCTTTCTGGTCACTATCTTCTCGAGTTGAGTCTTGGTCAATTTTTATTGACTATTCCTCATAATATATTGGGATATATATTATGTCTTGGTATGAGTTGTGTTTGGCGTGAGTTGCATCTTTGGTGTGAGTTACATTTTGATATACTTTTAGCGTGAGTTGTATGTCGAGTCATGATTTCTTACCACCACACGAAACGTTAAAACTAAACTTTTTGAGATATTGATACTGAAATTTTTGGAAATGTTTGACACGAGTATTCCACGAAAACTAAGACATGCCTTTCGGATATTATATTATTTTACTTTTGAGACGATTTTGAGATAATACGCTTACTATTAGGTCGTGACGATGTAGTACCTTTGTACTTGTACTCTTTGGATATCGACGCCTTCCTTCACGATTTGGTTGTGCTTACTCTTTGATGCCGCCTTGTTAGTTGTGATTCTTGCGTTGTTTCGCTCGAGGTGAGTTCATGGCCCTACTTTTACTTATTTCTAAACTGCTTTGGGGAGAATACATGCTCGTTTTATTAAATGCATATGCTCGATTTATTTGAATAAATGATTGTTACTTGGTTTGATGAAATGCGTGATTTGGTTTGAATATGTTTTATGTGGACACAAGTGCTTGAAAACTGCTTTGATTGGACCCGAAATGTTTTGTGCTATTACGTGCTAGGTTAAGGTTAGAAACCAAGCGTTGTTATGAATTGTTACATCCGGCTCGTGATGGTGCGAATGTTATGGATAGATCTATTGGGAATGGCCACCCTGTCTCGACTTTGGTTGCCCAACTTGCCAAGGACTTTACCGATTTGTGGATGCACCAACTTGCCATGACGATAACATGTCGTTTGTTAGTGTGTTTAGAGATAGTCACGGCTCGTGCTATCTAGTGATGGTTTCATGACTTAACCTGCGTAATAGTTAAGCTTGCGTGACACTATATTCGTTGTAGTGTTTGATTTTGATATGGTCCAAGTGGTTGTTTATGAACTATATTTGTGGATAAATATTTTGATACTGTTAATTAGGCAGGTTATGCCTCGATTATATTTGACTTGTTTATGAGAATTGATTTGCACTTGAAAACCTTGTGGTCCACCTTTCTATTATTTTGCTTAAAGGTAAACCTTGTTTTCGCGACATTGTGGGTGCCACAATGATCGAAAGAATCTTTTGAACTCGCAATACTTTTATGAAAACCTATGAACTCACCAACCTCGTGTTGACAGTTTTAGCATGTATTCTCAGGTATTGAAGCGATTGTTTACTTTTGGAGGCGCTTGGGCAATGGCATGGCATGGTCATAGACAACTCTGATATTGGCATTTGGGGACCGCTTATTTATTATGGGCCTATTTCGTATCAAATTTTATTGTAAACATTAATTTTATTAAATAAATGAGTTTTCTTAAGAAAACCTTTATTCTATGCTTGTGTTGTGACACCGATTAGTAGCACCCAAAACTTGTATGCTTCCGCTAAAACCCGATTTTTGAGGGTGTTATGATTGGTATCGAGCCTAGGTTATAGAGAACTGCAAATTTTCAAAACCCAGACTATAACCACTTTTATGAAAATTTAACCCTATGACCGACACGCTACCGCCTCGCCAAGTCGATTCCTCACCGGTGACTTTGATTGCTAATATATTTGATGAGTTGTGTGCCTTACTATTGGATGAGTATATCCATTTATCTTTTATTATTTGTTATAAGTATCTTCGACATACTTATGTTTACGCATCGTATCTGTTGTAGCGTTACGTCTCTTTCCCTGAACAATCTCATCACTCGTCCTTGCGTGTGGACACTTGTTTTAAGCTGTTGAAAATGGATTTTTGAAAGTGAAAGACATGATGCTAGAGTAACTAAGTTAAGTATATCAAAATTCATTGAACCTCGGGTGAATATAGATTGATCACCCATATTCAACCAGGATGACAAGGACATAGCCCGATCACCTATGTCCACCTCGAGGTGAATTTTATGATACTTGGAGTAGTTATAATAGAATTATGTCTGGTTGGTTTTTGGTTTGATTTCGGGAAATGGAAAGGTTTTGGTGTGTGTATATGAGCATGAAATTTTATACAAGCTTTCCTTCACACACAACACACTGGCATCACAAATTCTTGTTTATCGCGATATCCTTCCTTTGTTATGAATCGCTATTCGTCGCCGTATCATTATTATTTGACTTCGGATTATTTTTGGAATCGTTGGAACTGTAAGACCTTGTTTTGCATCGGGTCAGGTTAGACCCGATTGATCACAAGTTTGCATTTGAGTTGCGTGAAGTTGTAATAAGCTCATCAGGCTTCTTGGAATATTGGAATCGATCTTGGCTACGTTAAATTTGGATTGTTAGATTCTGCGATTTTGATTCCTATGGTGAAAATGGATTCGCTTATTCTTGTGGGTTGTTTTTGGTCTTGTTGTAGACGCCTACTCCAAGCCTTATCTTCGATCGATGTTGTTCCATCGATGTCGTTCTTTGATGTTGTTCCTTGCGCCTATCAACATGTATGCTTTTAGCGTAACTGCTTGGAACCGTAGACATTCACCGTATTTGGAAACCGATTGATATCGACGGTAGTCGAATTTCTTTTGAAATTACGACGTTGGATTTGAATGTTGTATCTTTCTGCGTAAGTATTAAGTGCACTACGGAATCAATCTATTGACTTCTAGTTGTAATTAATGCTCTCCTTCGTAGTCGCATCAACTGCTTAACTCTCTTCCGACGGAGATTCATGGCCCAACAAACCTTAAGACTTTAAGGAGTAACTTGTTCTTGAGTCGCTCTAATCCTTCGCTCGTCCTTTGGGAATATATGTGATTCTTGCTACCTTCTTATGATATATTGAGCCCTACCGTTATTGTCTTTCCAACTGCTTTCAACTTTCCGACAAATCATTCTGTGGTCACCCTACGAAATGTTTGGTCGCTATATTATAAACCAACCTAGAAGTGAATTCGCGCCTTATCCGGGTAGTTGTTGGTCGTCCCAAATTTACCCGGTTTATGCTAATCAAGAAACAATATTATGGACAACCTTGCTCTCATGTGCGTGAAGGAGACTGTTGTACATTATGGAGTGCCGATTTCTATCACCTCTAATATGATAATCGTTTCACATCAAATTTCTGGTCATCACTCCAAGAGCCATGAGAACAAGTTGTGGTATGAGTACTGGGTATCATTCACATACTGTTGGCAGGAGTTAAAGGACCATCCAAACGTTTAAGGACATGTTGCGTGTCCGCGGGATCGATTTCGGCGATGGTTGGGGTAGACACCTCCCATTGGTTGGAATCTCTTATAACCATAGCTACGTGGTACGAGGCACTTTATGGTTGAAATGTCGCTCAATAATTTGTCGAATTGAAGTAGGGGATACCCAACTAGATATCCTAAAACCGTTCATGAAACTGGCGAGAGATTGTTTAGATCAAAAGCATAATGCAAACCGCCACAATCATCGGAGAGCTACGGTGGATGAATGACATGAATCCTCGAGACTCCATGATAGGAGACGGCTATGCTTAAAATCTCACCATGGATTGTGCGGTATGTTTAGTAAATGTGGAAAGTTTAATCTTCGTTGTGTTGATCCTTGTTAAGACTCTTGCTAGAGTTAGACTAGTGGCTTAGAGACTTGAGCTACCGCTAGAACTTAGCTATTCATGACGCTTGCATGTGCGCAATATGAGGAAATGCCTCATTGTTGAAGGAAATTATTGTCCTTGGCCGGAAGATATCCATATAGATGAATGCCTAAGTCGTGTTGAGAAACCTATCGAAATCGTGAACCGTGAGGTCAAATAACTTGAACAAAGTCGCTTTTCCTATTTTTACCGATCGGTGGAAACTCTAAGAAATATCTCGAATTCGGCGAGAACGTGAAAATGAATCTTGAGAAAGTATCTATATCTCTTTTGAATCTAATGGATAACTCTCGAATTGAATCGCGAGGACGCGATTCCGTTATGAGGGAAGTCTATAACATCCCGCGATTTTCCGATATTTATTTTCAAGGAATTAAGTCTGCTTTTCATTTACGAACTTTCCCGAGTTTGATTGACGTGAAAACAAGAAAGTTATCTCGTGAAATGTGAAAATTTGACACTACGCTTACCGACACAATTGTAACCTCGTTAAAAACATTTTAATTTGATCATTATTTCTATTTATAGAAATTAGTCGAATCAATACTGCTTTTATTGGAAAATGATTTCGTAAACAATGGCGCAAGTTTCAGAAATTTTCGAGTCCGTTTGCTAGTCTAAATGTGTCCCAACCACTATATCTTAAAAGATTGTATAAATTACATCTATGGTCCCTGCAGCTAAACTTTCACCATCGCCTCAAGTTTGTAAATTACACTTTCGGTCCCTCGTGATCCTATATAAAAGACCCCATTAGGGTTTCCTCCTCATTTTTTGATAACACCTCACCGAAATCATTTTTCCCAGCCGCACGCTTCTCCGCCAACTTCCGCCACCCACCTTATTTCACCGCCTCCCAAAAGATAGATCGACTCTTGTGGTCGCTTCTATGCAATACACTCACTAATCCTTATAACGCCCCTAAATCTAAAGTTTTAGATGCAAAATTCTAAGGTTTTTAGTTTTAAATTAGTATAAAGATGTTTAACGTTGTTTGGGGTTGCATCCGAGCCACCGCTACCGTCGCCGGTGGTCACGGCCACCACAACCGCCATAGCCGCCACCGCCATCTCCTTCATTCTTTCTTTTCTTTCTTGTTTCGATGGTAAGCCAAGAAACCCTCGTTAGTTTGTTATTAATATTATTATTTTCGATGTGTTGCATTTTCGTGGAAATAATCTATACAAAAAAAATGTTTTGAACTAGTGTTTCGTGGTGGTAACTGGACCAAAAGTGGTGTTGGTGCGGATTTGAATGTTGGTACGGATGGGTCGGACCGATCAAGTTTCGGTCGAACAATATCACCATGGGTTTGAATGGAATTGCCGCTTTGGAGGTCGTTATTGTTGATGTTGTCGTGGTTGTTGTTGCCGGTGTTCTCGGGTAAGTCACCATGTGACCACGAGTAAAACCATGGTGTGTCACGGGTTTCATTTTGTCTCAATCAAGTAGTAATGATTAACTGCTTATCCTTGTTGTGTTTCAAGATGTACTAAATCCATTCAGTGTTAGTAGTAAGTCGGGTCGCCATTTACTACCACAAGGGTGTGTTTCGCCATTTACGTGTCAAAACAAAAAAGAAAAGAGGTATGATTGAAGTATGGTTAGTATTGTGTTCGGTGTCGGCTTAGAAGCCTAATACATAGTGTGCTTGATTAATGAATAATAAGCCCATTAGGCTTAATATAAAATATGATACTTGTTTGGTTAAGCTTAACTAACCTAAAATACAATTTTCGGGTATCTAATGTTCGGCTAGCATAATCTTTTAGTGATCATTGGTACGTTTCGGTTGATTATAGAAATGAGACATTGGGATTGATACTTTGGTTATTGGATATTGGATCGATAACTTATTGAACGTTGTACAAATTGGACTTATTGGACTTGAAACGAATACAAAGATATTAGACTCACTATGAATTTAATATATTTGATTCATAACGAACAATAAAGAAAACTTGTCTAATACTCAATGAATACTGTATTGATTTTCTATTAAATTGTCGGAAAATTTACTTTGAGAAGTTTATTTATTAAAGTCACGACGATTTGGGAATATTTTATAAATGAACGCGTCATGTCAAAATTTATAAAAATCATACTAAACATACATTCTTTTAAATTCAAAACCCGTTTATTGTTAAAAACCCGACAAGAATCTAAACAAGTGCTCTTTTAAGTACTGAAACCTTTATTGTTTAAATTGTAAATTCAAACTTACCATTGTTTATAAAACATAATGGTTTCTACAAACTATTTGGGATTATGGGGTAAACACCGAAACTACGAATTGACTTATTTATTAAAGTAATTAGGTGTCTTTATTGCCTTGGAATCTTTCTGGTCACTATCTTCTCGAGTTGAGTCTTGGTCAATTTTTATTGACTATTCCTCATAATATATTGGGATATATTATGTCTTGGTATGAGTTGTGTTTGGCGTGAGTTGCATCTTTGGTGTGAGTTACATTTTGATATACTTTTAGCGTGAGTTGTATGTCGAGTCATGATTTCTTACCACCACACGAAACGTTAAAACTAAACTTTTGAGATATTGATATCGAAATTTTGGAAATGTTTGACACGAGTATTCCATTAAAACTAAGACACTGCCTTTCGGATATTATATTATTTTACTTTTGAGACGTATTTTGAGATAATATGTTTACTATTAGGCCGTGACGATGTAGTACCTTTGTACTTGTACTCTTTGGATATCGACGTGCCTTCCTTCACGATTTGGTTGTGCTTACTCTTTGATGCCAGTCTTGTTAGTTGTGATTCTTGCGTTGCTTCGCTTCGAGGTGAGTTCATGGCCCCTACTTTTACTTATTTCTAAACTGTTTTGGGGGAGAATACATGCTCGTTTTATTAAATGCATATGCTCGATTTATTTGAATAAATGATTGTTACTTGGTTTGATGAAATGCGTGATTTGGTTTGAATATGTTTTATGTGGACACAAGTGCTTGAAAACTGTTTTGATTGGACCTGGAAATGTTTTGTAAGCTATTACGTGCTAGGTTAAGGTTAGAAACCCAAGCGTTGTTATGAATTGTTACATCCTCGCTGTGATGGTGCGAATGTTATGGATAGATCTATTGGGAATGGCCACCCGTCTCGGACTTTGGTTGCCCAACTTGCCAAGGACTTTACCCGATTTGTGGATGCACCAACTTGCCATGACGTATAACATGTCGCTTTGTTAGTGTGTTTAGAGATAGTCACGGCTCGTGCTATCTAGTGATGGTTTCATGACTTAACCTGCGTAATAGTTAAGCTTGCGTGACACTATATTCGTTGTAGTGTTTGATTTTGATATGGTCCAAGTGGTTGTTTATGAACTATATTTGTGGATAAATATTTTGATACTGTTAATTAGGCAGGTTATGCCTCGATTATATTTGACTTGTTTATGAGAATTGATTTGCACTTGAAAACCTTGTGGTCCACCTTTCTATTATTTTGCTTAAAGGTAAACCTTGAGCCGCGACATTGTGGGTGCCACAATGATCGAAAGAATCTTTTGAACTCGCAATACTTTTATGAAAACCTATGAACTCACCAACCTCGTGTTGACAGTTTTAGCATGTATTCTCAGGTATTGAAGCGATTGTTTACTTTTGGAGGCGCTTGGGCAATGGCATGGCATGGTCATAGACAACTTTGATATTGGCATTTGGGGACCGCTTATTTATTATGGGCCTATTTCCGTATCAAATTTTATTGTAAACATTAATTTTATTAAATAAATGAGTTTTCTTAAGAAAACCTTTTATTCTATGCTTGTGTTGTGATACCGATTAGTAGCACCCAAAACTTGTATGCTTCCGCTAAAACCCGATTTTGAGGTGTTACACCGTTAGATGATATAGATTTGAAAACATTCTCCCCCTCAATCAATGACTCATTTTGTGAAAATTTTAAAAGCCCTGAAGTCATTGATTGAGTTTGCAAATTTTTATAAAACTCTGAAACTGATTGATTTTCAAGCAACTCATTTACCACCAATTTTGAAAACACCAAATATTTTTCTGAAGAATTTTAGACGGAGAAACATTTGTGTAGGAACAATAGTCTTTTTGGCGACATGCTTTCCTTGTTTTGTTTTAGGATAAGTGCACGAAATATTTGAAAAATTAGTTTAGCGCATCACTTTCCTTTCTTAGAAGAGCGGGTTGCTATCTCGAAATAAGCAAACCATAGTTTAAGCACGGGTTACAACAAATAACCGCAAGCCATAATTTTGAGACATGTTTAGAAAAGAATATTTACACCTCCTCGCCGAACTTTACTATGGTCCCGTGCCATTATTGAATGACATTTCTAAGACCAGATGTTATCGATACTGTAAGACATGTCTTAAGAAAACATATTTTGGTATTTTTGAATTTTCTAATTTTTATGGGTTTTGATAGTTTTATAATTTTCTATTTTGTTTTGCTGGTTTTATATTTTTGTATTTGGTTTTAAAAATATTTACGAGATAGATTAGATGATATAGTATAAGAAGATGATGATACGAGTACCGAGATAAGGATATCTAGCAACCCCGTTGTATAAGATAGAAATCATCATCTCTTAAACATCCACAACCAAAGCTTCCGAGGCTCCGAATAGAAGATAGAAATTGAACCATCTAAAAGTGAGACTTTGGCGCCTTCCCCAAAACCGAAAACTTTAGCCGAAAGCAGATTTAAAGCTTTCTATCAAGCTTTCTTAGCAGTGCACAAAGAAGCACACCATTATCATCGAACTTGTCGCTCCTTTTAAGAATAATCACCGTGATTCATCGTTCGAGGTTATATCATCCAATAGTAGAACAGCAACGTATCATCCCACACATAAATAACTCTTCTCAAATTTCATTCCACTGAATTCTGACGCAATCCATTCCAAAAGGTGTCAAAAGACCACTTCCCCCCTGTAGTTGAAATGATGCAGTCCGTCTCTTAGTATAATGCTCAAGAACTCTCCCGAATACACTTCATGAGGGGAATGAAGAAAACCTTCCTATGTTCACATTTTTCTTCCCTGATGAACGTGTATGAAGCTCAAGAACCCGAAGTACACAAATATCCAAGAACTCTCCCGAATACACATCATGCCCGGAGAGAAAATACCTCCTCAATTTTGTGGTAAACAATGGCTTTCTTCCCCGATGATCGTGTATGAAGCTCAAAGACCAAGTACACACATTCCCAAAGAGAGAATAATCGATAACATTGAAGAAGCAGCCGAATCACGATTATCTCTGCGGGTGACAATCTCTGGATGTCAACACCGTAATGAGTGATTATATCTCCGAATCACCGATTAAGCCCTCAAGTGAGACAATGAGCGCCCCCAATGTACACAATTCTCTCCCGATGATTGCGATAACATCGAGATCATCACACACTTGTGTACCTCTTTTATCTTCGTAAACTTTCTCTTACATCACTTCCCCTACATAGTTGGAATAAGAACACAAAACGCTTGATGAGTAAACCTTGAGTTTCTCTCATGGTCATGACATTTGTTTTCCGGGATAACTTCAATCACTTAGAAGTATTAAGTCCATCAAGTTTACTCGCCATGAGTCAAACCTTGAGTTTCTACGGTAATACCATTTGTCTTCCCGGATATCTTCAATTACTTAGAAGTATTAAGTTCATCAAGTTTAATCACGCTTAGATACGTGTCTCCTTCCCCTTGCTGGTTTTGACACTTTAATCAACAACTCTTTGAAAGCCTAAATACTAGAAATATTTTGAGAAGAACGCTTGAAGTCTTTGTTAGAATCAACATGTCAATAATGTGAGCAAGTCTAATTGGGGATTAAATCGACATTTCACCTCCCCAATTAGTGCTCTCCCCAAACCGACAATGCCCGAATATAAAGAAGACTTTGGATAATCAAATGCAACTCGCCTTTAGTCTTCTAACATGCAGAAAATGTAGAATGATCAGACTCGACCTTCTTCAAGATTGTGCAGTTAGAATAGATAGTTAACATCTTCAACTCACACCAAAAAGCATCCCACCAAAATCATCCCAATTAACTTACATCTTGCAAACTCTTAACTAAGATCCTCCCAATCAAACAAGAATGTAAAGATGTTCATCAAGGAAATCAGAACTCAGCCATAACAAACACACAAGATGGTAACACCAAACTACCAATCACATCAAACAAGAATAGAGATTGTTCGAATCATCATGTTGATGTATACGTGAAGCATTAACCGAAGCACTTTGTCGATAAACTCATCAATCCGAGTGAAGATGTCAACCAACGATCTAAGAAGAAACTCCATGTAAAGAAGATCCGATAAGTAGAAGCTCGGTTCTTACATGAGTTTGGAGCCGTTTGACCATTTATTCTCATATATCAATTAACCATGCAATATTATCACACTTCTTCTCCCCCTCAAGAATTGCAGACGAAGTTTCCATTCTTGACTAAATAAGTGAAATCATCCAAATGTAGTCTACTCACACTTCTCCCCTGCAAAATTAGCACATGATGTCGCCATCGTCATTATAGTTGAGCAAGTGGAATAAGAGAACAATCAACGGTAGCCCGGTTCACTTGATAAATGAAGCGCATGGAAATAGTATGAAGCATGTTGATGAGAATGGTCATAATAAGAAGATTTCTCTTCTTTTGAATATAAAGCGCACTGAAGCGTACACCTTTCTTTACTTTGAGTACAAGGCTTGAACTGTTGTGTTCAAACGTCATAATCTCTCTCTTTTCATCATCTCTTGGCAAAACTTGTAATCAATCACCATTATCATTCAGTAGGCTCTTTGTAGTGACAGCTGATGGAGATAACCCAATATGATGAATTTGACCCTGAAGTAAACTAACCCGAACTCGTGACTTAAACTTGCACATATGTAACAAAGAGCGGTGCCGATTTCCTTTAGCATCTCTAAGTACTCTCTAAGTACTCTATACTCTTCAACCAACCAACCATCAAGTATAAGACGACATCACCTCTTGAAAATCCACAATTGAATGTGACACTGAGCACTACAACGTAACTCCTTAAAGTGATAGTTATTTTGTGGTGGTATGAGCCTAATTCCCCAAGTGGTAAAAGAAAAGGTAAAGACACCCAACAATAACTAGATTTCCAAGTCTTTGTTTTTGTTAATAAGCTTGAACAAGGATCATGAAGAATCTTCATCCAACCATCCCCGATACCTTCGTATACTAAGTACACTTTCCCGTGATATTTTACTTCAACCTTAAATAAATAATAGTGAATTAACCCCGTTGTCACATCTTCTCGTTAAAAGCTCAAATATAGCCTCCTTTGACGCTTTTAAGTGAACTATGATAATGGTTTCATCCATACCATGGTTGGAAGCACATAACCCCGTGAAACCATGTAATAACCAAACCGCCATTAAGACAACCCAAACACACACCCAATTCATGAAGTACACTTTTATCCCTTCTTCAAGTAGAAACCGTAGCACCAAAGATCAATCGAGATCCCGAAATACACTTTCCTTTCTCCGTGATGGTTCCATCATTACGGATTTTACAATTCTATGGTTTAAACCGAGAAATAGTTTCTTCGCGGGATTTTACAAAACCAAGAATAAACCGCAAGATAGATCCGAAATGCACTTTACAATTTTAACGAGATGTTTCCATTGTTACGGATTTTACAAGTCTATGATTTAAACCGAGAAATAATTTTTTCACGGATTTTACAAAATCACGACAAAACCGTAAACAATGTCGCCTTGAATGTGTTAAGACAACTTTGGTTTCGTGAATATCTGCTTTTAGGAACATGCATTGTTCTTCAACGATTCTTCTCCACCATGAACAATAATGTAGACGACTTCACAAACCATACTAAGTCAAGTAGTATATACTACTTCCCCGAGGTTGACCGTAACACATCAAAGTACACGCTTCTCCCCATGATGGTTTCAAACTTTCGGAAGCATCATAACGTGTACGATTATTTGCACGACAAGTTCTTGTCATAAGCAAACATCTTGAAAAAATCATGACCGACGCCGACGATTCTTAGAAAGATTTTGCTTAGACCGTGAAGTATCATTGACATTTTGTAGGCCGAATATCTCATGGGAATTGCGTAAATTGAACCTCCATTGATTCATCGGCTAATAGGAATGACCATATAAAGATAACGCCACTCAATAAGACCGTACACAAACCCCGTAGTCATTTTTCACTTCTTCCTCGAGCCGTGAATTTGTATCCTCTCGTGAAATTGAATACCAAAATACCACTCAATAAAGGAATTTTGTATCCTATACATTTGGATAACAAAATTGTTTAAATATGACTCTTCCCACACCATTTCATTGAAGCGAATAAAACACAAAACCACATCCATTTGTCCATATCCGCCATCAAGCCCAAAGCACAAATGTGAATCCAAAGCCCAAATTATCACATCCCTAGCCCGGTCCATTTACAAAATCATACCCGTGAAATACGCTTTGCCCCGATCCATTTTAAATCAAGAACCGAATATAAAATATACCTAATCCCACTCTTAACCCTAAAACATATCACAAATATATTCACCTCTTTTATCCGCCACCCCAACTACACCGAGAAAGAAAAAAAAGCGTATCTCTTCTTCCTAACCTTATCCTCTCACCGAACAATGCATATCTCGGATCCATCTCATCTCATCAATCATCATCACAAAAACAAACTCATCAATCTCAGTTCTTTCATCTACGGATCTTTATAACCGAACAAGAAATCTTCATATCACATCTTAAGAACAAAACACATAAACAACCGCTCTTTTAATACGAGCACCGATCAAAACCCACGAGTAAGACTACAAGATCTTTGATATAACGTCACGGTAGGTTTATAAGTTTTATGTTTTGTTTGAGTTAAACGAGCCAACGAAGCAAAAGAAAGATTATAACCAAATCATAATAATCTTTCTTTATATTCGAAATAAAATGGAAAGATTAATTCCACATGGATCGATGAAGATGATGGTTCAAATACAACAATCTTGAAAAGATTGCAAAAATATTGGAACAAATTCGAGATCATGAATGTTATACTTTTGAGTCTTGATTGAATGAGAGTCGGGGAGAGATGGAGGTCCTTTGAAGTGAGTCTAGGTCTAGGAGATGGTTTCGGACCGATGATGTTGTCGAGTGAAACCGAGGTCGAGATGTTGTTCTTTTGGTATATGGTATTTGTCTTGTGGTCAAGGTCTAGTCTACGCGTAACTTTCTTCTTATCTGGCTTACGCGTAACATTTTTGAACCCTTATGCGTAGGCATATAATCTTATGCGTAAAGTATGTTAAGCGTAAGCCTGCTTATGCGTAAGCCAGACTTAAGCGTAAAAGCATACGCGTAACATTTTCTTACGCGTAACTTCACAGCTACGCGTAACAACTCTGTAGATTGATCCTTATGCGTAAGAATAGGGTTTTGACCCTTTGACTTTTACTGCGTAACCATTCTTACGCATAACTTCACGCTTATGCGTAAATATCATCAAGATGCTCCTATGCGTAAAAACTAGGGTTTTGACCTTCGTTGACTTTTTCCGATGAGTTTTCCAACCATGTTTTCCGCTCACTTCAAAGTTCACCCAAAAAATGCATAATAACCCAAGTTATACTTGTTTTGACCAAGAAAAGAACAGATGACCTATTTTTTTTTTTTTTTTTTTGACCACTGTTTGAATCGACCAAATGATTTAGACCACAAATTCACGGAATGGAAAAAAATCTCAAAAGATGTTATACAAAATAGCAGCTTGGACATATAGAATGACACAAAAGAACAGATAACACGATTAAGCACAAGAGATCTTTTGACCATTTGATACATAAAACTTGTATAAAACTATTTGCCTAAAGTAATCGGAAAACACAAATATTCGCCAATAAAAATATTCCGACCACATAAAATATACAAATCGCTTTAAAACAAGTATCAAAACCACAAAATCATCAAAACACAAAAACCTTGGCTCGTACCATTTGTAGGATCTTACATATATTGTGTTATGATGATTCGGTGGCCTTGGATAGTGATGATACAAGTAAGCCATGGTTTTAGAGATGAAGAGGAGAGGTGTTTCTAGAGATAAACAAAAAGAGAATATTAGATTAAGAATGAAGCACCACCCTTCCAAGGATGGAAGGTGTATTTATACTTACAACGACTACGCCCTCCCGCCGGATCGGATCGTGCATACAAAGGGTAAAGACCCGTCCTTCCTCCACGGTGTTGCACTAAGCTAATAACTAACTAATTAACTACTAGATAACGTAAATAACGACATGTCTACGAGCTAACATATGCTAGACTATAATTGGGGTGACCGACACTTTAACATGGAATTTCCAAATCCTAACAACAAGCAAGAAGAACACAAATACTATTTCACTAATAAACTTCTTTTATTAATATTTCTATTCGTCTAAGTACAAGTTCATTTCACTATACTTTAGGGTTCCTTTATACACTTAGGAAAACCTAGTATACAAAACGTGTAGAAGGATATAGATATCTCTTCCTAAGATATCTCTACGCGTACATATGCCTTCCCTAAACTCTAATAAACTATTCATTATCATAAATGAACTAACTACGAATACTACCAGACTTAATCATTATCTCGCCAAGATATTGTTGTTGAGCTTTTGATTCAATTAACCTCAAAAGCTCATAGCATGCATCATCCTTTCTTTCACCTAACAGCTTCTTCTCAAGCATAGCCCCGAAATATCGGTTGGAAGTGGATACTCCACTCAGAAGCATATAAAGAATTGTAGTTTCTAATTCCAAATAGTGCACCGACAAGTGTGGAAATATCTCCATCCGATCACTTGTTCTTGACAGCCGACCACATTTCATCATCAAGATCCGGTGTCTCAAACATGGTCTTCAAGTCACCCCAAAGGACTCTTTCATATTCCTCTTCGGTCTCTCGTCACCATGCTTCTCCATCATCACCGGTACATGGTCTTCAAATCATCCTCGACAAATAACTCAATAAACCAGAAAGTTCACATATATAATGTCTGTGATTTTCCTTACTATCGTGTAAACTACCTTTTCCCATTTTGATGATCCGAACCTTTGCAATCTTAGCAAGAAGTGTTGAACTCAGAGGAATGGAGCCCATGGTAAACTCTTCTAATGAGAGTTCATCAACCTTATCCTTCATGTACTCTTCCACTTCCTTCTTAACATTTGTCTTATCCTTTTCACTCCTTTCTTTCCAAAGGATTTCTTCCTTGTCATATTCAAACCGGTTGCTTAACCTCGCCTTCCTCCTCTTTCTTTACGCTTTTGGCTTATCACCAAGTTTTTCACCAAAGAACCTTTTCGGTCTCGCAATCTTATGCTTCTTAGCATCCTTTGGTTGAAGATTGTAACCCTTCCTTTTATGCATTGAAGCTTCCAACTCGAATCCATTGGAATAAATTTTTATTTTGGTACACTACTTTTTCAAATTCGCTTTTAGATCATCATTCTTCAATTTCCTTAATCGGCTCAACTTCCGTGTAGGATTCCCTTGACTTTGACGAGTGGATCATATAATCCCTTTGCTCGCCTTTGGTCAAGGTCTGTTCATCCTTTCTCTTTGGCTCTGCTCTCCGAGAAGCCTCTTCTTCTCATTAATTAGCTCAACCATTTTACTTGCATAGTCTTCTCCGCCAATATCGTGAAGGATATCTCTGCTACTAATAATATGCCTTTATAGTATCCCATTCTTCATCGATGTAGAATTTGGCGATTCCTCAATTTCGCCTTTCCTTTTCATTTGTTCTTTAGTTAATTATGGTTCCTCCTGCACTTTTGGCAATCACTCATCATCCCTTGTTTGTTCTCAGACGCTCGCCTTCTTCACCTCATCCTCCGCTTGAATCCTAGCAATCTCAACTAAGCTAGCTTCCTCTTATGTGAGTTGCTTTTGGTCTTCACCGCTCAAGATTCTTGCACTATTCCTTTGCCTCCCTATGCACAAACTCCTCACCAATACTACCGGATCACTACTAGGATTAATATGTTCAAGATTAGTATTAACTTCAAGATCAAAGCGAGTATTAAAATCTTCATCAAAAGCGATTTAATTTCAAAGACCACCGGACTTATCTTTAGTAAATTCACCGACTTATCCACTCCACTAGAACTTGCGCCTTCTTTATCCGATCTCTTCTTAAAGGATTTCTTGTGATCAAATTTTAACCAATATTTCACCGCTTCAATCCTTGAGGACTAATTTTATTTTCCTCATAGGATTCATCAACTCGAGTCTGTAATGTCTATCCCCGTCTGCTCAAATTTCCCCCAATTTCTTAACTATTTACGAGTAGTCCCCAAAGTGACTTCTTGGTCTTCTTCAATTTTTTCTCCAACTCATCAACCCTTGAGATCACCGTGGAACCGGTTGAAGTATATCTTCCATAGATAAGGAACCGGGTTCTTCTGTAGTAGTGGGTGTTGGAGGTTGTGGTTGAGGAATCACCGGTGGTTCTTCCGCATGGACCAAAGGTGAAAGTGGTGGGGTGTTGGTGTCCTCTGCTCAAACTCTGTTTTTCGGTTCGAGATGTAGGTTGAGCCCGAGCTCGATGTAGCGAGAGGAGATGGAACAAATGTAGATGTACCTTCGTGGTCGAGCAACGAAGGCAACATAGCGCACAAAAGTGGCTTGTGTGCCCCTTCAAACCCCTTTTCATATTACCAAATATCTTTTTAGTGTGGGAGAGCAATGTAAGGATGCTTGCTTGTTGTTTCAACATTTAAGATCATTTGCAAAAATCTTGGGTACATCAAAACTTTTTCTTATTCTTGGAATTAGCAACCATGGCAACAAAAATCATTTTGAAAAATTGAAGAGTCTTCGGTGGAGAGACAGACCAATGCGTAAGCAATATTGCTTCCAAATTGATCCCATCCACCACTTATAGAGCTCATACAATGTAAAATATGATGCACAAGGAAACGCCATTGTGGCGTAAAATGACTCTTCCAAAAGTGAATGTTCCATCGCTTGGATATCCAATATTTTCCAATCCTCGAAGAGGTCATTATTTGCCAACATTGAAATCCCTAAGGCATCGGACCAATTGAAGCTTGCTTCGATCGATTCTCGATGATTGAATACTCTAACGTATTAATAGTTGCATTTAACTCTAGTGTCCCATCGCAATAGTTCTAGCGAGCGCCCGCCGTAACTGCTTGACTAGGGAATCATAGATAGTTGGATTATGAGTAAGGCATACCGATATGATTACCCTTTAGAAAGTCCACTATCTCGCTCAAGCTCGTGCTTTCGTGCAGCTTTTGAGAAATCCCACTTGATTGTGCTTGTCTACAAACTTTAATTGTGCCATCTTTTATGTTAATTGAAGTACCGGTAGTGCAGGCAATTAGGGTTTAGTGTTGGTAAGGAGACTTAATCGAAATAAAAGAATTAAACTTTTAAAGATTAGGATAAAGTAATTAAAGGATAAATATGAATTCTAAAAATAAAATTATCCATATAAATACTTGACCACCTAAAATTAGGTAACGGTACTATTTAAATAGTTAAAATCGCTTTTTAATTTTTGCACTACTGCACTAAAGAATGGTCAAACAGACTTAACAATGACATCACCGAATTAACTCGTACTATAGCACATCAACTAGGACAGACTTCCATACATCTCCAATCTGTGAGAATTCTTGCTTTTCAACATATCCTTAAACAAAAAATATACCTAACAGATTTAACTAATATTAAGTCTTGTATTATAAACATAAATCCTTAAAAAGTACAAAAATAGAATGTCTATATGCTTTAAAAGAGTGAAATATGATAAAGGTAGAGTGTGACAACTTGACCATAACATGGTTCACTTGGATTTTCGATATAACAACACCTCCACATTCGGTTCGATAGTAGTCGGCCTCGTGATTCGTTACCCAAGTTATGTCGATCCACATGTGGCAATATGTTATCATTGTCTTGGTGAATGACGGTACTAAATTCCTCATCGGCTTCACATACTTATCTTTGTAATTCTTGGGAGGTGTTTTAAAGACAATAGACAAGTTTTTATCTACCTAGTCTTTCACATAAAACACTTGTCGTGCTTGTGCGGCTAATATGAACGGATCAACCTTGTGGCCTAAACTATTCAGTCAACCAATGTATACCCAAGAGTAGTATCGCGTTTCACACCACCACTTTGTGATTAACCCAATCACATTTGAAAAGAGGAATTTGCATGTAACGATAATCTAGTTACCATATCTCCGTCAAACCCCACAATAATATGCTTTTCTTGTGGTTGCAACTTTTTAGATATGTGCATATCTAATGCCTCAACACTAACCCCACTGCTCGTAAACTTTGCCTTCAAGATCTTTCGCACGAAAAGTATACCCATTGATGTGATATGCATCGTATTTTACTACGGTGGCGCGTGGTCCATAGGATATCCACCTTACGCTTCGATACACTTTCGTTGTCGATTTCTAACTCTCTCAACCCGAATTTCATTACAAGTATATATTAGCTCAAAGAATAAGTACACCAATTTTCGGATCAAATGAGTCGAGAAATAAGGTTTAGAAAGGGTATGTTGAGTAACATAAGATTAATTACTTTTTACATAACCACTTGGCAAAAGATTTGTTGTGCTCATTCTCAAGAAATGCTATTCGCTTACCCGGTTTTCTCGCTTTCAAAACTTGCTTGTGTCGCTTTGAAACAATGTGTTTGATTATTATATTTGATACATCATTTTCAAGAACGAAATAGACATGTGTTAGTAAGACTTACTCGATATACTGGTACAATTTCATCTCAGATTATTTATTACATACAAATGTGCTTTACGAAAGAGTTCCAGAGACTTCACTTTATTTGCCGGCCGACAATGGCTTTCCTTCCTCATTTTCATTTGTTTCATGTTTATCGTGGGATACCAACAGCTTTCATGGATTTATGATATTCGCTAAAAACTCTATTGTTTCTTCCGCAATAGTCTCCTCAAGAATGCATCCTCGGTCTATTTCGTTCCGCACATGTCCTTTAATAACCTTCATACATCTTTCGAATGGATACATCCACCGAAAGCATATGGGACCGCATAATTTTACCTCCCTAGTTAGGTGCACAAATCAAATGTATCATAATATCAAAGAAAGATGGAGGAAAGAACTTCTCGTAGGCACAAGTGTCACTACCGTTACGCTTGCATATCATCTAGTTCTTGCAATATTATTTCTTTGCAACATATTGATTTAAAGAAAAGCAAAACCGATAATAGCATATCGTGGGGTGGGTGCATGATTAAACGTATTGCAATGGGCGTAAACTCTTTCATTAGCATGTGATAGTCATGCGATTTTAGGCCAATGAGCTTCCTATCCTTTAGGTGACCAAACAAGAGAAATTTGAACAATAGCCTTGTGGTACCTTGATGTTTTGTAAAGTTTCACAAAAATATATTTTCAAGATTCGTTAATGTGTAACCTCGCCGGAGGTAGTGTTGTTTTGTCTTGTTCTTGCATAGCAAACAACTCTTGTTTTACCCCAACTCACCGGATCCAATCGAGCATTCACCCATCTTTCGCCTTTCCCGGAACATGTAGCAAAGTTCGACGAGAATCTCAAGAACATTATTTTCTACATGCATAAAATCAATACAATGTGGAACATAATTATGCCTCAATACCTAAGTTTTCGATACCAAATGTTGAATTTCTTCCAATACGCACCGCTTTGTCCGCTCACTTGGCTTGAATTACCCTCTACTGCTATGTTTCTTTTCCGCTTTTGAATCTTCCTACCGCCTTTCGTATCTTCTTGGTTTTCCGATGCATTATTGTTTGTTCGTTTTCCTTTTCCCCACTTATTTTCAATATGTTGTACCTCGTTGTATATTTGTTCCCCGGTCATTGGATTTGGAGCCGGGAGAAATTCTTGTTGTCCATTAAATGCCTTCCTTTTCCTTATGAACGGATGGTCATATGGTAGATATTGTCTGTGACCAACATAACTTTGCTTGGATGAGGCAGAAAGTCTAACACAATTTGTATCTTTCCCACATACTACACAACTTTTGAATCCACTGTTCGGGCAGCCACATAATGTACCAAGTGCAGGGTAATCATTTATTGTCCATAACACAACGACACGTAGATTAAAGTTATCTTTTGTGGATGCATCATATGTATCAACCCTCAGATCGAATAAGGTTTGCGGATCATCAACAAACGGTTCTAGAAAACATCGATATCATTTCCGGTATCCCGATATTAATACCGAAAGCATGATAAACTTTCTTTCATACACAACCATGGAGGAAGGTTGTATATGATGCTTAAAACCGGCCATACACCGTGATGCCTATTTCCCGAGTTGACGCCAACCCCATCACCGATATTCCTAGTCAGAGATTTCTTGGATCTTCACAATTTCGGGAATTTTTCATCTATGGTACGCCATGCCTTTGAATCTGGGGGTGACGAACACACCATCGGTTATCCTCCGTGTCGCGTGCCATCTTAAATCTTCTCAAATACTTTCTAACTTAAATAGTCGTTGCACCTTGGTATAATTGGAAAGTACCACATTACCTTTCTTTGGAATGTTTTCATTACACTTTATGTGTCTTATTATCCACCTTCCATCTTGATATCCCACAAGTTCGACACGCAATCAAATCCTTGTCACCCTTCCAAGAAAGAAGGAAATTGTTGATACATACATGTATCTTTTGTATCCCGATCCCATCAATTTCAAAATTTTTTGGCTTGATAAGTTTTTCCACCATTTCGTTACCATCGTGCAGATATTCTTTAACAATCCTAGTAATTCAAGAAAGAACTTATCGAACATCCGTACTTACCCTTCATGATGAGTAGTTTAACTATTGCGACAGACTTTGTGAAGTCGACATCCTGCGTGAAAGAGGATTCTCTCGCGTCTAATAATAATTGTTGAAACTTGACAAGATCATCCTCATCAAAATTATCTTTGTGGCATTAACCATTTCTACCTGTCGGGGCATCCGTTGGAATATATGAAGCAAAATCCGTGTCGTCAACAAACTCGCATTGTAGTGTTAACAGTGTTTCGGTACTTATTGATGACTCATCCTTCTCTCCATGTTTAGTCCAGTTTAGGTAGCTTAGATCAAACCCATTGTTTGAATAAATGGAACCGCACTTTCTCCACTTTATGCTCTATGTGGTTTAAACAATCAGATAACGGACATGGCATTGAAAGATCATTTTTCTTAACTCGTGGGTCGATGTTCCCCATCTTCCGCAAGTTGTCTATTGCATAATCAATAAACATTGCTACTCCATCAACATAAGATTTTTGGTCCTATTAGTTCCTATCCAAGACTTGTCTATGTTTATAATGTGTCCCACTTATCCGAGCAAAGAATGTTTATAAATGTAGTCCCCGCAGCATGTTAAAAAGACAAATTCAAGTTATTGAAGATTATACAAGACAACATTAAACTTCAATTGATGATCTTAAAAGTTAAAAAGACATTCCAAGTAATGAGGATAGCTCAAAGATTGAATGTGGTATTGAATTATGCTAAGAATTGAATAAAGTCTAATGAAACAGCTTCCTAAAGGGATATTTGGGTCAAGGAAAATAAGAAATTAACTAGCTAAATTATGGTTCCATGTTCATGTGGTAACAGGCTTAATAGGGTTTCTTAAAATTTTTAACCAATTAACTAACTAAATTTAACAAGAAAATGATATATTTACAAGAGGATATCTCGAAACAAATGTTCAATTAGCTAATAGGCTTAACAGGGTTATTTTATGTGTTAGAACGATGTGTACAAAAGGAAGATAACAATACTTACCAGTGGTGACGGACCGGTGGGTCTATGACGGAGAGTTGTGGTGGTGACGGATTTGTGGTGAGATGAGAGGGAGGTGTGGCGGTACATGAGGAGGAGGAGTTAATTTTGCAATTAGTTTGGAATGACCTTGATGCAAACTTTGGGGAATAAATTTAATTTGTGGGGAATTTTAAATTTGCTTAAATTTTGAAAAGTTTTCATATTAGTTTAAAATGTTTTTCTCTTATGATTTAATGATTTTTTTTCATTTAATTAGTTTAAAAATGTTTTTATTCATAATAAATAAAATAAAATTCAAAAATACAATTTAAAAAAATTATTTTTAAGTATTTAGGACTTTAAAAAATAATTTTAAATTTTATGCTTAAATTTACAATATTTGGTATTTTTAGGATTAAGTGCATTTTAGGTTATTTCGACTTTTGTTAGTTGATTTATTTGCTTATTTAGTTGTTTTAGTTTAAAAAAAAGTAAAGTAACTCCCAGCACTGCCTTCCACGGGTTATGGGTCCCAATACCGCCTTCCACGGTGTATGGGGAGGTTGAGACGCCGACAAATTTACCCCTACCTAAGGTAGAGAGGTCGCCCTGTTCTACCAAAGGTTGAAAAGGACCTCCGCCTTGCAAGGGTGAGGATCGAACCCTTGAGAGGTCGCCTCCTGTTCTACCAAAGGTAGAAAAGGACCTCCGCCTTGCAAGGGATAAGGATCGAACCCTTGACCTCTTTCTCCAGAGGCAAGAGTGTTAACCATTTGATCTAACCTTGCTATTTTTTTTAGTTTATGTTTCATAAATTTATTCACAAAATCCAAATATCTTTCATTATTCTTTATCACCCGATCACGAACCGAACTCGAATTTCCATTCACACTCCGTTGGGACTTAAAACGACCTGGAAATATCTCATATTTCTAGAAAATATTGTGTTTTGACTTTCTTTTAACAAATTAGGATTTTCATTCTCGGGTAGCCAGCAAATTGACCATTTGGTCGGGTTTTTCATAATATAATTTTATATATACTATTGATTGAATCATGTCGTAACATGACACTCTAAGCAACTATAACCCAATGCTTTTGACCCATATTATAGTGTGAAGGTTATATGAACTGTATTAAAGTTATTAAGGGTGGGCACGTTAATTTTGACATTTCAGGATGACATAAAATCATTAACTCACGTGTCTTACTCAAAACACTGTGTGAAACTGTGTTTAGGGTTGCGTTAGATACGTTGGGCACGGTAACACAACCCTTGTGCTTTCGTCCGCTTTAGTCATCCTATACGTCATCCGTGTTCAAACGCTTTCTTAGTTTTGTACATGTTTTCTTCCTATTTTGTACGCTTACACGTTCGCCTCTTTTCATATGTTTTCGCCCATTTTGTACGCTTTTACACTTTTACACATTTTCATACGCTTTTACACGCTTATGCCGCTTTAATGCTTTTCCACCATTTGCGCATTTACTTTGTCCTATTTAATAAGTTTTTATACGCTGCTTTTTGTTTACACGCCGTCCGTGTTTACACTTTGTCGGTGTTTTTTTCATGTTTTAGTCCGCTTGTATAAGTTTTTGACCGCTTTCGTCCGCTTTCTAGCCGCTTTTCATCTATATTAGACATTTTCGTCTGCTTTCATCTGCTTTTACATATTAACGCACATTTTATTACGTTCTTATACGTCATCCGCTTTAGTTCGCTTTTTATCCGCTTTAGCCATTTTCATATGTTTTGAAGACTTTTTCGCTTTTTCATATGCTTTCTTACACTTTTACACATTTTCATATGTTTTACACATTTGCTTCGCTTTCATCGCTTTCCACCGTTGCATACGACTTTGTCCTTTTAATCGCTTTTATATGTTTCGCTTTTGTTTACACGCTCGTCGTCGTGTTTACACTTTGTCACTGGGTTTTCATGTTTTAGTCCGTTTGTATAAGTTTTTGACCGTCGTCGCTTTCTACCCGCTTTCATTTATTTTAGATGTCTTCGTCCGCTTTCATACGCTTTCATCTGCTTTTACATATTAATGTACATTTTCTTAAGTTCCATAGGTTTTCTTACGTTTACACGCCGTCTCTGCGTAGTCCGCTTTTTTCCGCTTTATCCGCTTTTAAGACTTTTCGGTCAACCCAAGAAGCGAAGTGAATTCATATTCGGTTTTGGCTCGCTTCGCTTTAATTCTAGTTCGGTTCGGTTCGGTTCGGTTCGGTTTTCGTGTTGACCGAATAAAAAAATTACCGATTTAACAAAACCAAACAACCCGATAACCGAATGGATAAACACCCATAATTTATAGTGATGGTTTAAAAGGAGGACTTGTTTTGCGGCTTCAAAGTTTAGGTCTTTATAGTTTGAATTCATAAGGAGTTACAAGTATCTTCTCTATCACACTATCCCCACAACTCTTCTTCAACCTTTCTTATCAATCTTTCAATAATATCATATTTTACTCAATTTCATTATCAATGGCAGCACCATCACCACAAAACCATTTGGCTAAGCGTGTTATTGATGACCTAATTGAGTTTAGCAGGGAGACATCTGTTGATGGTTACATGAGTTTCTTCAAGGCTCAACAAATTTCCGCCTCCGTGGCTTTATAAACCGGATGCGCCAAGAGGCCACCACAAGAAAGAATGAGATTGCGCAGCTTAATGCTTTAATTGTCGAGATGGTAACTCTTGGAGATGGGATGAACATTTTGACACATTGATGGATCTTAGGCATGACCGGAGGTCATGAGGACTAAGTCGCGGGGTTGAATGATCTCATTACTCAGTCGAGGAGGATATCAAGACCAAGGAAGAACAAATTAAGTCGATGAATGGTTGAAGGGTTGCTCGCTATGTAAAGGGATGGTTTCTTTTGCTCTAGTGTCATCTGTTTATAATGTCTAATGTCTTGGTTTAATATTATGGTTTGTAGATATATTAACAATGAAACATGTATGGATCTTTTGATGGTTTATCCAATGGAATGGAATGGGATGCGCTCGCTAGTTTGTTTCAACTTTTTTTTAATGTTGTTTTGCATTTAGGAATTGGTTGTGGTGTTTAAGTTCATATCTGGTAGAATATATTATTGTAGGTTTGAGGTTGATCCAATCACAGTGGTGCATCCCATGTGTCATGTTCAATGTTGAGCCTTGGATATGCGGTTCATGAGTGGTTTGCTTAGGTTGTTCATTTTTTAGGTTGTTGTCAATTTTTAGGGTGTTTTTGTTGTTGTTTTTGCTTTAAGTTAATTGCATTTACATGATTTCTTGATTTTTTTTATCGTTGGAGGATGTTAGAGCTTATTTAAGTGCTTATAAATAGCTTATTTATAGGCTTAAAGTAAGGTCTCGTGGTCGTTGTTGTGTCGCATCATTGGTTGGATTTGATTATTTTTGTGCTTACTTGTTTATCCGGGACCGCTTATTAGTTATAGTTGCTTAATTAGTTGCTTTAATTCCATTTTTGATTTTGTTCTTCATTTGTATGCGCCATGTGGTGAGATTTTAGTGTAGCCGCAGCTTATATGTGTCTTTGATACACCGGTTTGAAGTTATATGGGTGTTTGGGACCTGGGTAAGAACCATTTTGTCATGGTGTGTTGGTTTCAAAATGCAAACCAAAATGAAATATTTAAATTTATATTATCAATTTGGAGCCACATTTTAAAATTATTAAATTTGGAGCCAAATTTCACCAAAATTTTTAAAAGTACTTAGAAATTATGGTTTCCTTAATTGAAAATCGCCCATAATGAGTCCTAATTTTACTCCAATAAATCGTGATTCCAAGAAACAACCGTAACTTCAATTTTACACATTTACCAATTAAGTTTACTAATTTTCTTTAACACATTACCTCGACGAATCATGGCAACTCAAACCAATTGTCGATGATTTGATTTATTCGATCGTGAAAATGATAACTCATTTGGATATGAATCGAGGCGTATTCAGATGAGGGTGAGGATGTGAAAACAACCATTCAAATGCGAATGTTGTTAAGAGGGCATAACTAGGTTAGCTAAGTTTCGCAGGATTATGGAAAACCACGGAATAAAGGTCGGTGTAACCTTCGATGCATCGAATAGGATATCGTGAAAAACAGGCATTGTTTTTGAGTTTTTGGGTGATTTGGTTCATGAGCATATAGGTGTCGTGATTCTATCCCGGAGGAAGGTTGATTCGTAAGCAAGAGATAAAATGTGGGACGAAATCACGGACACATATACTTTTTTAACTAGTAGTGGCTTGGTCAGAGGGTACAAGGTGTTAATAAGTTTATCTCTCATTTACATTATGTGCAACTAATGAACAACATTGTGTTAATCTTTGCGCGATATTTTGATGTTGACTTGACAATCCGAAGTCGATAATGAATCGCCTTGGTCAACTTTCAAGGAATTTCGTAGGAAATTGACCGAAAACTACATATTGCCCAACCAAAATACCCTTTCAAAACTTAATGAAGTCCCGTGAAGTATAGTGCAATTATAAAAGTCAAGATTGGGTAAATTTTGTAAACTACACGGCCACCGAGGAATACAAGGTGTTAATTATTCATTTTTATTCAAGTTCAAATATCCGTCACATTTGATGTTTCCATATATATTAGTTGTATACTATCAAGATTACTACATCTAAACACCTTTTTATTTTGTGTTGCAAGGTGAAATCACCGCATCTAAAGTGGCGCTGCTCCAAGTCTCATTTATCAAGATAGAATGGGACGAGGTGGATACGCCCGTGTGATTGATAAAATGGTAACATTAAACATTTTCATTTAATAACATCATACTTTCGCTTATATTGGTTTATCTTACAAGTGTATGTATTTGATGTTTATAAGATCGAGAATAAAGAAATTGAACTAGATGAAGAACCACGCGTGGTACGTGTGGTTGAAAGGAAGGGTGAATAAAGACGGAGAATTTCACGATGATGATATCGTAATAGTTGGACAAAAATTGTAAGTTTGACTCATTTTATGATTATGTTTATTGTTAGTTATAAGTTAATATCGATAGTGTATTAGTTAAACCGATAGTGTATTAGTTAAAATGTTAGTTATAAGTTAATATTGTTAGTTATAAGTTAATATCATTATTTATAATTTAATACCGGTAGAATTAAATAACCTATTTCCCATATTGTGTGCGCGAAAGAGACGGAGGAGATCAAATAAGGAACCTTGAAGCTTGATCATGGCAATCGATGCCATGACATTTGTATTAGGTAAGGAAAAGGGAGGATATGCGAGAGGGTGGGAGGTGAAGTAACCTACAAGAGTTATTTTGATCGCCTCGAATCGAATAAGCATCCGATGAAAGAGTGGTGTCACTTCAAAGTGAACTTGATAATGAGAGGCGCCAACGCCAAGAAAAAGAGGCGGTAATACAGATTTGATGAAACAATTGGTCGCACAAAGGGGGCGCTTGCGATCAACTTCAACTCCATTGACACAAATGGAAGTAAGACATAAGAAAGTAACATTCCATCCTTTTTTACCCTTTTAAATATTGTTGCATTATTCTTAAACAATTTATATTTCGTGTCTCCGGTGAACATTAATCTTATAAATAGCAATCTTGATTAGGATGCCGAACACGTGTTGTTGGATGTGAGAAAATTATGAGCATTGAGAAGTCTAATGGACTTGCAACTTTGGAAAAGGAAATGGAAATAAGTGTAGTAATAAATCATCCCCACGGATTTTGAATTCTACATACATGTATTATTTACCGTGTATTATACATATAGGAAACTCATAAATCATGCATCTAAAAAATCGACTAGATCAAAACGAAAGGATTCTTCACGTCAACTTTCCGGATCACAAGAACAGAGTCTCCATTAACAAGACTACCACAAGTATGTATTTAAACATTTTCATATGTTCTTTAGTTTAATTAATTAATGATACATAAATACATGCAACAAATTATCTTTTAGGTAATTAAGTGCATCGTGGCACTTAAAGAAATCAACTATTATTGCGGAGGGTACCGTGTACAAAACCGATGGAAAACAAATGCTTCATAACAAACCACTCCCAAAGGATTGCTACAGAGTGTCTATTGAAAATCTTTAGTGGATGCAGCGTGCATACCGGATGTAGGAAGTAACGGTCTCAAAACAGTTAAGGATGCAATAGGTGGTTTTATGCATGGCCAAAGGATCAAGCGGTTTCGATGAAAAGGTACATACATGCATGTGTATTATAAACCTACATATATCATTCTTCATATTTAATTCGTTGTTTGATACCCGGCTTTTGTTTCCTACATGTATCACCACCAAGTACCATAAACTGATTGGTGAGAACATAATCGAACCTAAATTACAAACGAAGCGCTACGTCTCTTGTGATACCATGCAAAAGGAAGCTAAGAAGATCAAGAGTCAAGTCGTTAAATTAATGAGAATTTTATTATGTACGATATTACAATTTTATATACATTCCAATTTTATTGTATTTGAATATATTTTAATATATATATATATATATATATATATATATATATATTTATAATTTGTTTTGATATATATATGTTTTTATATGTGACTAAAAGATTCATATAGTCACAATTATTAACACTTTTTTGTCACAGTTTGCTTGATTCGATGTGTGACTAAATGTTAGAAAAGGTCACACAAACATAAAATTCAAGTGGCCATTGGATGATCAATAGTCACACAAAACACACATTTCTTCACTTTACACACCATATGGTCACACTTATTAACACTTTTGGCCACTTTATACTTAATTGTATGTGACTAAATACACAAAACAAACATGCTTTGTGTGACTAAATGTTAAAAAAGGCCACACAAACATAAAATTAATGTGGCCATTGGATGAGCAATAGTTACACAAAACACACATTTCTTTCACTTAAAACACCATATGGTCACACTTATTAACACTTTTGGCCACTTTATGCTTAATTGTATGTGACTAAATACCCAAAACAAACATGCTTTGTGTGAATAAATGTTAGAAAAGGCCACACAAACATAAAATTCATGTGGCCATTGGATGATCAATAGTCACTCAAAATACACATTTCTTCACTTTAAACACCATATGGTCACACTTATTAACAGTTTTGGCCACATTATGCTTAATTTGTATGTGACTAAATACCCAAAACAAACATGCTTTGTGTGACCAAATGTTAGAAAAGGCCACACAAACATAAAATTATTGTGGCCATTGGATGATCAATAGTCACACAAAACACACATTTTTTCACTTAAAACACCATATGGTCACACTTATTAACACTTTTGACCACTTTATGGTTAATTGTATGTGACTAAATACCCAAAATAAACATGCTTTGTGTGACTAAATGTTAGAAAAGGCCACACAAACATAAAATTAATGTGGCCATTGGATGATCAATAGTCACACAAAACACACATTTCTTCACTTAAAACACCATATGGTCACACTTATTAATACTTTTGGCCACTTTATGCTTAATTGTATGTGACTAAATACACAAAACAAACATGCTTTGTGTGACTAAATGTTAGAAAATGCCACACAAACATAAAATTCATGTGGCCATTGGATGATCAATAGTCACACAAAACACACATTTCTTCACTTGAATCACCATATGGTCACACTTATTAACACTTTTGGCCACTTTATGATTAATTGTATGTGACTAAATACCCGAAAGAAACATGCTTTGTGTGACTAAATGTTAGAAAAGGCCACACAAACATTAAATTCAAGTGGCTATTGGATGATCAATAGTCACACAAAACACACATTTCTTCACTTTAAACACCATATGGTCACACTTATTAACACTTTTAGCCACTTTATGGTTAATTGTATGTGACTAAATACCCAAAACAAACATGCTTTGTGTGACTAAATGTTAGAAAATGCCACACAAACATAAAATTCATGTGGCCATTGGATGATCAATAGTCACACAAAATACACGTTTCTTCACTTTAAACACCATATGGTCACACTTATTAACATTTTGGCCACTTTATGATTAATTGTATGTGACTAAATACACAAAACAAACATGCTTTGTGTGACTAAATGTTACAAAAGGCCACACAAACATAAAATTCAAGTGGCCATTGGATGATCAATAGTCACACAAAAGACATATTTCTTCACCTTAAACAACATATGGTCACACTTATTAACACTTTTGACCACTTTATGCTTAATTGTATGTTACTAAATACCTAAAACAAACATGCTTTGTGTGACTATACAGTGTTTATGGTCACTAATACGGATTAATCCAACAAAGTTTGTACCTAATTAGTCACACATGTTACGGTTTTGGTTACTCTTTTGCAATAGAGACTAAAAAAAAGTCAAACACGTGACCATAGATTACCTATGGTCGCGCGACCTTTAGTCACACACGGCCGAAAAATCATGTATGACTATATGTATATCGTCACACATATTCGGTGTAGCCAAATCCACTTTTTGTTCTAGTGGTAGATATTATAAAACATTTGGTAAACGAACATTAGTAAAAGATAAAACCTACATAATTGAATATGTACCTACTTTCTAAACAAATCGTTATGGTCTTAAATCATAAACCAGCCGTTCAATAGAAAACGATTAAGAAATAAAGAAACAAACTTATCAATAACATTAACCCACGTCAGAAATATAATAAAAAGGTATCTCCCAATCAAAATCGTTTTCAAATATAAAATGCATGTTATAGAATGTTTTAGAAACTATAATTATCTTCATCGATATTTTTTCTATATTTAATATATGTTACGTGATAAGTTCTAAATTTGTATAGTATATATCCTTTCAAAATTTGAATGTGGCACTTTTTCATCTAAACAAACTTATGTGATTTTTTAAAAATTAAATTTAACCCATTCTTAGAATAATAATATCTATAATTATATAGATATTTTAAAAAATTTGGTATACCAACATAAATTAAACGTAAATACTACAAAATATGATTTTTACCTACTTTCTAAAAAACAACATCATACACATCTTGAACCCGTCAAAAATATAATACATGAACAACTTATTATTCATCAAAACCGTTATGGTCTTAAATCACAAACCAGTCGTTCAACAGAAAATGATTAAGAAATGAGACCATGTGTTTTACAACGAAATTGCGATAAACGTTCTTATTGAGAACTCACAAAAAATCGGTCTAGGTGGTCGATTAATCGCCGATTAATCGCTAGGCGGTGATTAGCCGCCCGATTTTCATTAATCGCCTTATTAATCGTTATCGACAAAAATCGGATAAAAACCGGATTAATCGGTTTAGGTGGCCGATTAATCGCCAAATCGTAGAAAATCGGATACATCGGAAAATCGCCACGGTAAAAATCGGCAAAATCGGAAAAAAATCGGAAAATTGGCCAAATCGAAAAAAATCGGCTAGATTGGCTAAATCGGGCATATAGTTTCAAAATTTTATAATTTTATATATAATAAATCTAATCCGATTAATCCTCCTAACCGATTAATCGATAGGCCCTACCCGGCCGCCCAGCTACCGCTTAGCAATTTTTGCAACCTTGATTGAGAATCTAATTCACTTTTGTGTTTTATTTAGTTACAATGATCAGATGTTATTTTGTTCTTGTAAGTGAGTGAGCTACTGAAGTTTCAGATCTCGATTTGTTTTCACTCCAACTTAGGAGCAGTGTTTATTTGGAGAACTGATCCAATGATAGCTAAGAAACTAATTTAACAACTATTGATTAAAACTTGTTTGTAAGTTTAATAAAAAGAACTTGCTAATAAGTTCGATAGAAAAAACTTGTTAACAAGATGATCGTATTTCGATTTGTGTTAAAATGCTTCTTGGGATTAGATGGACTTCTTTCTAAATCCAAAGGTTTTGTAGATTGTTATCCTAGTTACCTTGATATTCTTATGCATATAGTTGAAGATAATTTTCTAAATGACATTAAGCTATACTCTTTCACTTGGATCTCTAGTAGGCAAAGAAAAGGTTTTTGTAATTGGATCGAGTGGTTTAGCAACCCTCAGATCGCTCTTTCTACTCCTATGTAACTATGTTCCCCTCCGCCTAGCTCCTTGCTTGTGTGTTTTTTTTATATAAATTGCCGTTCGAAAAAAAAAAAAAAAGTTGAAGATAATTCTTGAGTATGAATATGTGCATATGCATCTTTGATTAACTGATACTAGTTATACATTTCATCGATGAATTGGTGCTCTTTTTTTTTTGGAACGTCAATTCATTAAATATGCTAAAGCAAGATACGTACTATAGACAAAGAAAATTATATTTAATAACGTTTTACAAGTATATATTGAATCACGAATCTAATCTAACCAATTAGAAATGGTGCTATATATGTATGTATATGTAACAGGAAGAACATGGGTAGAGGCAAGATCGAGATCAAAAGGATCGAGAACAATACTAGTCGACAAGTGACCTTTTGCAAGAGGCGAAATGGGCTTCAGAAGAAAGCTTATGAGTTGCTGTTCTTTGTGATGCTGAAATTTCCTTGATTGTCTTTTCAACACGAGGACGGCTCTATGAGTATGCCAATAACGAGTAATGCTCAAGAATTTATTATCTAACCACATCAGTGCATGCATTGCTAACTCACTACTTAATTTATTTATCTAAACTTTAGAGATAAAAAAGTACACCAAGTTTTACGATTTTGATTATAGTTTATAAGTAAATTAACAAATGGAGTTCAATGGCTTACATATCTTGCTAAAGATAAATTATGTATTTTAGTGACAAATGATTGTGTATTTAAATCAATCAGAGAATTTAGACTACTATTGTTTGATGTTATGTTCTGTAAATGACACCCTAAATGTGGTTATAACCACCAATCGAAATTGAGTTTTTTTCGGTTATTTACCGACCATTGTGTTGGTTAATAAAAGACGCGTATGTTCGGTCTTGACGGGAAAATCTGTTAACAACATCTAGTCGCTTCCCCTTGACCCCTCGTCTTTGTCGTGACGGTATTGATCTAACTATAACAAGCGTGCACTCCGAACCTCCTAACTCGTCTTGAGCTAAACTTGTATCAGGTCGTTGGTCTCAAGTAAAACACAATCACCTAATATAGTTGATATATAACACTAAAATAACCAGCGTGTAACATACTCGAGGGTTTAATTTGGGATGGGATGGTGATGTTTTGAATCTTAGATACTTTTTTAAGTTAATCTTAAAATGGTACAAACTTCCGATTTCTTGTTGGCTACCTAGAATTATACGAGTGAAACTAGCTTCTATAATTTCTTTGTGACAGTTTAAAACATAGAAGATAACAAATACTATATTAGCAACTTCTTGGAATGTGAATGTGAAATTGAAAATCTAGTCTTTCTTTTCAAGTATGCATCTAGAAACTGAAGTTTCTGTCATGTATCCTTATTAGTGCATCATGTGCATTTTCTGATTATTTTACCATATCGTAGGATCATGGGTACATTGTGGGTACCATTTGATGACAGCTATTGTAGCACCAGCACTACTAAGCCTACCGCTTGCCTTGGCATTGTTGGGTTGGGAGGGAGGCGAGTGGTATTGACGCTATGGCAATAATCACATTCTACTCCTACAACCTCCTTTCTCTAGTCTTGAACATCATGCTGCGCTTGGCAAGCGCCAACTCAGGTTTCGAGATATGGCCCATGATATTTTAGGTAATAATTCACAACTAGACACTATGTTATCTAATATCTATTACTGAGCTTTCGACTATTGTGACCAACTCATTGAACAGGATTGGGATGGGGCCGGTATTATGTGGGCCCACTTCAATTAGGCACGTGCTATGGTGCAGTTATTGCTTGCACTCTACTTGGAGGGCAGAGTCTCAAGGTGAGAAAATATTTGTTGCTATAATATTTAGCTTTTTTAACTAATTTACCAGCAGTTTATATACTTATTGGCAAGACCGGATGGGAGCATGCAATTATCCCATTTTATAGTGCTATTTGGAATCTTTACACTCATTTTGGCACAAATTCCATCTTTCTATTCCTTAAGGCATATAAATCTTGTGTCACTCATCTTGTGTTTTGCTTATTGTGCTTGCACAACTGCTGGTGCAATTTACATTGGTTCGAATAACCTCTTATTTTGTTACTGGTTTAGTAGTTTACATATATTTCATCAATACTTATATTGCTCTGGCGATTGTGGCGAAATCCCCAAAACCCTAAAATAACAATTTGATCTCCTGGCAATTTAGGATCAATTGTTGTGCCTCTTTTCTGTTATTCCCTTTGTTTTATTTCTGTTTACATTATCATTGAAATGCCACTGGATCCTCCTAAACCCCCGAACTCTATTCTTGAGGAGTTTTGTACTCTCACAGGGATGCAATCTGAGGGTCTTAGTCACAAACCTATTGTCAATCCTAATGAAAATCATCCTCCTAAGTCTCGTGGTAGGCCTAAGGGGGTTAAGAATCGGTTTAAAAGTGTAAAAATTAGAGTTCAATCTCCGGGTTCTGCTTCTGCCGGTGCTGGTGCTATTCTCAAAAGACTCAGAAGTTCAAAAATTGGGGGTATTGGTAGAAGTCGTGGTGAATCTTCTCCTATTGCTGATAGTAGTGGTAAGCGTCATAATTCTAGTAATATTCATGTTGATGATGTTTTGTCTAAAGTTTTAGATAGAATTTCTTATGCTAAGAATATCTCTGAACAAATGGTGTTTAAGGAAGGTGTTAATGATAATGTTAAGGTTGATAGGAGTAAGTCTGGGAATGGTTATAGTGTTGTTAATGGTAATGATGGTTCTTTCATTAAGGAACCTATTAGTCCTATTTCTGTTGAAGCTATTGATAAGGCTGATAATATGGTATGTAAGGAAGATATTGGAGATGTTTGTGTAGATCCTTGTCTAGTGAGTAATGATACTAGTAAGTCCAAGATGGCTGATGTAGAGCATTTTGGGGTTGAAGATATTAGGAAAGCTAGCAAGGATGGGGTTAATGATGTTAAGGGTGACTCTACATTTGTGTTTGGAAATGTGCAGAGTAACAAAGGTATTCTTAAAAAGCCTACTATGGGATTTACTAGTGTGCAATTTGGACCTAGTATGTTTTATAAGTCTAATAGTTTGTGGTCCTCTTATAAGTCTAGTGTGAAGTCTATGAAATCTGATGGTTCTGTCAACATTGAGTCTTTTGCTGAGAAAATGAAGAAAGGAGTGGAGGATAGGGAGTTGTAGATGTGTTTTTCTCCTCAGTGTGTTTCTAAGCAAAGTGATGGTTCTAGGAGGGTAGCTATTTCTGTTGAGGATATTAAGAAGGGTAGTGAAGCTTGTGCTTTTCAGCTTTATGGTTATTTTGTGGGTACTTCCATGGATTATAGAGTTGTAAATGCAAATCTTAGTAAGATGTGGAGGGCTTATGGTATTGCTGATATTACTAAAACTAATGCAGGGTTGTTTTACTTTAAGTTTAAGAATGAGGAAGGTATGAACGCTGTTTTGGAGAGTGGCCCTTGGATGATTAATAACATTCCTCTTGTTTTGAATGTTTGGGAGCCTGGTATATGGTTGGATAAGGTGGATCCTAGTACTATTCCTATCTGGGGTGTGTGTATGGTATTCCTATGGAGTTATGCAATGGTAATGGGATTGGGAAGATTTTTAGTGGAATTGGAAAGCCTATGTTGATGGATAGATTGACTAAAGAAAGGTGTTTAAAGAAAGTTGGTAAACTTGATTTTGCAAGAGTTTTGGTGGAAGTCTCTGCTACTGAGGATCTCCCATGTATGCTTGAGATTGAGTATCCTCAATATGGTGATAAACCTGCTAGAGTGGGAAAGCTAGAAGTAAAGTACCAGTAGAAGCCTCCTCTTTGTACTCACTGCAAAACTTTTGGTCATTCTACGGGTTCAAGTAAAACTAGGCCTAGAACTGAAGAAGAGATTGCTGCTAAGGTTATTACTGATGCTATAAAGATTAATGCGAAAGAGTCTGTTGATAATAAATCTGGGAAGGTTGATGATGAAGGCTTTATTGCTGTGGGCAGAAGGAATAAACCTGTGGTGAATCAGAGTTATGATAAGAATAAGGATGTGAGAAATAGTAACTTTCAAAATAATTATAGGAGACCTTTTGTCAAGCAAGGTTCTAATCAGCAATTCAGACAAGGTAATCAGAAAGCTCAAGCTACAAGTGGGAAGTATAAAGGTGGGATGGATAGATCATCTAATGAATTGAAAGGTGCTTGTGTGAATGATGCAAAAGTTGGACGCCTTGTTTGGAGCTCCGGATCCTACACCAATTGAGGATTGTTGCTTGGAACCCGCACACTAAAGATAAAAGACACCGTTAGGCTTACCGGGGATTGTTTCCCACGATTATCCTCCCATGTGAGAGTAAGTAATCGGTTTAGGTTTAAGGAGAGTTAGGGTTTGTAGATCGTACTTAAACGAGGGTGTGATCCCTTTATATACGCACGGAATCCTTGTTGGTTCCGTGTTCTCAACCTTCGCGATCCCGCCTTAATCGGTCGAGAATGATTATCTCCTTGATTAGAAGATATCCCATATCTATTCCGTAAATAGATTCAGATTTGGGCCTTCGGGGCCTAAACGCTTATCGCCAGAGCCCACATCGTGTTGGGCTTTATCAATATTGGGCTTTGGGGCGGGTTCGTGACCCGGATGTAGAGTATACGCCATCATGTCCCCCGCCTAGTATGCGCAGCGAGAGTCATGATGCTAGACTAATAACCATAGGTACGGAAAATATACCAAACGTAACAAAGAAGCCAAAGTAAATGTGTCGGATACATTGTATCCAAATTAATAATAGAAAATTAGCGCCTCGAACCGGGAAAGTTATCGCCTGTGTCCCATCAAGCAATCTCAACCACACAGCTATAAGTAGTGGAGTCCACGTGTCACCATCGTGAGGAGGAAGAAGGTTATATAACTCCTTCACTTCATTTTCACCGCCTTCACACATAGTAAAACAATCCGCCATTAGCAAAGCTTTCAACTTAACCAAGCCCTCGATCGAATACCCCAAGGTAACCACGCTCGCGCTTTTGTGTTTGATTATAACAATACCATGGTGAAAGAATTATCTCGATTTTACATCCGACATAACGGAAGAAGAACTACAACAGCTTGCATCGACATTATATCCCTAGCGCGTACATCCGAAGTTCCTACCGCGAATGCATCAATCCTCGGATTTCCCAATGGGAAAATTGGTGTATACACGCGATTTTTGAATTCGCAAATCAACGATACCCCATATCACTATTCTTAAGCGATGTATTAAATTATTACCGATTCACTTGTCCCACCGATCAGATAGGTGCGGCGAAATTAATCAATTTCGAGGTGAATCGTCACTTATTGGCCATAAACCGACCATCCATTTATTCCGGCATTTTACCACACCACGTGGTCAAATGGGTGGGTTTCATTCGCGAAACGCCCGATCCCTCCAATGCTACACCGATAAGTTAGACGACCAAATTGAGGAAACCTTTTTCCGATTGACAACACCGCTTTCCATCTCAATTCGATTTTTACGCTAAGGGACATTGCCAAAGGATGAGCGCCTCCCTCGATCATATAATGTGAGGATGCGAAACAATAAACGCGAACCGCATCCCTATAAGCTCCTACCCCGAGGAGTTCTTGGTGCATATAGGCCCGAGCCACAATTATTTTGGCACCGTAAGAAGTTCCTATTTTCTTAGACGCCGATGATCGTGGCGGGTGCTCATGCTTTCGCACCCGCTGAATTACATTTCGTAAGTTATGTACTTTTGTGTTTCAGAATTGTTATAAACTATGTGTGTTTTGGTGGTGCGCAGATGGATCTGCTCAGCGTGGTGCACCGACAAAACCAACAGAGGTAAAGGTGGGGACCCGAGCTCAAGGAGGGAGAAGAACCTGCTAGTCATGGTGGCCGGGCGCATCAGAAGCTATGGACCTAGGCGAGGCGGGTGAAAGTTCATCCGTAGCGCCCAAGCAACTCCCTTACAAAGTATGCCGAGTACAATAGCACAGACACCACCCGGCAACCAGCCCATAGCGGCGAGCACGTGGAAGAAACAGAGGAGGCGTAAGAGAGCCCCGAATTGAGCGCAAAGGAAGCGCAGCGGGCGATGGCGCCGCCACCTCCCTAAGAAGCGCCCATTATTTTCGGTGTGGAGTCATCGCCCGCTGATGTAGCGTCGCGCCCCATCACCGACACCTCCATTCCGCGTAAGTATCCATGAAAGTTTATATATCAAAATATTGCAAAGTAGCCCCAATAACCGTGATTATCTCATCATGTGTGTAGGTTGAACAACCGCAGAGTCGCCCCAAACAAGTCCAATGCGCACCGAATCATCCGGGCGAAGGCCAAAGCGCGAGCCTAAGACCGCCGAGGAAGTACCCATGGAACAACTTATTGATGACCGGTCTCACTTGCGACGCAGATAAAGGTAAAGCACTCGGGCGATACTAGCCAAGGTGCGGAGAAAGACAAACGATTGCCTCACTCGAGGCTCAATTGGCTAATGCTAGGGGCGAAGCAGAGACTCTTGGGTCGATGCTACAAAACTAGCCGAGGAAAAGATGGCACCGATGTGTCAAATCAATCAAGAGCGCAGAGGTCATGAGCTATAAGTCTTCTTGTCTATGGGCTATTAAATACTTGAAAATGGCAAAGACGCACCGACCACCCAAATGAAGACTTTGGTACTACGGTGAAAAGTGCTTTAGAGACACAGAGGAGAAGTTGCGAAACTCAAAGATAGAATACGACGAGGAGTTATATCCGCAACTTCTCCACCATAGTCGAGCGCAGATGGCTCATAAGCTATGGGCTCCGCTTAGCAAAGATTAAGTGTCCCGGAGTCGCAAGAAGTTCGTGACTCTTCGGGATGTGGTGAAATGTGCTACCGGAGCGTGGAAAGTCGAGGCTATTGAAAAGTCGCAAGAGGTCGAGTCGCTAAAGGTACCCGCTGAGCAAAGCCTAATTATGATGCAAAGGCTTATGACAATTTAGTCGCCGCTATGGAAAAGATGAAGGACTTGAACTCCCCAAGATCGCCGAATCGAACGTGATCAGACTATCCAATAAACGTAATATTTGCGTGTCCGACCTTAGCCCAAGATCTCGGTGGGAGGTCATTGCGCAGCCTGCACTATTATCTTAGGCCCGATGCATCCCAACCGCAGTTCCTGCTTTTGCGCGCCCCAGACATCCCGAATCCGCTTGTTATTGATGTGGAAGTCCCCCAAACAAGTGTTGGAGGCGCATGCGCGAGACTTGCCGAAAGGAAAGGTATTAAGGGCAAGGCCGAATGTGTGGTATTACGCCGCACCTCCCTCGGTCCGATGGGGTGCCCGCGAGTGTTGCCACCGTAGCTCGCCGAGATGCCGATTTGTTACAGAGCTAAATAGGATTGGGATAATACTAACCGCGCTGTAGTTCCTCCTTGAAACGTAGTCATAGCTTTTAGTTTATTTCTAGTGATATCTCGTAAGAAATAACTCGAGGTCATGAATGGATTTCCTTTTGTGGGGTGTTGTAAGGATATTGTTCCTTTGTGATGTACACCTTTATCGATTTACCTCTGTAAAAGAAATATACGTTGTTTTATCTATGATGTACACCCTTATATTGTGTATCTTTGCGTAAAAGAAGTATGCGTTGTTATCTCAGATAACCAAGTGTGAATAATACAAGGACTTCATAATCATGTATGAAGATCCAAAAAAATGTTAAGTATAATCATGTATATTAATGGTATGCAACAGATCAGAATACCAAATTGAGGAATCAAGTGTCTTGGTTCCATATTTGTTAAACGCAAGACATGTGCATAGTTGCGCATCCGTCGTGGGTGCGCATAAAGCTTATTCCAACGCCTTGAGAACAAGGTGTTTAACAAGGATACGTAATCCATCGTCGATGGGTTTGCAACCTCTTACTCAACAAGTTGTTTATTAGGTTAACTTATCCTTTTGACCGTCGTGGGTGTATATATTGCATGCACGCCATGTAGGCAAAAAATATGAAAAATTGTTAAGACATATAGTATATGGAAGTAACAAATTAAATGGTGTTACTGAGTTAGCTAGAAACCGCAACGCTTTATTAATACTTGCAAGTGTTTATGGAAAAAAAAAACATGATACTAGGAAAATAAAAAAAAAACATAGTTATCTATCGAGTACTTTAGTAAAATGCCCGAAGGCTCGCGCGCTGGCCATAGCCAATCCTATAGGTAGCATCTTTGAGATTGCAGATGTTCCATGCGCGCGGCGCTCACGACCATCCAAGCCCCGTAGCTTGTACGCCACGGTTCCTAGTGCTTCAAGAACCTCATAGGGTCCTTCCCACTTTGGTCCAAGCTACTCGTGTCTTCTCGCGGCTCGCATCATTAGCGCGGTAGACGAAGTCACCGGTCCAAGGAGACACCTCTTACCTTAGCGCCATAGTATCCCTTCATTCTTGACTTCGATTTTTCTTCACGATAGTCGCTGCTCACGCCTTTCTTCTAGTAGGTCTAGGTCAAGACGCCGGTCTTCGCCATTAGTTGCCACATTAATCTCGGCAAGGCGGATAGTTGGCATACCAATTTCCACCGGTATGACGGCTTCGGTCCCGTAGACTGAGAGAAGGGGTGTCTCTCAGATCGGTTTTGATCGAGGTGCGATGCGCCCACAAAACATGTGATAGTTCTTCCACCCATCTCCCTTTGTGCTTTTCCAGCGTGTCTTAATTCCTTCGCTTAAGCTTCTATTTGCCCGCTCCACTAGGCCATTGGTTTGTGGATGTTTAATCGACGCAGTGCCGCGCGATGCGAAGCCACACCGCCCCCGAAAGGGTTGTCACGTAATTGTTTTCCATTATCCGAGATGATTTCTCCAGAAGGCCAAAACGGCATACGATGTTATCCCACACGAAGCGCTTCACCGGTTGCCGTGATTGTTACCACCGCCTTTGCTTCAATCCACTTGGTGAAGTAGTCTACAACGACTACGAGGAATTTTAATCCCACGCGACGGAAAAGGGCTCGCGATGTCAATACCCCATTTGTAGAATGGCCATGGTGATGTTATTGGCGTTAGCTCGTGGCCGTGGTTGGCGGGACGGCCTATGCACTTGGCAATCGTTACACTCCGTATTAAACCCGCGATCTCTCGCGCATGGTAGGCCAAGAATATCCTCGATCGCATGGCGCGCTACAACGGATCGTGGTCCCGAATGCATACCGCATGAACCTTCATGGATTTCAAGCAGACATAATTTGCTCGTAATGGGCCCACACAATGGAGCCATGGTTGTAGGAAGGAGCGCCGGACAAGATGTTGTCTCGACTTCAATCGCCGCGCCATGCGCCGTATCCCGCGAGCTTCCTTCGCCTCCCGGGTAGCATTCCCTTGTTCAGAAGTCCATTATTGGTGTCATCCATGTAGGGCCGCCTCCTCTATGATTGTGGAAACTTCCATCTCGAGATAGACTTGCTTTTCAAAGTTTCTACCGTAACTTGCTTTGATAGGTGCGCAAAACTTGTCGAGGCAATCTTGCTCGTGGCATCCGCCTTTGCGGTTTTCCCTCTAGGAACCTGTTTGATAGTGAACCTCGCAAAACCTTTGATTAGCATCTTGGTTTTGGCCGATATGGATCATGTTATCCTCCTTAGCCACGATTCGCCCAACACGTGGTTGGCTACTAGCCCGAATCCACGCTTGCTTCTAGGTTCTCAGACACCCATTCGAGCCGCAATGCGTAGTCCAAAGCAGAGCTTCATACCGCCTCGTTGTTTGTCGTCAGAATTCAAAGCGCAATGCATAGGTGAATTCCATACCTTCGGATTTGTAAGGATAAGGCCCGCCCCGAACCATCAATGCAAGAGATCCATCTGTAAACAAGATCCATGGATCATGTTGTTCCGCCTTATTTGGTATAGGTGCCTCATTGGTGTCTCGCTTCTCAATTATGAAATCGCCAGATCTGCCCTTTAATTGCCGCGGCGTCTCAGATGAGATATTGTGTTCGCCAAAGAATACACTCCACTTCGAGTCGGCCCGATGCATCCGGTTTAGAGATGATCTGCTTGATTGGTTGATCGGTGATGACCGCAATCGGGCGCTCGAAATACTCGCGTAGCTGCTTAGCAAAGAAACACCAATGCAAGAACCAACTTTTCCATGGCCGTAGTTCACCTCCGTTTCTTTAGCGCTTTGCTTATAAAGTAGATAGGAGTTTGCATCAATCCCTATCTCGTTAGTAGTACCGCATCGATCGCCCATCCGCTGCGACAAATACATGATCGCTCTTCCCCGGTCGGGTGCAACAAGCGCTGGGAGTGTTGCCGATGTCGCTTAAGCCGGGTGAAGGCTTCCTCCGCCTCCGTAGTCCACTTAAAATCACCCTTCTTTATGCACTTTGAGTGTTTTGAAAAGTGGTAACGATTTTTCACCGACTGATAGAACCTCGCTCAGCCGCCAACTTTCCGTTAAGAGATTGGACTTCCTTCAACGCGCGTGGTGAAGGAAGCTCGATGACCGATTTTGTCTTTTCTCGACATGGTTTTATGCCGTTAGGTTCAATCGTATCCAAGGAACATGCCCTCGTGAGCGCCGAATGTGCACTTTTTGGGATTCACCATGTTTATCTCGTAGAGTTTTGAACGCCTCCTCAATGTCGCAGATTAGCTCATCTTCGTGATGGCTCTTGATGACTAGATCATCGACATAGACTTCGAGGTCATGCCCACCTGCTTTTTCGAAAACGTTGTCCACCAACCGATAGGTGGCCCCGCTTTTTAAGTCAAGGGCATTTTTGTGTAACAAGAAACACCTTGGCCCGTGTGGAAGGCCGCCTTTTCTTCATCCTCTTTAGCCATCTCGAATTTGATGGTACCCTTGTACGCATCTAGAAACACTTCAATGGATACCCGCACGTAGACTCTATTTTCCGCCTATTTCGTAATGGGTAGCAGCCCCGGGCACGCTTTGTTAAGATCCGTAAAGTCAACACACATTCGCCACCACCGCCGCTTTTTTTGACCATTATCGATTCGAAGCCGCCGTGGTAGTAGACTTCACGATAATTCCCGTGATCTACCAACTTGTGTACTTCACCAGATCGCTATGCACGCCCGGGCTTGGCCGCTTTTTCCGGGCGAAAAGCGCAGTATCCTTGTCGGATTCGCAGTTATGTTCTCGTGATCGAGCGCAGACTCAAATATGTGTTTTGGCCCCATGCAAAATGTCTAAGTTCTTTGCAGAGCGCATACACCCGATTTGCCGTTGTCCGATAGTGACCTCCGATGGCGATTTCGCTCGGTATTCGGGTGGATTGCTACTTTCGATGTGGAATTCGTAGTCCGTCAGGTCGGGTTGGCGCGGTCTCGCATGCAATCGTGTTGCATTCTCTATGTGGTATAGTGGCATTGTAAAGAGTAACAATACCACCTTCCACCGGGAACTTAAGCATCCCATGCGCCGTTGATTTGATCGCAAGATAGTCGAAATTCCCGGTCTCCCAATAATGCCATTGTATGGCGAGGAGATTTAATCACCATAAATTCCATCCATGCCGCTATGGAGTGTTCTTCGCTTCCAATGTCGACAGTAATCTTATTTGTCCCATAGGCCATATCTTCTCCCTCAGAAACCGGTCAACGCCGCTCGACCGGGTTAATCGTTACGATTTCGGACGCAATGCTTAAAACAAAGGTTCATACATGATGTCGCAGGCTCCACCATCAACATACATGCGTGGATGTCGCGACCCCGCGCTATCTCTATAGTAAGTGGTTCTACCACCGCTTGTTCGCGTTAAGGGGGAATGAGATTTCTTTCCCCGCGAAAAATCTCGGCTTACCTTCCGCTTAGGACCACCGCCATGATTGTATCATGTAAATGGTGTCGGGCTTATCTTTAGGCGCTTTTCTTATTGCTACTCTTTGCTTGTCCTTCCTTCCTTGATATTCTTGACCGATGGTCCAATCTACCCTCTTTGACCATCTTGTCAATGAGTTGACGCAGCTTGGACACATTCGCTAGTAGTGTGGCCCTTCCGCGCTGGTAATCACAAGATCCACCGCCGACACGCCTATCCTCCGAGTGCGATTTGTGGTGGTCTTGGGAAGTTAGCGCCTGCTATGTAGTATTTTGGTGATTTGGTAAGCGGGTATATTTGTCATTGTCGCGCCCATTCCTCGGTTGCGATAGTTCCTCGTTACGGTTATTATTATTCGGTCAGGATTGTCTCCTGTGTTGTTCCTCGTGACCGTAGTTGAGTAGCTTTTGCTATCCGCGCGCAGCTTTCTCCTTGTACGAAGGACCGTACGCTTATAACCTCATCAAGGATCGGGGAATCTCGCTATTCAACCTTTAATAAGTTCCGGTTGTTGATTCCATTCATGAACCCCGAGATTTTGAGTACTTCGACATGCTTTGACTTGCATGCACTCATCCTGAAGCGCCCATGAAAGCGCCAGGATTCCCTTGCTACGCCGCTTTGACTCTAGCAAGTTCAATGGGATTTTAGCGCACTTTTTCGTTGAGTAAAGTTTAGGCGAATGCCTTCCTCAACTCTTCAAAGCCATTGATGCTTCGCGGAAGCTTGTTGAACCGCCCGCATTTTTCCACCAAAGGGGAATTGAACATGTGGCACCATACAAAGTGCGCTTTCAATGGTTGTCACGATTCAAAATTTTAGGTGATCATCGTGGTCACCGCCCATCATAGGTTTTAACATTAGTAGGCATGCGCCTCTTTTGTTCTCCGAAAATCACCGATACGCCTAGTGAACGATCTACCTTCCGACGGCGCCACGGGAGAGACATATCCTCCTCTTCTTGGTCACGGTTTTTTCTTCGATTTCCAATGTCCGCCTCACCGCCCTCGTTGTCTCGAGGAATTACTAGAGGATAGTTCCTTCCCTTCGGCGCTTACGCCTGCTATCCTCGCACTGTGTTTGGGGGCTTTCACTGGGGAATATCGCCCCCAATCTATCTTGTACCGCGCCACCGAGTCTAGTGTGGACACCGTGCGCTTCCCATCTTCCTCACTTTCACCATAGGTCGCGAGTCGACGATTATCTTCCTCGACTCTCCTTCCAATTCTATTGAACACCGGGGTCGGCGACACCCTTCCCGCTTCTCCTTATGACGACGCGGTGGAGATATCTCAAACTCGGGCTAAAGTCTAGTCGAGCATGCATGCCCGACTTGGTCTTTTCTTTGCTTCCTCTTGCATGAGGATAGCTAGGCTTCGTAATTTTGAGAGACAAAACTACTTGGCTCTAATTCCGAACGACTCCTAGAACAGGGGTATCCGCTTTATCAACACGCCTTGTTCCCGCCGCTGCGCCGGGTGCTTTGGGTTAGCTTCTAGCACCGATCGGAGTGGAGTAAAAGGAGCGCGCGGGTCTCTCGCACCGGTGGTAGTAGTTGTTGTCCGGGTTGTCCCCGAGAGTGGTTCCACCGCAGGAAGGCCGAACTCGCCCGATCCCCGATTCTTAGCAATACCGGTTGTTCCGAGATCCGCTGGGGTTGCCCCACTGCACCTTCTTTCCAAGAAAACTGATCATGCGATCGCTTTGTCATCCTAGTTCTTGGTTCTTAGTGAATGGTCCCACGGATGGCGCCACTTGTTGATGCAAAAGTTGGACGCCTTGTTTGGAGCTCCTGATCCTACACCAATCGAGGATTGTTGCTTGAACCCGCACACTAAAGATAAAAGACACCGTTAGGCTTACCGGGATTGTTTCCACGATTATCCTCCCATGAGAGTAAGTAATCGGTTTAGGTTTAAGGAGAGTTAGGGTTTGTAGATCGTACTTTAAACGAGGGTGTGATCCCTTTATATACGCACGGAATCCTTGTTGGTTCCGTGTTCTCAACCTTCGCGATCCCGCCTTAATCGGTCGAGAATGATTATCTCCTTGATTAGAAGATATCCCATATCTATTCCGTAAATAGATTCAGATTTGGGCCTTCGGGCCTAAACGCTTATCGCCAGAGCCCACATCGTGTTGGGCTTTATCAATATTGGGCTTTGGGGGTTCGTGACCCGGATGTAGAGTATACGCCATCAAGTGAAGGTGACTTTAACACTAAGTATTTCCATAATGTTATAAGGGAAAGAAGGAACATAAACAGGATTGATCATGTGGAAGATGTGAAGGGAAATTTCTTCTCTGGTTCTGATGTTGGTGTTCAATTTGTTAAACAATTTGAAAAGGTTCTTGGTAGTAAGGTTAATGTTGATTCTATCAATGATCCCTCTACTCTGTTTGTGAATAAGGTTTCGATTTGGATGTTGAGTTGATGATAAGGCTCCTGCCCGATGGCTTTTCTTCTAAATTTTTCAAGGCTTCTTGGTCTATTGTTGGGTCTGAATTTCTAAAGCTATTCAAGACTTCTTCCAGAATGGTAAATTACTTAAAGAGATTAATGCTACTGTTATTGCCTTGGTTCCTAAGATCAGAACTCCTTCTAAAGTTTCTGATTTTAGACCAATATCATGTTGTAATGTGTTATACAAGTGTATAAGCAAAGTTATTGCTAATAGACTGAAAGGGGTGCTTGATTCCATTGTTAGTAATTGTCAGAGTGCTTTCATTCCCAACGGACAGATCAGTGATAATATCTTGCTTACTCAAGAGTTGATAAGGAATTATCATAGGAGAAATGTTCCTTCTAAAGTTGTATTCAAGATTGATATTAACAAAGCTTATGACACTGTTGATTGGGGCTTCTTGAGGCAGTGTTTGGTGCATTTTGGATTTCCTTTTAAAATGATTGAATGGATTATGAGTTGTATGACCTCTCCTTCCTTTACTATCAATGTTAATGGTGATCATGTTGGATATTTCAAGGGTATGAGAGGTTTGAGACAGGGTGATCCTCTATCTCCTTATCTATTTACTTTAGTTATGGAGGTTTTATCTCTTATGATTAATAGGAAGATTGACCAGAGTAGTGAGTTCAAGTTCCATTGGAGGTGCAACAAGGTTAAACTTACTCATCTTTGTTTTGCTGATGATCTTATGATCTTCTCAAATGGTGATGTTGGTTCTGTTAAAGTTTTGAATGATAGTCTTATGGAATTCAGTGGTGTTTCTGGTCTTCCACCTAATATGGAGAAAAGTGTTGTTTTTTTGGTAATGTTCCTGCTCATACCAAGTCTGCTATTTTTAAAATCATGCCTTTTTCAGTTGGCTCTCTTCCCATAAGATATTTAGGAGTGCCTCTGATCTCTTCTAGGCTATACAAGAAGCAATGTGATCCTCTCATTGACAAAGTTAAGAGCAGGTTGGATAATTGGAAAAACAATAGTCTTTCTTTTGCTGGTAGGCTGCACTTACTCAAGTGTGTTATCAGTTCTATTCAAGTCTTTTGGTCATCTGTTTTTATCCTTCCTGAGTATGTTTCTCAGTCTATTGAAAAGCTCATGAGGGGTTTTATTTGGTCCCAAGGGGTGTTGGAAAGGGGTAAGGCTAAGGTGAAATGGGATGATATTTGTGGGCTAAAGGTTCAAGGTGGTCTTGGGATAAAATCCTTGAAAATCTGGAATGTTGCATTAATGTCCAAGCATGTGTGGAACATTGTATCCAAGAAGGATTCTCTTTGGGTCAAATGGGTGAACTCTTACAGGCTTTCAAATAACACCCACTCTATGTGGAATTTCTGGGATGTTCTTGTTGTAAATGATGTTTGTTGGGGTTGGAAGAAAATTTTGCAAATCATAGATGTGCTAAGAAATCATATTGTTACTAGGATTAGTGATGGTTGTAACACTTCAGCTTGGTTTGATAATTGGAGTTTCCTTGGTCCTCTTTGTCAGTTTATTTCCAAGAGGGATATCTATGAAGCTGGATTGTCGCTGGAATGTACGGTTGCTGATCTTGTTAGATATGGGGAGTGGAATTGGCCTTCTTCTTTATCAGATAAGTTTCCTTTTCTTACTCATCTCCTTCCTCCTCTTTTGTTTCATGATAGGAAGGATAAGATTCTCTAGAAAGATAATGATGGTAGATTAAGTAATTTTTCTGTTAAACTTGTTTGGAATGATCTTATTCCTATTAAGCCTCTTGTGCCATGGTATAAGGTAGTGTGGTTTAGTCAAAACATTCCTAGGAACTCCTTTATTTTGTGGTTGGCTGTCAAGAAGAAGCTTAAGACTCAAGATAGATTGGCTCCTTGGTTAAATTTGGGAAACTTGAGATGTTCTTTGTGTAATTTGACTCAAGACAATCATAATCATTTGTTCTTTGAGTGTCAGTATTATGCTGAAGTTTGGAAATTTTTCAAAGGGATGATGAATCTTAATTTTGTTCCTAATGATTTGTATCTCACCATTGATTACTTGCTCACTAGACCTTTGGGAAAGTCCATTTGGAGTATTATTCAGAGATTAGTTATGGGTGCCACTGTTTACTTCATTTGGCAGGAAAGAAACTTGAGGTTTTTTCAAGGAAAAAGTAGGAATGTGGCGAGTTTGTGTTGTATTATTAAGGAGCAGGTTAGATTAAGACTTATGAGTCTTAGAATTAAGAATTCTTTACATGTTATTAAGGCTGCTCAGGTTTGGAATTTTAGTGTGAAGAATAGTGACAATTCTAGATGTTCTTTTGTTCCTTGATGAGGGTTTTAATGTGTAAGTTGAGCTGGATATCTAATAGGAATGTTGAGGGTTTGAATGACAATTTCATGGGTTATTGTATTGGTTGCATGATTATTTTTTTGGAAGAGGGTTATTGGTTTGTTGTGTTTTGGTGGCAGATGTACTGGTTTGTTGTTCTGATATGGCCTACTGCTGGAGTTGGGATTAGTTGTAATGGTTCTTTCAGTGAGTTCTGGGATTGTTAAATGGAGTGTGTGGAATCTAAGATTGTGACTGGGTTTATTGATAACTTGAAGACCTCCTTTATTTTCTGGTTTGGTATTTTGGATTACTGGGACTGGGATAAGGTTATTGAAGATGGAATGGCTATAGGGAACAAGAACTGTATTCTGCTGAAATTGGAGTTTTTTGATATTCGAGTCACAAGTGAGAGTTGTACTCTTTTTCCTTATCCGTGGTTTTTCCCACAGGGTTTTACTCGGAAAGGTTTTTTAAGGAGACAATCTCACTTGTTGAAATGCTTCTTTCTCCTCTACATGGTGCCTTGCTTGAATTGTTGGTGGATGTATTATGGTCCTATTTGTTATTTGATTTGTAATAACTTTTGTTATTGTAGATGTTTATTTTTCCTTGTGATGTTTCCAAAGCATGTTTTGGGAATGTCATTTGAACTTCCTTATATGGGTTTGTCCATATAAGTTTTTTTGGTTTAGTAGTTAATATATTTGCAGGGGATTGTCCCTTTTTCCCAAAAAAAAAACTACTTATATTGAAGTCAAATGATTTATAGGAGATACGAATAAGGGGCATCCTAAGAGTTATTCTTTGACCGGGACAGGAGTAAATCGCATTTTTGGTTTTTTCAACGCTATTTCTATCATTTGTACTACTTATGGCAACGGCCTAGGATACACGGAAACGCCGCCGGGATGCCGTATCACGTACCCGAAACATTTCGGAAACGGGAAACGCCGGGAAACGCCTGGGAAACGTCTCCGGGAAGGTTGGGAACGTTTCTTCAATTGGGGTACGCCGATCCTTATCTAGGAAACTTTTGGGGAAACGTTTCTAGCAAAAAAAGTCACGTTTCCTATACAAATTGGGTAGAAACAAAATAAAAAATTGTAGATCTGAGTTTTTTCATTTATTCTTCTGATAAGAAATAATTTTCCGGCAACCTTCGTTGTGGTGGTGAAGAGACTAACAGGAAGAAGATATAAAAGAAAGCATTATGAAAGAAAGGACAACATAGCTAGCTGTTTCCATGTATATCCACTTTTACTTTTAGTCTATTTTATTTTATTTTTTTAACTTCTTGAAAAATATGTACTTATACGGTCTAGTATGAGTTAACAACTTAACATGCTTTTGAAGTCACATTTGTTTTTTTTTATTTATGTTTGAATATTTAAGAGTTGTTTAATTCTCATCTATTTTGAATATTTCACTTGTATTTTTTTTGAGTTGTGGTTCTTTCCTCGTACAGAAAATATACTAGTGATTCTTTGCAAAGTGTTGAATATGTATGATTCATCTCCCATTATTCTCATGTGTAATATGGCTCAAAGGTGTAAAAAAAAATGGATAATTTCATATTTACCCAATTTAAACATGAAAATATCATAAATACTCGAAATATAACTTTTGAATGCATAATGTACAATACATTTATAGCATGTTTTGGGTAAATATGACATTATCATGTTTAAGTTAGGTAAATATGAAATTGCCTCAAAAAAGAAAACTCAAACATATTAGTTTACTATTCTCACTGATTATGGTATTTGTTTTTTTTGGAAGACAATTTGTCATATAGTAAAATATTATAAAACACATAGACGCTTTCACTGCACTGCTTTCGAATTTTAAGATGTTGCTTCCTGCACTGCCCCTCTGCTTCCGGCCCCTGCAACTTAGGCAACGGCATTATACCCCATATACAGGTTTTTGAAATTTCCAATTACCATTTTAGAGATAATAACAAAGATAGTACAATTTCATTAGATGTGACAATTTCAATAAAAAAAAATACATTTTTGTTAAACGTGGCATATTCAATTCATATGCACAAATGAGTTATCTATAGTTAAGTCTAACTCTTAAGGAAAAAATCAGTACAATAAAGAAATTTAGCCTAAAGGGTAGCAAGTCAAACGGCCCAAATGTTTACAAGTTGCTTGTTGTGTGTGTTTCTTATTAATGAACCCGTAATTGCTGATATATATTTCTTAAAACAGGCAACAATAGTAGAGCCAGTGAAGGGTAAAATGTTCAAAGGGCTATTGGTGTGTTATACAGTTGTGATCTCGTGCTATTTTAGTGTTGGGATTTCTGGTTATTGGGCCTTCGGTAACCAAGTGACAGTTCTGTTCTTCAAAATTTTATGGTGGGTTCTAATCCATTGTTGCCCAAATGGTTCCTTCTTATGACAAATGGCTTCACCGTTTCGCAAGTCGCAGCTTGTAGTTTGGTAAGTTTCTCACATTTCCAAGGTAAAATTATCAAATTATATATTTCTCGTGTTATGATAACTTCTCGTGTTAAAATTATTTCTAGCTATTGGGCTTTCGACAGCAATTTGTTCATATAGTTTTAAGACCTCTTTTTGTTATGAAAGTTGGCTTAATCTGTAGTTGTTGGAGATCTTCATTTCTTTTGCTAACATTTAAATGTCACGGATTTTTGTCAAAACAGGTTTACTTGCAACCATCAAACGTGGTTTTAGAGCGCAAATTTGCAAATCCCGAAAAGGGTCAACTCTCACTAAGAAACTTTGTGCCTCGACTAATAACAAGATCATTATCTGTGATTATCGAAACTACTTTTGCAGCAATGTTGCCTTTCTTTGGAGATATAATGGCACTGTTTGGTGCATTTCGTTGCATACCATTGGACTTCATATTGCCCATCGTTTTTTACAACTTAACATTCAAGCCATCCAAAAAGGGCTTGATCTTTTGGGTGAACACGGTTATTGGTGTTGCCTCAACGGGGCTCTCATTGATAGGGGCGGTAGCAACAGTACGACTAATTATCCTAGATGCTAGAACGTATCATTTGTTTGCTAACATGTAGGTATAATTTATACATCTATTAAGTTCCATATCACTTGTAAGCAAAAAAAATGGTTATTGTTGGAATTATATATTATGACAATCAATAATAAAACACAAAACATTAAAGAATACATGCGGAAGCGTCTAGGAAAGATTAATGAATAATTAATTAACATAAACAAGAATATGCGTACCTTTATTGATTCTAACCGAACAAGAATCAAATCCACAAAACTAGCAATTGGATGAACCTTAATTAGGGTTTATAGGATTATGTGAATTACCCCTTACCGATTTTGTAATTCAATCCAAGAATACTAACAATAATGTGTTAGTACCACTTTCTTGTGTACACGTACTATACCGAATAAAAGGAATGCTAGTTTTAATTAAACAAAACAATTTGATTTGGAAAAGTTGATGTGTCGACACCCTTGGTGTAGTTGTCGACCGAACACAAGAAAAAACACACAAACTATTTTAGGTTTTAGCTTATAAGAACAAGAGATACAAAAACCAAGACCCCTAGACTTGTATATATACTCAACTAAACTTGGAGAACAAGTTGAGTTGGAGATGGTTGGGATACCCCTTGGGCCGATCGGTCATACCATCCCTCAAGGGATTCCTGAACCTTCCCAATATTAATTTGCAATCTAGTCCTTTCCAATTACATTTAATGACCGTTAGTCCATTACACTTAATTACTTAACGTCCGTTATAATTATTTCGTTTAATTAATAAATAAATATAACTATTACATTTAATTATTAACTTTAATTCTCATACGCAAAGTGTGCAATCCGTGGTCTCGAAGTTCGATCCTAACTCACGCCTACTAATTTATATCCATAAAACCAACAGCCCCCACTTGATATATCTTAATAGAGTGATCACATCGGTTAGCGTCTAGCAACACTTCGATGCCTCTAGTACAACTCGAGTAAGGCTCCTGGAAAACATTTTAATGATTTCTCATTATTATTATCCTTTTGTTCTAGTACCACGTTAAATAAATATATGGAATTAAGTCATTCTTTATTCAACTATTTTGTTTCTCGTTATAAGTGATTGACCAAGATTACTAATCTTCTAAACATATTTAGGAGATTTTTTGTCAAGCTGGCCGCACAAACATCTTGTCAAACCTACGAGGGCCCAACAAGATTAAACTCCAAATAAATTTGAAGGAACAAATTCTATCTTGACTACGAGACTAACCCACAAACTTTGTAACGCCTGAAACAACCCTTATGACTACCAATTCACGATAGCGTTAAGTTGCTCCACAGAAAAGCACTACATTCATGACACTTATCTGGTATCTCAAGTCTGAGGATAACTATTCATAATTTACTTATAACAGTATCTCTCAGATTTGTCTTAATTTAATGATACTCCCATATCATTAATCGACAACGGACAATTTAGAATAACTTAGTTACTCATGGATTAAACATGCAAATATAGGAAAATAATATTATAAATGAAAATAAACATAATCCAAACTTTATTTCATAAAAATAATAAATGTTTTACAATATCCTTTATCCAAATACTAATCATAGTTTTGCATGAAACTATTAGCTAAACGAAGTCCAATTCCATTGGCAAGTCCAATAAGCTTATCTCTAGCCAAAGCCTTAGTGAAAGGATCAGCTAAGTTATCATCTGTGTGAACTTTCAATAGATTTATTTCACCTTCACGGACTTGTTCCCGAACATAGTGATACTTCCGCTGAAAATTTCGGTGCCCTTCATGACCTGTGGTCATTGGCAAATATGATTGCAGCAGAATTGTCACAATACACATTAATAGGTGATTCAATCAAGGCATAACACCAAGCCCTAAAATGAATTTCCTAATCTATACAACCTCCATTGCGCCTTCCAAGCAACTATGTACTGCTTCGTCGCATACATCGCAATCGTATTATGTTTCTCGCCTTCCACCAACTGCTCCTCCATTAATGACAAAGACATAACCCAGATTCGAGACTTCGATCATCTATATCACATCGCCAGACGCATCATAGTAACCTCGTAACACCAAGCTTTGTGTCTCGATTTCCACCATACACTAAAAACATATCTTTCAGATTCTAAGATACTTTAGAATATGTTTAACAAAGCATCCAATGAAGTTCACCCGATTCTCGTTGATATCGATCGGTCATGTTCTAAGCGAACGCCACATCCGCCTTGTGCATCTCACATCATACATAATAGATCCCATCACCAAACATATGAACTTTCTCAAGATGCGCCACTTCAACAGTGTGTTGATGCACATATCACGCATAAGCAATGCTTTACTTCCATCGGCAAATATCTTTTCTTGGAATTTTGCATATTGAATCTCTTCAATATTTTATCAATGTAAGCGCTTTGACTTAAACCAATTAACCGCTTTGACCTATCTTGGTAGATCTTGATTCCCAGAATGTATGCAGCTTCTCCTAAATCCTTCTTGGAAAAACATTTTCCAAGATATGCCTTAACAGCCCCACTAACTTTTTGATACACATGGCTCATCAAGATTTTTAATAAATCCATACCTTTTGATTTCTTCATCAAATCTCTTATTCCATTGCCTCGATGCTTGCTTCAATCCATAAATGGACCTTTGAAGTTTGCATACACGAGTTGGAAATTATGGATTCACGAACCCCTCAGGTTGCTTCATATAGATGTCTTCATCTAAGCGACCATTCAAGAAAGAGGTTTTGACATCCATCTGCCATATCTCGTAGTCATAGTACGCTGCTATAGTTATGAGAATTCTAATAGCTCTAATGTAAGCTACAGGAGAAAAGGTCTCCTCGTAATCTATTTGAGTAAAACCTTGCGCAACTATATGAGCTTTATAGATGTGTATATTGCCATCCATGTCAGTCTTTATTTTATAGAGCCACTTACTTCCAACCACCTTGGCGTTTGGAGGTAAGTCGACCTCTTCCCAGACTTCATTTTCTCTCATGGATTGCATTTCCCCATTCATTGCAACTTCCCATTTTTCCTTTTCGTGACTTGCCATGGCGCTTTATAACTAGTAGGCTCTCCAAGATCTCCTAACATAGTTTCCTCAACCTCTACGTTAAGACATAGACGCTCAGTGCTCGCGAGACCTTATAGATCTATGAACGGAATCACTTCAACTTCGTGGAGGACCCGACTATCGTGTTCTACCGAAGTACGTTAGTGTTTTCGTAAGGTAATGTATCTTCATGATCATCTTCCATCATAAACTCTCCCAATCGAATTCTTGAGATACGAGATCATTTTCAAGAAAATCTCCATACCTAGCAACAATTACTTTATTTGCAGTTGATAGTAAAAGTAGTAACCCATAGTTTCCTTAGGTATCCTATTTAAGATACATTTTACGATCTTTGTTGGAGTTTATCTCGCCGAGTCACGCCTAACATACGCCTCACAACCCCAGACCTTTAAATAAGACAGTTAGAGTTTTACCATGCCATATTTCATATGGTGTCTTGTCAACCTTCTTTGTGGAATAGAATGCACAAAGCAGATTCTAAAGTCGTTGGAATCACTCCTAAACAAAGATTTCAAGTATTTATATTTCATATGTAATAGGTAGCTTTATCATGGCCTTTATGTTTGTTTAAGGTCAAGCTTATGTGAAGGCCCATGCTTGATCCAAGCCCAATAAGGAATAGGGAAGGAGAGGGAGTGTTGCCCTAGCTCCTTGCCTATATAAACTCTTGTAAACCCTCATTCGAGGTTGGTTGTTCAAGTTTTCTTCATTCACATACATTACGCCTAACCGCTTCTTAGTTTATATGTGTGTGTGCTTGATACTTGTTCATCCGCCTTTATCTCTTCTCTTATAACTTGTGTTTGTAAAACTAGTGACCTAACAAAGGGTATCAATCGCCAAAGAGTTGGGTGTACTGCTTGTTTTGAAGTTTTAGTTTTGGGTCTTACGCCAGTAAAGATAACGCAATCGTTGGTTATCTTAAAAACTCGCTTTTACACTTTTAATCCAAGATTCTTGTACTTTCAATGTTTTGAGGTGTTAAAATACTTGTTTTTGGCAAAAGTTTCAAACTTTACGCGGATTTACGCTTTTAAGCTTGTTTTTGTTCGTGTGTGTCGCTCTACGCAGAACCCGCTTAGCGCTTTTGGTACATCAAAATTCACACTTTTGTGTTCTTTTGGTACTATTAAAGCTATTCCATAACAAAATCTGGTTTAGAAACACATTTGGGCAAAATCAAAGTTACGAGTAATCCTACGCCGTATCAAAACACTAAAATTACGCGTAAGATTTTCCTTGGTTCGATCTTCATTTTTCTCGGTTTATTCCGTGTTTTCTTACTTGGATAAGTCCGAAATACGTCGACTTTGGATATCTTTTGCACCGTGAAGTGTAAAGATCATTTGAAAAAACCCTAAAATTACGATAAGCATAAGCTTACGACAGAAATTCTACGATAAGATTCACTTTACGCATAAACTTAGGTCTACGACAAGGTAATCCCACGCCTAACTTTCTACGCCTAACTTTTGTCTACTCATAAATTTAGTGCTTTTATCCTACTTACGCGTAGCTAAATCCCACGCAGAACTTCTCATTGTTACGTGTAACTTTTGGTGTTTTACGCTAAGTGCTACTTGGTTCTTGTCTTTTCTACGCTTTAAGGACACTTCATCAACAAAGGTTCATTCGACTACAAAGATCCATTCTTACCACACAAGTTATTCATCATGTCTCAACCACCATACTATAACTATTTCCTCACACTTATAATCATCAACAACAACAATTAACTCCACAACATCAACAATGGAATCAACAACAAGCTATTTATCAACAACAATTTAATCAAGAACATACTCCACAACTTGGTGCAATTCCACAACCACAAATGGTTCAACCACCACCAAGTCTTCAAGCTCTACCCTACACAAACGATTTCAATCAACATCCATCACGAAGCACTATGAAGGAACCCACTTGGTTTGCAAAGATGTGTGAAGCTTTAAGCAACCAACAATCAATTCATGAAGTCGGATCACTCGATAGACCTCCAATGCTCACTCCAGAAACTACGATCAATGGGTGATAAGGTTCTTTAGGTTTTGTGATCTAAAGAAGCCACATGGAAAGTTCTTAAAGAAGGTTATCTTGAAGGTCCATTTGAAATGCCTACCGTCATTGTACCCTTCTGAGATCCAACCGCTGCTCCACCAAGAGATGAACAAACCAACATTGCTATCAAGCAAATTTAAATCCTACAGAACTTCTACACTATGAAGTCGATGAACTTGCAATGGAATACATCCTCTTGGGATTACCAAACCCAATTCTTCGTAGTGTCGATGCTCAAAAGATCGCACAAAAATGTGGGATCATATTCGCCTTCTTATGGAAGGATCAGACTCAATCGAGGATTTGGAATCCAAAATTTACTTGGCTTATGAACACTTCATGATTGAACCTCGAGAGACACTAGAGTCCTATCATCATCGATTTTCGACATCATCAATGATTTGGATAAACACAACATCATCATGCCAAGAATTGCAAGTGAATACTAAGTTCTCGAGTAGTCTTGGTCCGAATGGAGAAGTATGTCATTTTCTCCGCTGCCGAAGAATATGCATCATTCTACTTATGGGTTGTTGTACGATTACTTGAAGCCTCATGAAAAGGAAGTTGATCGAAAGGATTCTCCGTGCTCAAATTGCTAAACAATCACAACCGGACAATCAACAACTTGCCTTGTATGCTCAATGTAATTATCTCTCTCAACCAACAACTCAACCAACTCGCCTCCAACACACCTTCACAAAGAATATCCTCAACCTCAACAAAATCAATTGGTTCCATACAAAGAACAATTTTCAAGCATATGTCGTTGAAGCTACCGAGGAAATCGATCCATTCAAGCATTGCAAAAAGGATTTGTGATGATTGCTAATGCTTTTGGCGTTACACCAACAAATCCAACAATCGATTCGTTCTCATCTAACACATGACTCAAGTCAAGTGAACAATGGACGGTTGAAGTTCGTAATCGTGATTATGGTCGCCGATGGGCGGTGGTCAAGGTTTAATGCTATGGGTAGGAATAACAACAGAGCTCAAGTGGTGGAACAGGAAATGCTCGTAATCGGTTAAATGGTCTTAGATGCTACAACCGCAATGAGAAGGACACTGGCTAATGCATGCCCAAAGCCAAGGACTAGGGCGGTTTATTTCAAAGAGGCCTTACTTTGGCTCTTAAGGATGAAGTCGGTGGATCTCTCACGCACAAAGAACAGAGCTTTATGGCGTATGCACTGTGATGATGATATGGAGGACTTGCAGTGCTAATGCAAACCGTTATGTTGATGGCTAATATGCATGAGCAAAGACATGAGTGATATGTGCTCAGAGTATTACATCGATGGCTTGTCTCGTGTACCCTAACAAACCATCATCATATCTCGAATCCAATATCTCCGCCAATATCTCGAATCCCAAGACGATCGTATCGCTCAAATGAGTCTTCTACATCTCTTTCTCGATGACTTTCAAGTTAACCTCAGAGTTACATTTGACGATCAAGATGACCTTCGGTTTCCTTTGATAATCAAATTGACTCCGTGGTCGCATTTCGAGGATCTGCATGCATGATCATGTTGAGACTCACGCTGAACAAGATGATCTCATGCCTCATCCAGATTTTGCTCGCTTAATTCAAGACCATAAAATCAAAATGGAGGAATGTTATGCATTAAATCACCCTTAAAAGTAAAATGCATCGTTAAACAAGGATTTTGAATGTTTACAAATGCAACTCAACTTTTCAAAACTCAAGAAAACCGTGAAAAGGTTTTGAAGCCGCTTTGTAAAATCTCATCAAAACGAAAATATTTAGAGACAAATGCGTGATCTAGCCGCCTCAAGAATGCTTTGTTGTCTCGAATTAGAACAATCAAACATGAACATAAAAACAAATTAACGCCTCACCTTGGACAATCAAAAAGCTAAGGTCGAGTTGTTAAATTGTCAAAAACAAGCTCCGTGATACAAAAAGCATTCAACGAATCGGTAGATGACCTTCTTGAAGAAATTCACGGCTTGCAAAACAAACTTAAAGAGTTTAAAACTGTTGTTTACAAACATGGTGAATCAAGAATGACTATTGAAAAGTTTACCTTAAAACCCAATCCAAATGGATATGGAAATAATTTAATGATTAAAACCAAAGCTTTCACTAAAAACATTCAAACCAACTCCCAAGTTTCCAAAGCAGTAATACAAAATTGATAATACTGTCATGAGTGTTGTTGAATATCATCGTGAAGAGGAATTAGATGCGTAAGACGAGTCGATCAAAATTAAAAATGTTGTTTACAACAAACCTTTTAATTATAAAAACGCGTCACTTTCACACACCAACGGATTCTTCTAACACACCAAGGGTTATCATCAAAACACCCGAGTCTTCTATTGTTAATCCCAAAATGTACTTTGCACAAACTTATGGTCCTTTACCTTCCATTAGTGAAGTAAACTCACAACCCGAAAATCGAAAAATTCTTCGATATTTTGACATTTTCATGGTCGACCTTAAAATTTTACAACATGAGATAGAATATCGATCCGAAATCAAAGTTGAACATTTTCAATCGCCTCCCGCGCGAGAACAAAGAGACATCTTTCGTAAAAATCTTTTACCTAATGTTAAAACTTGAAAAGTTATGCAATTGCTCGGGAAAAGGATTTTCATAAGGAACTTGGGGTAATGAAAACGCCGAGAAAATGTAAACATCTATTTCAACACAAAACGCAAAAAGAAAATATTGAGAAAAGATGTTGATCGACTCTTGGAAGATGTTATCTCGTCCGATATCCATAATGTTGTGTTACTTCATGCCTTGCCATTTGCATCTCGATTATATCTCTGCCGATATTGTTGAAACTGTTGAGAATACCGATAATGTGCTTCAGATCGAGTCTTTAAAAGTCGAAAATAAACGATTAAACACGGAAATTTACAATGCAAACGTCGTCTTCATTGGTGTGAAAAGATATTCACAACCATCAACTCGCTTTTCAAAGAAAATCGCCGATTGAGTGCAAAATCTTCGATCCTAAAATTGAGCAAATGGATGATCAAACGTGTCTTTGAAAAGTCAAATCTCAAAATATGAACAAGAACTTTTAAAAGTTAAACAGAATATGGTGTCATATTTGATTTACTCAAAAGACTCGACTTGAAGCATCAAACGAACTTGATCACTATCTTGCTCACACTAGAGATGTCATGAATTTTGCCGGTAATATTCGCTCGAAAATCAAGATCCGATTCACACCATCTCTAAGTTATGGGAAAAGTTAGGAAAGTATGAACAACTTCACCTCACCGTGATTAAGAGATTAGCACCACCATACTTAGTCATCATGAACCTAGAATTCCAACGCCAAATCACAACTTGCTAATGTGTTTCCCTCTCTCGAACAGAATAGTTGCATCTTTTCCAAACGTCCGCACTTCACGTACCTAGAGCACTCAATCAAGAATAGAAGTTGCGACCTAAGAAAAGATCAATAAAGAATGCTAAAGTAGAAGAACACCCTAGGACTCGAATAAAAATCATGTTGCTTTCACTATAGATGTTATGTCCGCAAATGTAATACAAATAGTGATGTAACGAATGCTAAACCGTTAAGTACTTTTGATATTCATCGATGCACCTTGTGTTATTTGTCGAAAGAGTATGAATTCGATTGTCATGACAAATGTGTTGCTAAACTATAATCTCGATTACGGAATCCTAAGAATCGAATACCTCTAGGCCCACTAATCATTCTAAGTCCGTGCTTGGTAAACCACCTTCTTTAGATTCTAAGGCAACCATTGCTATCACAAGAGCTCCCTTCACCTCCTAAGAATGTAGTACCACCTAGTGTTTCACTAAGACTAAAGCAAAGAGTAGTTATAGATGGCGAAATGGATATATAACACACTTGGATTTAAATGGATGCCTAAAATTGTCAATGTGTGTATATCTAACGTATTCGCCTTGAACCCTCTAACATTTCGGTTCCACATCTACTTCTATTCCATCCGTGTCGCCCTGTGTGTAATGCGGTGATATGATCATTCTCTGATTGTTGATAGCGGATGTTCCCGACACATGACAGAAACCTTAAACCGTTATCCAACTTTATTGCAAAGTTCATTGGCACCGCCGATTCGGAACGATCACTCGCAGCCTATCATGGGCCACGGAGATTATGTTAATGGGAACATCGAAATCGGCAGGGTTTACTATGTGGAAGGCCTCGGTCACAACTGCTTTCGATGAGGTCAATTTTGTGATGGAGATTTGGAGGTTGCTTTCAGGGAGAAAACTTGTTTCATTCGTGATCTACAAGGAAATGACCTTATGTCCGCTCACGTAATTCTAGTCTCTACACTATCTCTATGCAAGACATGGTTGCTTCCTCTCCCATCTCGCTTACTTTCTAAGGCAACATCAACAAAATCCTCGGCTATGGCACCGTGCCTCTCACATCTAAACTTTCAAACCATCACCAACCTTGCTCGACACAAACTAGTTGAAGGACTCCCATGATTCCTAGACTCAAAAGATCACCTTTGTCACCGTGAACAAGGAAAAAGCACTGTACTCATTTTCCTTCAAAAGTGGAACACGCCTCTCAAAGATGTGCTTCATCTTCTTCACATGGATTTGTGTGGCCCGATGCGTGTGCAAACGATCAACGGCAAATGCTACATCTTAGTAATTGTGGATGACTACTCACGATGGACTTGGGTCTACTTCTTCAGTAGCAAAGACCAAGCTCCACAAATGATCATCACCTTCACAAAATATGTGTTCACTCCGCAACACCGTCCGAATAATCGTAATGCATAAAGGAACCGAATTTTTAACAAAACCCTTCGTGAATTTTATGAGAAAGTGGGAATTCAACATCAAACATCTATTGCACGTACACCGAACAAAACGGAGTTGTTGAAAGACTAAACCAACGTTAGTGGAAGTCGCAAGAACAATGTTAATCAATGCTAAACTTCCAGATTACTTATGGGCGGTATTCATCGCATGCTATACTCAAAACCGCTTCTATGATCACAAAACGCCACAACAAAACACCTTTCGAGCTTGTCCACAACTATAAACCGAACCTCAAACACTTTCATGTATTCGATCCCTTTGCTATCCGAATAATGATCGTGATGATTTTGGAAAGCTCAAAGCCAAAGCTATATTGGAGTCTTTATAGGATACCGTGACAATTCTAAAGGTTTCCGAACTGGAATCGTCGAACTAAGTAGGTAATGGAAACGATTCATGCTCATTTCGATGAACTCACGGAGACGGCTTCAGTATAACAACTTAGAACCCCACACAACCGCTTAAACTTCCTCAACCCCATCATCACCAAGAAAGCCCTCACTAACTCACAACAAATGGAAAGGTTATTTGCTCCTCGCTCTATGACGATATTGATGAACGTGCTCCGTGTATCCATTGTTTCTCGCTACACAACCCGATAATATTCCTATACCGATACACCGCTACAACAACCATCGTTGAAGATGCACCTACACCAATTGACTCCAACACAACAGCTTGAACACACCGCTTCCAACAATGATGAACCAAATGATGATATTCAATGAAGTACCCCACCGCAGATTTTGATCCAAATGCGTTCTTCAACCCGCTTGCTAATGAGATCGCTGCACTGATGTCGCAGAATCTTCAACAAACCATTTGAATCCTCGAAATCCGCACAATGCATACCAACATCAACCCTCTACACATAGATGGACAAAAGATCATCCTCCGCTAACATTATTGGCAACCCGAATCAACCAACCGTTACGAGACAACGTCTTCACTCGATGGCGAACATTGCATTTATGCACTCACCGTCTCGCTAATCAACCTAAAAACATTAAAGACGAATGACAAAAGACAACCGGATTGAATCCATGCAAGAAGAACTCAACTAATTCAAATGTCTTGAAGTATGGGAACGGGTTGAAAGACCAACAGGGTCTACGCTATTGGTTTAAAATGGATTTGGAAAAACAAATTGGATGTCAAGGGAATGTTATCCAAACAAGTCACGCCTTAGTTGCTAAGGGTTATCGTCGAAGAGGAATAGACTTTGAAGAATCTTTTGCTCCGGCTGTTCGCCTTGAGGTCGTTCGGATATTCCTCGCGTCGCATCTCACATGAATATGACGGTTCATCGATGGATGTCAAAACGGCGCTTTCAATGGACAACTTAAAGAAACGGTCTATGTCACCAACCGATGGATTCGTTGATCCCGAGTTCCCAACCATGTCTACAAACCGAACAAAGCTCTTTATGGTCTCAAACAAGCCCCTGCATGGTACGATAAGCTATCATCTTTCCTCATTGCCAATAATTTCACCAAAGGCTCGGTTGACCCAACTCTTTTATACAATATCACGGGCACATATCTTAATTGTTCAAATTTACGTGATGACATCATTTTGGGTCTACACATAAAAAGTTTTCAATCGCTTTGCAAAACTAATGAAGAAAAATTTTGAAATGTCCATGATGGGTGAACTTCTCTTTCTAGGACCGCAAGTTCATCAATCACCCTGGTATTTTCTTGAGTCACCAAATATGCCCTTGAGTCGTTAAACAAATTTGGAATGACAACCCGTGATACTTATGCCACACGAATGGCTCATACCAAGAAGTTAGATGTCGATTTACATGGGAAAGTGATCGACCCTACCAAATACCAAGTATTATTGGGTCCCTCATGTATCTAACGCCTAGCGCACTGATATTGTCTTTGTCGCTTATCTATGCTCCCGCTATCGATCGCGACCAACTGAAACCCACCTCTTTGAGGCTAAAAGAATCCTCCGATACATCAAGGAACCATTAACTTGGGATCCGTATCCAAGGATTCTCGTTTTGAACTAATCGCTTTTTGACACCGATCACGCAGGATGCTTAGACTCAAGAAAAGTACTTCAGAGCTCTACAATTTCTCGGTGATAAACCGGTGTCTTGGCAATCAAAGAAGCGGGATTGTACATCGCCATCAATCAAGTCGAATATGTAGCCATGTCCGCGTGTTGTGCTCAAGTCATTTGGATGAGAACACAACTCAAAGACTATGGTTACGTGTTTGATGAATCCCGATGTATTATGACAATCGGAGTGCCATTGCAATCTCGCAACTGGCTCAAAGACTCAAATCAAAGCACATCGATCCACGCTATCATTTCATCAAGGACCACGTGGAACAGTGGTACCGTTGAATTATACTTTATGGTACCGAAAACCAATTGGCGTGATCTGCTCACCAAAGCCTTGCCTCCCACTAGGTTTAATGAGTTGGTCCAATCGAATTGGTATGAGGTGTTTGACTCAAGAGGAATTGATGACATCTTAAAACAGCCTTTAAAACCCGTCAAACACCAAAACACCTTTTGTAAATAAATTTTCAAAACAAAATACAAAAATATAAAATCCGATAAAACTACAAAAATATTCTCCTAATCTATCTTTCTTTCAACATGGCAAGTACATTTTTCGTCAACACTTTTATCTTTCAAAATTCAGATTTTTCCGATCAAGTGTTGAGGGAGAAAATAATCCATTAACTGCTTCAAAACATCAACAGTACTTGCATGTTATCACATCTCGCTTGATTCTTTTACAAATGGTGGTACACTTCACGTTCGTAGACACTCCACGGACTTTAATTCATAACCTTTCATTATTTTCTCAAGTCTAGAGGAGTGTCGCCATGTTTCTTTCCTAAAATCTTCATTTGGTAACAAAAATGGAAGTTAAAAGCTTGGATGAAAATGGAAAAGGTGGAGGGACCAAAACTCAAAATGGTAAAGTCTATTTTAATAAAATCCTTCCACCTAACTCTTTCACTTCTCATTTGTATTCTAAACCTTAAAGGATCCTACGCCTAATAATCACTCAAGAATTACGTGCTTTTGATCATCAATTTGTAAGTTGTTTCTTGAGTAAAACATGTTTCAAGCAAAGGTTTTAATTTCATTCAAATCCTACGGCTAAAACGTTTTTTACGCGTGATTATGTATTCTACGCATAAGCGTATGAACACACAATCATTGTGTGTATGTTTGTGTAAAATGGATTGTCTCAAGACGTTTCTTACACATCAAGGATAACATTTTAACCATCAAAATCCACCCAGAAACTAAAATTGATGAATTTTGAAAACTAGGGTTTATGAGTTGATTTGGGTTTTTCCAAATGTGAAGTGTTTTGGTCCAAAAGATTATTGGGTTATGTTTATATGATGTTGAATTGATTATATCCTTGCTCTATAACTACCCAGAAACACTGATTTATTCAGAATTTGAAATTAGGGTTTAAGTTTCATAAGTTTGGGTATTTTTGATTCACCATGAGTTAGATGTTAAAACTTGGTCTATAAGCTCACACAACATCTTAGAACTACCGTAACCTGCTTGATGCAAATCCCATGGTTAGAAAACTTACGCGTAAGTCATAACCCTAGGGTTTTGACCCCACGATATGACTTCCCACGCGAATCGGTTTATGAATGATTCATGCCATGTTTTGTTGATAAAATGAATGTTTGTGTTAATGTTGATGATTTGATGGATTTATTTCGTGCTTTGCTACGCTTAACACTCGTAATCAAGGTCATTAGACTCTCGCGCATAAGGATTACCCCACGCCGTAGTCAAGTTACGCGTAAAATAAATCCCACGATAACTATTACGCCGTAAGGTTCTCTATAATGGACCGCGTATCCCGTGAAGGATAAGCATAAACAATGACCTCTACGCATAAGATCAACTCTTACGAGTAGCCTTACGCTGTAGGTTAATATATGCTTACGCATAAGCTCCACGCATAACGCCTCCTTTTCCCACGCTGCAACACTTCTTACGCCGTAGTTAGATTCTACGCGTAAGTTTACGCCTAAGCATATATCATTCCGCTCACGCATAACTTTGCCAAAACTATGCTTAACCCTCGGATTGACCTTCATGATGAATTGTTACTTGTACAAACTTGTAAATAAACTAATTATATCATCACGAATCCAAAATGTCACTAATAAACTTAAATCGTCTCGATATGTTGTGAACAATAAGTGATAAAATAAACTTTAAAACTTAAAGTTAACTAACTCACTAAACATTTCACGGCGCCATTGGACTATTAAATATAAAAGTGACTTAGGACTCGAATAATCATTGACACTTTGTACATTCAATAACTAGACAATAAGACCTTCGTTGACTAACATTATGTCTTTCGATATGTTGGTTCTTTTGGCTAATGTTATTTCGCATCACCACATGGTCGAACAAATGAATGTGGATGCACCAAGTTCTCTCCATTGTCGATATCTATCCTCATGGCTATCCAATGAAGATAGGAAAGAATAACCTCCGTGTTGACTTTGACACCTCACTTGCTCTGAATCTTCGTGTCTTATTGCTATTGATATTCTCGAGGACTCATCCAGATCGTAACATGCTTACACACTCGCAACTATTCCCGAGATCTACATCCAACGCCTGGAACACTATGGAAAGTGGTCAAAGGACAAACCGCCGCGACGGTGACTCGAATCACAAACAAGTCACCATTACACCCGCAGACTTAAGGGTCGTTTCTCCTAATTCCTCGATGTCGATCCGACCAAACTATATGCTACACCGTCAAGAGCTCACTCTCCATTCTTAATCAATATCGGTTATGACGAGGCTACGTGAATAATCACCAAGCACTCTCACGTAGAGCTTAAGAGTATTCCTCAACCCTAGAGAACTCTCTACATGATCATCACCAAGTCTGCTTCGTCGGTGGTGACAGCTATGAGCACCCTAAGCTCATGGAACCGCAAATATTCGGCATTGGTCAACAAGAAACACATCGCTATCGAAGCTCGATTTGGGATGACATGATGTCATTTCTCAACAAACTTGGCTCAAAGATTCCCTACATCGATATACTAAATTTTGATCCAGAGCACTTGGACTTCATCCCGACATTCCCAAGAGGCTCAATGACCCCGACAATCACGACATGTTGACGGAGCCCATTCTCACCGTTAGAATCAAAGAAACGCCTACAAAGAAACAAGGTCAGGTCTTTGATTTCCTTCTAATCAAGATGTCGAATCTTGAATCATACCAAAGGTATCCGGAAGCGATCGAGACAAGGCAAAGTTGGTCATCTCGATGAAAAGTCTTCGAACACCAGTAAGGAGAACCGTAAAAGGAAGTCTTGGAAGTGTCACAAGCACAGATAGTCAAAGGAAGGTTCCAAAGAAGAAACCTATTCCAAAGAGGAAACCTACCCCTAAGAAGAAAGTTCCTTCTCCGAAGCCACTCCGATCCTTTCACTTGAACCCCAAAGACAGCTCGGGGACGAGGACTCAGAGGCTACCGACACGTATGAAGAGATCACATACTCAAATCAGAAAGGATGAAAATCCTCGAGACCAAAACCCACAAGTCCTCAAACTATTAAAGGAAAAGGGAAGACTCACGACTTGTACCTCGTGATGAAAGCTCAAAGATGAAGAAGAGCAACTAAATCAATCATACAAGAAGAAGTTTCACAAAGTCGACACTTTCAAAAGGTCAAGAATTTGCTAAAGATCAAATGGGTGGCCCCGAGGATCAAGTGGAGCTGCCCACCTCTCCGATCCCGATGCGGTTAATCGACCGATAAGGGATCCGTGCCACCACTCTTCCGCAACAACAACACTGTGGAGGACACTATTGTGTATGATTTTGAGAAACAGATAATCGAGAAAGAAACGGTCTAAGGATGACGAGGATGATTATACTAAGTTTCTTCTAGATAGTCCAACTCACTCAAAGGAGAAAACCTCGAAACTCCTAAGGACATGAAGTCTCCTCATGTCTCCTCATCATCGGATTCTTCGCCTCATTCATCACAACCACCATCAACAAAGACAACCGATCATCATCCAACCGTGAAGAAACCACCTAAATCTTGGATTTCAAACTCATCAAAAGATTGTGAAAGCTATCCAACAAGTTAGAAAGAAGGACATACTTTACGTAAAATGAATTGGTTTGTCGACCAAATTCAAGACTTGAATGATGAGAAAGACAAGATGGAAAAGAAAGGGAATTTGTTCAAGTTCATGAAGAGTCATCGAAAAGAGGAACTCGAACGAAATGATCAAGGTTACACTAACAAGTACCTTCAGGATATCGTTCCTAAAGTCCAAAAGGAACCGGAGAAGACAAGAAGAGATCATACCCACAAGTTTCTTCTCGACACTGCCCCGGTGTGACCAAAGAAGTATTTTCCGCACAACTCACCCCTAACATCGCTGCATTGGTTAAACATACAATGGCCAAAGAAGTCGATCTCTCCGAACTGAGTTAATCGCTAAACTTGTGATGCAAATGTCAAAGCGATCCGAACGCTTACTCGGATGAAGCTAAATTTTTCAAATCCTACTGACTTTCAACTCGCATCATCATGCAAGGAGTCACCGATCAACCCAAACGACCAAGAGATGACGATGATAAGGATAAGGACTCGCACCTAAACGCCGAAGCAGCCCTGTAAATCCACTCTATGCCACCTCCTCCACCACGGACTTCTTCTCAACATAAGTCTCCTCCACGCCGGTCTTCTCATCGATAAACCTCGGGACGATTCGAGTTACCACCCCCGACTCATAAAACAAAGTGATTACTTTGAGTATACGGGTGGTGACGATGAAGAGGTCCTCGAGCCCCGACAACAACCCACCTCACCCAAACAAGTGCGTAAACCAAGATCATCCTCAAGGCCTTCCAAAAGAAGAAGCTGCACGACTCACCGGAGTCGTAATATGGCTAGATGACGATAAAACCAAGAGTTTGAATGGTTCTCCACACTTGTCAATCAAACTCCCCACCCCGATGAAGGTCAAGAATTGGCGATCGGTTCTACATTGGAGCACGCAAAACTATTGCAAGAAAAGTTCCATGTGAAGAAAATGACAAAATGAGTTGAAGCTTAATCAAAATGAAGCTTTTCAACTATGGAAAGACACCTGAAGCGCCTCGAGGTCGAATATCATCTTGAGAACATCGCCGAGCTATGTCTAACAACATGGATTGGCTCAACCGAAGCAAACATTGACTTCACACAAAGGGACAACCCTTCATACTACAATCGATCGACCAAACCCTACCAACCATTGGCCAAGCGACGAACCAAGGATTCCTTCCGATACTTTTTAACAGAGACCGGATTTTCTCTACATGGTAGCGATGGTTCACGAAAATACGCTACATCATTGACTCTTCCATTCCCGGCTATTTACTCAAACCGCATAGCTATCGAGGAACGTGCAAATCACTTGGTTTTCGACAACATGCAAGCATACGACCAAGATGCATTGTATGGGATTCATCATTGGCCCGAACGCAAGAATCTACTACGTGTCGCCTGGTTCGTAAGTCTCAACATGAAGTGTATAGCTCCAAGGACATCGCGCCATCAAACACATTGATCTCAAGTCTAAGTGGGACTACACATTCTTGAAGAATATCATAGTCAAACGACAAGATGAACAGACTATGGATTCTCCGAGGTTGACTTTGAGAACTTGTCCTCAACGACATCGAAGACATGTACCTTGCCAAAGCATGTGGTCGTATGAGACAATTCTCGGCGAAGTTCAACGTGAATTTATCAAGTCGGTTCTCATCTTCATTAGACGATCGTGATCAAAGAACGTGTCGAAGATATCCGATGGTCGTTGAATCATATCGTAAACGTAAACTTTACTCCACCACGCCTGATCTTCCCGACATCAACCAATTTCACACAACTTACGCCATCAAGAAACCTTCGGCGTTGTTTACCGCAGTGAACTTTGAAGAAATCGCTTAATGGCGTGTAGTGAGCTCCACAAATTCGGGATCATACCTTGAAGATGGTTAGGGATGGATTGGCTTACTGATTGAAGGATATACGCCGAAAGTGGGGAATCCTAAGCCACTGGAACTCTCGTGAAAGGAGGGATGTGAGACGATCATCACCATGATTGATGAACGGTTGTTCGTGGGGGATCGCCTCGACGCTTGAGAGCTATGTTGGTGGTCGACCCAGATAAACATCACCGGCTTTCAACGCCTGCATCGCACTCTCCAGAACATCACCGCACTTCCGGTACCCCTCGAATTGTTTCCTTCATATGATTTTGGATGTATGATTATATATGTGAATGGCTTGTGCACACATAACAAAGTTACAACCCGTAATTGTCAAGAAAGAACCCCGTGGTATGCCTCGGTGCACAATACTCATAAAAGGAGCGAAGCTTCTTATTTTTAGTAAAACCTATCAAACCTTTCACTTTTCAAGGTTTTGCTCAAAACACAAGTACCTCCCAAATGATTTTCAAAACCTCAACCGCTTATATCACTAGTTGAGGGGAGTATTTGAATTAAAACTTTTCACAAATTGTTCACAAGTGGTCACTCTTCCCAGAACCTCAAAATGGTCATATTTATTCTCAAACGCTCAAAATAACATTTTATATGCCATTTTGAGGGGAGAAAATTTGTGTGATAAGAAATATGTTGTACAAAATGCAAATGAATCTGTGTACCTCGACTTAACCTACGAATTGACGATACTAAACCTGTTAGTAACTCGAAAAGACTTGTCCTCGGACGGTAATAATTTCAAGCTAGTTCGCTAGTGATGTAAACGTGTCTCGCAAAGGACTTGTCCAAGTAGAAAGTACCATTCGAGAAACTCTTGATAGACATGAACTCGACGGGTATGACAACCTTTCGAGGTTTGTCTACACCTTCAAGGTAGTTATTAGAGCTAGTTGTCACCTAAAGTCGACAATGTAACTCTTTAACTATGCAACGAACCGTGTCTCATGGGGATTGTCTATCTTCAGCGAATCAATTCAAAAGTGCGTTCTTTCCTCACTTTGTGCATTTAACCATTAAAACTATTAAGCACATGTGGAGGGGAGTATTTTGCAAAAATCATCTCTCAGTGGTTCAAACATGTTTTCATTAACAAACCCTTTGAGAGATATTTTCACATACGGGTTTTAATGGCAAACATAGGTTAGTCATGGAGTTACAAGGTGACTAAGGTTAGGAATAATCGTCCTATGATCCGCCGTAACCGGAGGATCTACCCAAGGACACTACCATTAGTTAGTGTTAGAAGTCCTTAGGAATGATTGTAAAAGGAGAAAATGAGAATCGGAGAAAGAAGGAGTTGAAGAATCAAAAGAAATGTAAAGTAAAGGGTGAAAAGAAATAGCCCTCCAGATTATTCAACTTAGGGCATACACGGGTTCAATTCATATACTCTTGGTTGTCACTTAGTGACACCGGTATTGAAGATTAAAAGTCGTCATGGACCCGATGACGCATGCACTAAACCTTCTTAGCCACTCAAGTTTTTCTCAACAAAAGCTTGTTTCATTCTCAGGAACCCTACGTAAACTATTGGCTTTCTTAGAGATCGTGGTATTGAAAAAGGAGACCCTCTCCTAGTCTCCACTCGGAAAACCAAAACACACTATTGAGTCTAGAGCCACGAGATTCATCAAAAGATCTCTTAGAACACTTGACATTTAATCACTGATGATCAACAAATAAGATTATCGATGGTTCATATCGAGTCCTTCATAGATCTTAGCAACTGTCGAGAACATTTATGAGAGGTTCACATCCGTGATCCTCGATGATTGAATGGAAACTCCGCCGTGGTCAACATCAAACGACCACGACAAAGGTCACTTGTAACTCCCGTGGATTACGCGGAGTGTGTCTCATACGGTCTACAAATATGAGGTGATGCTTGGTGTACCTCGGCGACTATCCGAATCAGATGTACTTGATACATCGCGTTATCTCACTTATGGGACTCCAGCTCGGAACGGCCTTTGTAAGAATTAGAGTTGTGTTTTCACACTATGTCATAACACTCTCGAAGTTCAAACTTGTAAGTGCCGAAACCGCTTATTACTAACCGCTTGAAATGTTTTCTTCTTATGGAAGCTCCGGAGCGGGATGATCGTCCGACTCTTCTCATGCTCACGCCAACATCATCACTAATGGAAGTTATATTCGAATGCAACATCGTAAGAATGATTCTTCGTCAAACCAAAGAATCTACAAAGTCAAAGACTTACGTAACTTCATCGGTATTGACTTCAACGCCTAAGAGCGTGTGAGCATGTTGAAGAATGACGTGGAGACACCGGAGCAACAAGGCACTCGAGGCGGTCGATGCGCATAACAACATACTATCACTTTCACCACAAAGAACAATGATCAAAGAACAAAGTTAAAGATGACGCTTGAGCATAATCGCTCAAAGATAACAATCTCTCTACACCGGGAGATTGTTCGAATCAAGACAATTCCTCTCACAAGAAAGAAGAATGTCGAAGACGTCACGCCTACTATTACATCAACGCCTTCACCGCTTACACTCATATATACTTGAGGGAGATTGTTGGAATCACTCCTAAACAAAGATTTCAAGTATTTATATTTCATATGTAATAGGTAGCTTTATCATGGCCTTTATGTTTGTTTAAGGTCAAGCTTATGTAGAAGGCCCATAAGCTTGATCCAAGCCCAATAAGGAATAGGGAAGGAGAGGGAGTGTTGCCCTAGCTCCTTGCCTATATAAACTCTTGTATACCCTCATTTGAGGGTTGGTTGTTCAAGTTTTCTCTTCATTCACATACATTACGCCTAACCGTTTCTTAGTTTATATGTGTGTGTGCTTGATACTTGTTCATCCGCCTTTATCTCTTCTCTTATAACTTGTGTTTGTAAAACTAGTGACCTTACAAAAGCATAATCCCAAAAGGATAAAGGTAGAGTAGTAAGATTAAACATAGATCGTATCATGTCCAACAATGTACGATTTCTCCTCTCAGATACACCATTTTGTTGTGGAGTATATGGATAAGTGAGATTCTGGACAATTCCATTCTCGCCTAAGTAATCTTTAAACTCTTGGCTTAGATACTCGCCTCCTATTGGATCAAGAGCTTTAATCTTCTTTCCCAATTGCGCTCTACTTCGCTTTGAAAACCTTAAATGTTTCAAACACCTCATGTTTATGTTTAAGTAAATAAACATAACCATAACGGCCGAAATCATCAAGAAGGTTAAGAAGTAGCTAGCACCTCTCTTTGACACATGTCTAAGTGGTCCACATACATCAAGATGAATAAGACCAAGTAGATCATACCCTCCATATTGCTATGAAAAGATTTCTTCGTCATCTTCCTAGATATGCATGACTCACATTTATCAAATGATTCATCATTGATATTTTGCAAAAGCCCTTCTCGCTGTAGCTTTTGCATGCGAGCCTTGCCTATATGAGCAAGTCTACAATGCCAAAGATAAGAAGAAGTCAAGTCCAACTTTATTTTCTTATTGATGCTAAACATTGAATTATTATATTTGTTAGATTCATTTACAATCACATCAATTTCAAACACACCATTCACAGTAGTCGCATTAAAATAAAATACACCATTTAAAGAAACAGAAATTCCATTACGTGAAATAGTATGAGTAAAACCATCATCCAACAATACTAAAAAGGAAACAACACCTCTAATTATAGAAGGTGCGTAATGACAATTGTTCAATATCAGTACTAAACCCGAAGGCAATACTAAACTAAACGTTCATATGGCTTCAACAGCTGCATGTGCCCCATTGCCCACGTGCAGATATTGCTCCCCATAGACTAGCTTCCTCTCTACTCTAAACCCCTGCAGTGTATTAAAAATGTGAATACCAGATCCAATATCATATACCCAGGAATTTTTAAGATTTAGAGTAAATAATTCAATTACAAATAAGTTACCTGAAGGACCGGTGCCCGAGGACCCAACATACATCATCTTATTTGCCCGCAATTCATCAAATAGAGAGCACAGTTTCTCTTCCAATGTCTAACGACCTTGCAGTGGTGGCTTGCTTGATCCTTTTTACGATTTTCCTTCCTAGGAGTAGGGTACTTCTTGGGTTCTAGTTAATAGGCCATAACCTGTTTACCCTTATCAACTTTCCTTTTGCCCTTTCCCTTCTTGTTGTTCGCACGCTACGGTTTTGGCTTATTTATCCTTCCACCCTGAATAGCAAGTACCTGGGGAGTAGGAGCCTTCTGAGGTAACCCTTTTCATAATCAATTAGCAATGCGTGTAGGTCAATAAATGTCTTCCCACGCAGCCGCATATTGAAGTTTCGAACAAAACCATTGAAATCCTTGTTAAGGGATCCGCTCATCAAGTTCACAAAGCAATGTCATTTTCATAAACTTTGCCAAGTGCTAGTAATTGGTCCATGTATCCTTTCATCTCCAATACATGAGCACTTACGGGTTTACCCTCTCCCTGCATGCAGCTGTGTAATGCATCGATCAAATCATAAATTTCGACAGCCGCAGGTTTCTCAAACATAGTTCGAAGTTCATTGAGCATATTAAATGGGAAGTAGTTTTCGAACTGCTTTTGGAGAGCAGGTTCCATCGTTCCCAACATAAGACAAGCCACATCGTTATGACGCTTATACTCAATTTTCCAAGCAGCCTTTTCCGCTTTAGGTGTGGCAGGTGCTCGTTCAGTAAGGCAAGGCGTGTACAGATAATCCAGCCGATCAGCAACTCTACAGACAATTCTCAAAGAGCGGTGCCAATCATTGAAATTCTTAGAGCCAGTCAACTTTTCTCGACCAAAAAAGCTTTTGAACGCAGAACTTAGTGAAGTGTTAGTGTTATCATTGTTTTGAGCCATTTCTACAAAAAAAAGTTTAAGTATTAGTATTTTCGATAATACAACTTTTCAAGAAAATAAAATACGCCCAAGGTAATATAAACATATAACCATATAATTTTCTTGAAAATTAGGATCCAAATTATCATAGGTTCATTACATCAGTTGATCTGCTAGTAACGAAAGCATATAATAAGGTAATCTGTCGAACAATAATTGGCAAACAATTTCCAATTCCTAGATCATTATGGGATTTATATTTTCCAACGCTATTGCAAATATAAACATGTTTTATCCTATCTTATGCCTTGAGTCCAGGTCTCACTTCCTACTCAATTTAAGTGTCTAACTTAAAGAACTACAAATTTGTTCATGTAAGGTCTGACTTTACATAAAGATTTACCTTTCCATCACAATCTCGCCAAGTTCTGACATAACGTAAATTGCAACTTCAAGTGTTCCTTTAACTAGATGGCACAAACTTAATTTATAAAGGGTACTAGTTTTGATTTTATGTGGTCAAATCAAATATGTACAAAGATGTCATGCATTCATCTTGTAGCATAAATTTTAATAAAAAACTATTTATTACCAATTCATAAAGATCAAATTATCAAAGTTTTGATTGAGGTATTGGTTTCGCCAATCAAGGAATTTACCTTTAATTATCGTCCATTATACCGTACTTTTGAATAAGTCTAAAGACTTAGTGTTTCGGGTAATTACCACCGAAGTGGCGCATGGAATCAAAGCTAATTCGCCCTTAAGATGATTTTGTACGCATAGCCTACTTGGTAACTCCAATTTGACTCGCAAGCAAGCGGAGAATTCGGTCAGCGCTGAAGCAATAACCTCCTTCTTTAGGGTCACAATTTAATGCGCTCCCCTTCTTAAACTTCCCACACAGTCCGTCAAATTGGGTGAGCCGTTCTCACTTTTTGTTCCAAAATCATCAATCAATTAAACTATTGAAAACTTAACTCTTCAAAAAACAAATCAAATTTCACCATTGTTTAGTCCGTATTATTTTTCTATTCAAAATTACCCTTTGCTTAAAACTGTCACACATAATAAATAAACAAGTAAACAAATAAAAAAAATAACTAAAAAACAATGCGCACATAACTAACAATTAATACGTGTAAACAAGTAGCCACATGCAACTTATTATATAAAACCCTATTAATAATCAATGTCTAGGTTAATTAATGTATACATTAATTTAATTAGGGCTTTCACTTTCTCAATTGAAAGTGAGCCACATACATCGATGAATCGATTGCGTAAACCCTTAATTAAAATATACCAAATTGCACATAATTGATTCATTAATATATAATTGGAGTCTTCCTCAATTCAAGATTTATAAAAAATAAACATGTGATAAAATATCTTAACAATTAAACAATATTCAAGCAACTATCCATGACAAACATGCATGTATCATCATGGATATATTATAACAATTATTCAATTAGTCACAAGATCGCATACAATTCCATGTCACATAACATATTATTCATGAATTTATCACGTAACACATATATTAATTCTAGGTTTCGATAAGGTTAACATAACAATTAAAACCCTTAAAAAATTTAAAAGAATCGACTACAAAAAAAAAAATAGGGTAAGCCCCATAAATAAATAAAAATCGATCCATAAAAAAAATAAACCAAAACCATAGAAAAATCATATCAAACAACATACAATATTCGTTTTTTACGCGTTTAGTAATTAGTTACTCATTAAAACCAATGACTCGTGATGCCACTTTTGGAATTATATATCATGACAATCAATAATAAAACACAAAACATCAAAGAATACATGCGGAAGCGTATAGGAAAGATTAATGAATAATTAATTAACATAAACAAGAATATGCGTACCTTTATTGATTCTAGCCGAACAAGAATCAAATCCACAAAACTAGCAATTGGATGCCTAATTAGGGTTTATAGGATTAAGTGAATTACTCCTTACCAATTTTGTAATTCAATCCAAGAATACTAACAATAATGTGTTAGTACCACTTTCTTGTACACACGTACTATACCGAATTAAAGAAATGCTAGTTTTAATTAAACAAAACAATTTGATTTGGAAAAGTTGATGTGTCGACACTCTTGGTGTAGTTGTCGACCGAACACAAGAAAAAACACACAAACTATTTTAGGTTTTAGCTTATGAGTACAAGAGATGCAAAAACCAAGACCCCTAGCCTTGTATATATACTCAACTAAACTTGGAGAATAAGTTGAGTTAGAGATGGGTTGGGATACCCCTTGGGCCGATCGGTCATACCATCCCTCAAGGGATTCCGGAACCTTCCCAATATTAATTTGCAATCTAGTCCTTTCCAATTACATTTAACGACCATTAGTCCATTAAAACAAAACCCCGAACCGAAAACTTCGGTTTTTAAGAATTGTAAACCGTTCGGTTTTTCTAAAAAATCGTTTAGGTTTCGGATTTATTTTCGGGTTTTTTATTTTGCATTATTCTTTACCAATTTATTAACTCGAAAGTTATGATCCATCACAACTTTAACTTGTTTTGTCAACCAATAAAACAATTTCCAACTAACATTATTCATATAAAACTTAACGTAGCATAACATTTAACAATCCGAAACATAATGTTGCGTCTTCGAGATCCACAAGGTTTTTCATTAAAGAAAGATTTACTCTAGAGGCGGAGATGTTGAATATATAGAGTATGCAAACTTAAGAAGTATAATAAAATTGTGAACTATAGTATGTGAAAAAAGAGATAGATACAAATTTTTGGTGATCAAGTATCAAGTCTTATATAAAGACAAAATTATTTTATAAATTAGAAAGATAGATAACAACAGAGCGGGGTGGTTTTTTCGATCCGGATTTTCATATGCAACTGAAAACTGCCTCAAATAGTCGGTTTTTATAAAAAACAAAACCGTCTCATCGGTTTTTCATTTGGTTCAGTTTTTTCGGTACGGTTATTTCAGTTTCAGTTCAGTTTTTTGGTTTTTGTGCTCACCTCTACCCTAGGATGAACGATACAATTTTTTTTCCATTTTCATTCTGCGCTTTTTTTTTTTTTTTTTTTTTTTTTTTTTTTGTGCATGTAACAGGATGTATTTTGCACTTTACTCTTATTATCATTATTTTTTTAAGTTTTATTATTATTAGTAATTTTTTATTAATATTACTCCATCTGACCCATAATAATTATCTTGTTTTGACATTTTGAAGTCGTTCATTTTCACTTTAATCTTAAGTATTTTTGTTTGTGTTATATAATTATTACTGAAAATTATACAAATGAAAATACATTTAAAACATAATCCATTCATATATTGTGCATCAAGTATTATATAATACAAATTAAAAATAGTTAAGGTTAAAGTTAAAAAATAAATACTTCAAAAAATCAAAACAGGACAAATAAATTGAGATGGGAGGAGTTATGGGTGAGCATGGGGCGGTGTGGGGCGGTTTTATGGTAACACCAAAAACCGAACCGTATATTTCAGATTTTGAAAACTACAAACCGTTTGGTTTCGGTTTTTTCGGCTTTGGTTTTTAGGTTTTTGACATTAAATCGGTTTGTCAAATGGTGCGGTTTTTTTCGGTTGCGATTTTTGGTTTTTTCGGTTTTGATTCGTTTTTTCGGTTTTTGTGCTCATCCCTAAGAGGACATTTTTTAAAATTTATAAAATTTTATATTTAATTTATTATTATTATTATTTTAAATTTATTATTATCATTATCATTATTATTATCATTTTTAATTTTTTTATTATAAACATCATTTTGTTAGAAACGAATAGGATTTACAAGTTAGTAGGGAGCCGCGATACAAGCTGAGCCCCCACTCCTCTAGCTATAGCAAAACTAACTCTACTAAAGATATGAATAGAAGCACGTGCCCTAATGTCTTAGGTCACGGAGAACTTTCAATTCGCTCAACACAATAATAATAATAATAATAATAATAATAATAATAATAATAATAATAATAATAATAATAATAATAATAATAATATTATTATTATTATTATTATTATTATTATTATTATGTGTGTATTATTATTATTATTTATTTTTTTATTATAACATCACTTTATTAAAACTTAAAGAATTTACAAGAAATTAGTGGGAAGTCGATTATTATTTTTATTATAAACAAATAAATTAGTGGGAAGTCGATTAAAATTATTATTGTATGATATTAGTTTTCACATACACATCAAACCATAACAACAAGGTGGCGTATAAGTGGAATTCTAGAAAGAAAGTTAAAGGTTTAGGAACTTAGTGAGAGAAAGTGAAAAATATTATTATGAGCTCCAACTCTACCTTGGAAGGTAGAGAGTATTTATAGTCTTACATAAATCGCCACACATCGGGTCGTGGATCGTGGCATACAATGGGTAAAGACCGTCCTTCCTCCACGGTGTTACTAAACTAAATACTACTTAACATAAAAGAACTACGACTACGAGCTTTCTAACGATTACATATACTTGAGGTGACCGACTCTTTAATACCGTGAATTTCTAATTCCTAACAATCTCCCCCTAAGGGAGGTCACCTCAATCATATACCAAAATTACATTGAATACAAATAGATGTTACATTAAAAATTGTTCTTGCATTCCCGATGTAGTCCTTTGCTTCTAAGCTCGTAGTCATTGATTCTTCTCATTGCATGTTTGGTTACTCCAAGTGGAGGTCTTTACTTGATCCACGTGATAATAATTTTGAGCCATCATTTGAGATCATCACTATCAAAATCTCGACACATCCTTTGTGGTGTTGGTATTATGTGATGTTGTGACTTTAGGACCGACATGCTCACATTCAGTTCATGATATCTTCTCATCGTAGTAGCGTAGCATTTCTTGAATCATGATATTGGCGTAGCGAAAGCGTATGGAGTGAAAATATCGAGTCATTGATGCACTAATCATTATTTCTTTTGAGATGAATGTGTTAAGTGAGCATGCGGCTATGAATTGACCGCTTCATTACGATCACCGCAAGCGTCAGGCGTACACGCATACAACAGTTAGCAATAAATCACACGAAAGTTTCTTTGATCACTTTCGTTGAATTGAGGTACACGGCCCACGGTTCCCGTTGATCGATACAAGTATCGCTCGTGATCGTATAATTCAAGAATTTCCTTGACAGGTTTCGCAATGCTCTAGTCGTTCTCAAACCGAACATCTCAAAGAAGATAACACGGAGTGAGTGAACGTAATTTTAAGTCCAATGATTGATGAAAAGAGATTTGAGAAACAATCGTATTGCTCAATAGAAATTGTTTTGCAATACAACGAAGGTTTTATTGAAAATCAATTATCAATCATAAAAATACCTTTGGTTTGAAAAATGAGTACACGGTCGATGTGCTAAAGAAAAGAGTTGTTAAGCACAAAGACCGGTTTTCAAAGGTATCCGTCAATCCATAACACGAACCGAGATTGATTCAAGACTTGAATCGCCCCATTGTTTCATTCGGTTGTCACATGGTTGATCTAATGAATAGATCTCACATGCCACCTACCAGAGCTTGTTTGATGTTGGCTCGAAGGTTTTCCATCTTCATTGTGAATATGTATACATTACTCGGATGTTCGGCAATACCACAAGGATAATGTGGGACTCAAGATATAATCTCTTTCCACATTGTGTGAAATGCAGAGTCTTCATTGAAAGTGTCCTAATGAGATTTATTGATGATCTCGTGGCTCTAGACTCAATTTGTGCATATTTGGATCCCGTGCCGAGACTAGGAGAGGGTCTCCTTCTTCAATATCAACAATCTCTAAGAGAAAGTCGATAGATAATGTCGGTTCCCATGAGAATGAAACAAGCCCTTTTAAGAGGAACTTGAGTGGTTTGGGAAGTTGTAGTGCGATGCGTCCATTGGGTCCATGACGTCTTGTCTTCAATACCGATGTTACCATCGTGAGTATATGAGTTGAACCGGTTTACGCCCTAAGGTTGAATAAATGGAGGGCTATTTGTTTCACCCTTTTCTCATTCAATTCTTTTAATTCTTCAACCCTTCAAGGCTTACCGAGACTTCATAGCAAGAACCTTGTTGGGTTTGTTCTAGTTCTTGCTCTATCTCATCCGCACTCTTCCCATATCTCATTTTCTCCTTTTATCATCATACCTAAGAACTCTACACTAACTAGTGGATAGTCCTCGGTAGATCCTCTCGGTTACGGCGGATCATGGGAACAAAACCTAACCTTATCATCCTTATATCACCATACATAAAGTAAAGTTGGTCGGTCTATTTGGTATTGTTCATCCGCCATTGGAACCAATTGAAAACCATTTGAAAAATCAATTCGGATACTTGTGATATATTATCAAAGCATTATGTACCGAATTGTTTTGATATTTTAGAACAGTGCTCCTCAACATGTGCATCAAATGTTTGAAATCGTTTTGCACACGGAGGCAAGAGGAATAATTAACTTCTTTGATTACCATTTTCTAAAGATATCAACATCACTTCCCACATCAAATCAAGTAGATATAGCGTTTCCGGAAGGATGAGGTTTCCATAATTTGCTCCCCTCAATATGTGCCTCGAGGTTTGAAAAGAGTTTTGCACATACTAGAGGAACTTGCACATTGAGAAAAGTTGATCACATTTCAAATCATAGGTTTAAGATAGATGCTCCCCCTCAACATGTGCATGGAAAATTTGAAATCGTTTGTCACATGTGGGCGTGATAGCATGTACATCCTTATAAAACCATTTACCTAATTATCGCTTTAAATCCAGTTTAAATCACACATTCTCCCCGATCACAATTATCAAATCATTTGAGATTTGTGATCTCTTATTGATTTAAATTGATTTTGAAAGCTTTTAAGGGGAATTGTGACTTGATTATGAAAGCGTTTGAACTGATAAGGATTGGATTTTAAGACTTTAAACTCCATTGATAAAACATGCATGTACATCTTTTTGAAAAACAATTTAATGCCAAATAACTTTTTAATTTAATTGAAATCATTCTCCCCGTCAATCAATGACATAGGTTGTTGATTGAGAGATAGAGATTTTGACAAATAAGACCTGATGATTATCAAAATAGAGGCTTAGCTATAAAGCGCTTAATTTTCAAGCAGATAAATGTTTATAGAATCGAGCATGGAATTTGAAAACATGGTAAAACATGGCTCGTTCTTTCTTTTAAAACCGGGTTATTTCACGAAAATGACAATAAACCATTTTTCTCTTTCTCCCAATTTATTTTTTTTTTTTTATTTTTTTTTTTTTGAAATTCGAACAACATCTAAAGTCCCGTGTCATTCTTTGAATGACATCACAAAGACCGAGATATTATCGAATCCGAGAAAAACATGACAAAATGACAATATTTTTGAAGATTTTTCGAATTTTCAGATTTTTATGGATTTTGAAAGTTTTACAATTTTCTATTTGATTTTTGAGAGTTTTATAATTTTGTATTTTGTTTTTCAAAAAATATTTACAAGAGATAGATGAAGATAGACCTTTACTCCTTGTCTTCCTCCACGAAGACGTTTGAGAGTTTCGGTTGAAGGCTTTTCAAACCAAGGCGTGGAAGAATAAACTCAAACATCCTCTTGGAAGAGCTTTGGTGAAGATGTCCGCTAACCGATATTCCGACCTCACAAAATATAGTTCCACCACACCTTTTCCACTTGTTCCACGATGAAATGATATCGAATGACGATATGCTTTGCTCTTGAGTGTTGAACATTGTTGCATGAGAAAGCAATAGCACTTTTATTATCACAAGATCTGAGAGGATTTTGTTGAATTCAAAGCCATAGTCGGATAATTGAGATCTCATCCATAAGATTTGAGCACAACAAGATGACATGGCTATGTATTCAGCCTCTGTAGAGAAATAGAAGTACTCATTTGCTTCTTTGAAGACCAGCTCACAAGCTTATCACCCAAAACCGAGCACCTCCAGATGTACTTCGACGTGTATCTTGACAACTCGCATGATCGGCATCGTGCATAGGCCGTTAGTGACATACGGTGTCCTTGGTACCATAGTCCCATATTGATGGTTCCTTGGAGATACCGAAGACCCGCTTAACCGCTTCAAGGTGCTTTTTAGTAGGCTTAGCTCGGTATCTAGCACACATGCAAACAAATAACAAGATGTACGGTCTACTAGTTGTGAGGTACATCGGGATCCAATCATACTACGATATTTCGTTTGGTCAATCATGATCCCCGAGTGGTCCTCATCTAGTTTGGTTCGATCAATCATGGGGGTGTCAACAGCTCACTTGAATCAAATGCATATTTAGATTGATTTATGAAAATGCCTCCGGGACTTTGTGAAATTTGTAATCCCAAGAAAATGACATTTGTCCCATCATTGACATTTGAAATTTTGAACTCATTTCATTAGAAAACGATCACATTCCATTGGGTGCGTCGAGACAAAATAATATCATCAACATAAATTTGAACATGAGTTAAATGTTTTCCGACTTCTGGTGAACAATGTAGGATCAATGCTCCTTTCTTTCAATCCGGTTGATAGAAGAAACTTTGATGATGTATCATACCATGCCCTTGGAGCTTGCTTTAAACCGTAAAGAGCCTTCTTGAGACGATACACGTGAGTAGGATGCTCTTGATTCACAAATCCTTGAGTTGGTGGCGTGACGACTTCTTTAAGATCTCCGTTCGTAAATGCCGTCTTCACATCCATCGATAGACTACCATGTTCTTACTAGCGGCATTAGCCGAAAGATTACGATTGCCTCGATTCGAGCAACTTGAGCAAAAGATTCTTCAAAGTCTATACCCTCCTCTTGACGATATCCTTTAGCAACTAATCGAGCCTTGTTCTTCAACACATCACCATGCTCATCAAGTTTCACTTTGAAGATCCATTTAAGAGCAATAATCATAGCACGATCTGAGGCGGTACTAACTCCCATACATCAAGTCGATCAAACTCATGAATTTCATCTTGCATGGCATTGAACCGCCTATCTTCATTCATGGCGGTTTTAACATCTTCGGTTCGATCTTAGATAGTGCGGAGTTGAAGAAACACCATAAGGCATCGGTTGCAAGTTGTTTCCGGGTTGATACAGACGAGAGGATTTCAATGATGTTGTCTAATGGATGATCGTGAGTCCATTTTACGAGGTGTTCATGTGGCGGTTGTTGAGGAACCGAGGTAATGAGTCGATGTCTCACAAGAAAATGGTTACGATGATGATTCGTGAGTAGCAAATATGTTTTCAAATGGAGCATCTTCAGGATTAGCAAAGGATTAACTTCATCATTGATGCGAAAACATTTCCATGATGTACATTTGAAGAATGATGATTTGTTGATGAGATCAAGGATCGCAGCAGCGGTGCTTCTTGACTTAAAGATATTGAGGCCGAGGATTGACATCATTCACGGAATATGAACATCCTCCTTGTAGGGATCAACGACTCATTAGTAATTGAATCATACGGTTCATCAAACATAGGATCAAACAATTTCTTTAAATCATCTTCGGATGGAGGTACATATGGAGTTTCTTGAGAAGAGTTTGGAACAAGGGATGAACCAATGGGAATTTTTTTGAAGTCGGGTCTGGTTGGAGTGTCCGGGAGCCATTTGACCGGTCGACTCATCAAACGTAACATGAATTGTTTCCATGATATTTCGGGCTCTTTGTTGTAGATTCGGTATCCTTTTGTTTGGTGCATATCCTACAAATACTCCAATGTCGACTTTAGCCCTAAGTTTGCCTAAGTCTTGACCCTCATTAGTTGGATAGCACAATGCACCAAACACACGAAGGAAAGATAGATTAGGTTTTCGTTGTGGACAAGTTCATATGGAGTTTTTCCATGAACAGTGTGAATCGGGAACTATTTTGTGTGTAGTATGCAAATGGCAATTGCTTGACCCGGAGAAACATTGGAACCTTTGAGTAGATAAGCATTGTTCTAGCGGCTTCAACAAGAGTATGATTTCGTCTTTCAACTACACCGCTTCGTTGAGGGGTTCGTGGAACACTTCTTTGATGGTGATTCCAACGCTTTCATAGAATTCACTAAGTTGTTTGTTGACAAACTCGGTTCCATTATCTGCTCGATAATTACGGCGGTTTTGTTAAGTCGAACTGCAATTGTTTGATGAGTTTGATGATGATATCGTGAGTTTCATCCTTTGTCCTTAAGAACTTGACCCGGTGAATCTAGAGTAATCATCAACCACAACTAACACATATTTCTTCCCAAAGATATTCGCACCCTCTTTGGTCCACATAAATCCATATGAATCATATGAAGAACTTCGTGATGAGTTAGTAGGTTTGGGTTTATGGGCAACTTTGCTTTTACCCAATTGGCATCTTGAACAAAGATGATCCTTTTCATACTTTAGTCTAGGTAAACCTACAACTAAGTCCTTTCGGAAAGATCGTTGATGGTGCCGAAGTTCAAGTGATTGAGACGACGATGCCATAACCATGACTTTGTTTTGAAGCCTTAGATAACAAGCGATTGGAGAAGCCCTCATCATGTCATCGATAGAGATGGTGTAAAGATTTGAGCCACGAGTTCCTTTTAACAGATCCTTACCATTAAGATCTCTAACAAAGGTGTATGTTTTCAAGGCTACTTAGATCGTAATCACGTAATTGACCAACGAGAGAACAGTTATGACCCAAACCTTCCACATAGTAAACTCTAGAGATGACACTATCACCAACAACATAATCTCCATAACCCATAATAGCTTGAAATGATCATTACCAAATCTAACATCTCCGATGAATTTGCTCACGAAGTTCATGAGTCGCGACGGTCTCCAATCATATGCTTGGAGCAAATGAGTCCGGTACCATAGAACAATTTGAGCGATCTGCGATTGAACACGAGATAAGAATGGATAATCGGATATTTGGGATCCCCATGCAAGAATGGGTTCCATTTGGTTAGTAACAATGTTTGGAACACCCACATCGAAATAGAAGCATTCATATCGAAAAGTGAGGCAATGGAATCATTGTGAATAGATGCAAGACTAGTGTCATATTAGCCCCTGCTCACGGTGTGATCACTTTAAGGAATAGTTCTACCAAGAGCATCCATTTTCTAGTGGGCATTATCTCGATTAGTCTTATGACCAGCAGTATCCAATAAAAGCCTAATTTCATCGAATGTTCTTCCCGGGTTTCCACCGTTTTCTAACTTTCTTTCGTTTTGCCTTTTAGCCTTCTTAGCATGAGATTTAGCATTAACAATATTAATGGACAATTAACATTATTAGCGGACCATTAACATCACATTCATGATTAGATACTGAAATTCAGCGGACATCAATACAACGTTTGCAAATAGTATCGAATCGAATTAATTACGATGCGCCTATGGCTAATACTAGAATCAACACGATTCGTTTTATTCGATTCAAACTTAAAGTTCTTAGATTGTTCTTCTACTCTTTCCAAAGCACATTCTTAGCTTGCGGTCCTATCATTCCTTGTATTGTCTTGAGACTTTGACCGGCTCCCTTTAATGTCATGATTACTCCTGTAGAGGAATGGGAACATTAGTTGGTTTTACTACTCTTTGAATTACCTGCTTAGATGTCTTTGGGATCAAACTACATGCAGCACACTAAGGTTCACTTTCTTAAAACTAGAGGTACCGAGATTTGTACTCTAGAAGGCATACTTGAGTTCTCTTTCTAAGCATTGATGGATCTAGAATCTGAACTACTTAAGGCACACTCGGTTCACATTCAAAACATTGGGAATCGAGTGCATATCATACTTGGCATTAGGCATCGAGCATGGAATCAAAGGATTAACTCTCTCACCTAATGACTTTGGGCATATTGTGATCAAGCATTCTAAGATTTCTTGAGATCGTTTAGCATATAAGCATGCATGTCCAATTGCATTATCATGAGGTTTCTCTAACTTATCCTCTTCAACAATCTCATGCAGACATTCTAGGCAATCCTTAAGGGATGAGAAGTATGTTTGAATAGCAAGTTTGTTGTTCCTTAGATGAGGAGGACATAAGTCACAGACAAAGCATATTTATTACAAGAGTGAACCTTTGATCCACCACTCTCCCCATTGGTCATTGGCATTTTCCTTTTACGACTCTTGATTCTCAATTTCCTTTTGCAATGAAGCTATTTGTTCGTTGTTTTGTTACGATTGACCTTAATTGATTCAAATAACTCATTGAAATGACGTTTAACCTTTTCGTTTTCTTCCAAAAACTTTCGTTTTCCTTTTGTAAAGCATTTACTAGGTTTTGAAGATGAAACGTTTGAGAATTACGAGAATCTAAGGAGGAGGCATTTGGGAGCCTTTCATATTGTTTGTTTGACCCTTTAATTGAGAATTTAGGCTTTCAACTTTCTCGATCGTGTTGCATCGAGCTTGAATCATTCATCACGTTTGTTAATTGAAAAGCGCATCAAACTCGAGCATCGATGATGTCTTGATATTTGAAGTTTTGACATTTTCTTTAAGATGTTGATATTCGGTTGTAAATTAAAATGCTCAACTTCTAGTTTAGAAAATGTTTAACCAAATTGTCGTGATCATCCAGCTCAATTTTCTCGTTTAGTTTAGAATTAGTTTTTCAAGCTCAATGACACGATCATGAGAGACTTTCAGGGCAAGAGATAGTTCATGAAATTGGGAAACATTAATAGAGCAATTTGAAGCAGTAAAAAAGATATCTTGAGCAATACATTCAGTAATAAGAGTCTCATTTAACGTATGCAAGTTCTTCCTCTCAATCTCATTATATTTTAGTGCGCTCATAATCACTAACTTCAACTACCATTGCATCAAATTCCTTTTCCATTCCCTTGATATCGATTCTACCCCTTTTAAGACTCTCAAAGTGATCTTTGAGAAGTTTAAAGAAAGGCATGACCTCGCTTAAATAACATTCTTTCATTTGTTCAAAACCCTTTCTCCTTGATTATACCAATGGGTGTGATCCTTTTCTTGCAAGTTTTTTCAAAATCAACAAATAGTTGAAATATAACGTATTGGCTAATTAGCGTCTTGCTTTTGGTGGCAATTGTTCTAGGTACAAGATACATTGGTGTATTAGGAGGATACACGATCGCTCTAGGCATTTTCCAAAGGGAGGGTTTGTTTCAACAATACTTTCCACTTTCGCTTATCTAAATCCTTTTTCCGTAAGACTTGTTGGGGAGTCAACAATGTCCGAGGCTTAAACTTGTTCAAGGAAATCCAGGTTTTCCTTCTTGTAGTCATGAGGGTGATAATTATTTTTTTTCTTTGCATTTGGGATCATTTGTTTCTTATTCATTTTTCCTAGTGATTTCATTTGATTTCTTATCTTCCTCGATTACTCAACGCAACTAGGTTTACGCTAGGCTTAAGTTTCATTACCATCATAAAGCACCTTATGAGCATTTCTAGCCTTTTAATTACCTCGGATTTGGTTCCTCAACAAGGGAATGCTATGCTTATTGCTTAAGACTCGATGTTTAGTGACCATGTGAGCGATCTGAATGGTGTTTCCTTCTATGTACAACTTGTTTTCAAGTTTGTTTTCAAAGTTTTCAGATTAGAAAATCTCTCAAGAGTTTTGATTCCTTTGCATTAAATTCTTGCTTAAGCATTTTCACATTTTCTTGAAGTTCTTGTTTTGCTTGTTTGTTTTAGAAAGTTTTTCTTGCAAGGAATTTAATTCTTGTTTCAATACTTCTTCTCTAAACTTACTTTTCTAATTCTTTGCACTTGGTCATCCATTTCCTACTCACAGTGGTCAACTCAAATTTAGCACATTGTTCATAAATAGCAACACGTTCTTTATAGGCATTTAGCTCGAAATTACGGAATCATCGAGGGGCACATGCGGTGTATTCATCAAAAACATAGTCATTGTTATTTGCGAAGATGCATCACTTGGTACAACTTCACTTTCACTTTGTTTCACATATTGATCATATGGGACAATATCGATATTACCCATATTTTCAATATTTGATTCAATAGTTTCGATTGATTGTACTTGGTCATGCATCTGCTGCATCGACATCATCGTATAGTTTAATACCTCCGAGATGAGCTTGTCATGGGATGGGCCAGCTAGTGGTGAAGAAGAGACCTTGGGAGAAACCATTGGAGAAATGCTAGCCATAAAAATTGTGTGTGCCGTGGGTCCATCATCCACATCGTAGTCGTATGCATCACGATCGGTGACTTGAAAGGCATTCGATGATTGTGACCTATCTCTGAATAAGTTGCTCATCCACATCACGCATCATAGGTCTTGGCATTGCCTCGGTAAGAAAGCAATTCCTCTTCATCCAGGGCGGCAACATTGTCACGAGCTTGTGCGGTGACATCTTATCTCTGAAGTAATCGGCGTTCAGTGGGCGCTTTGGAGATGTGCGGTTCCTTGCAATGTGTCCTCACCACCACGCTTATAACATTTGATTGGCTTAGCTTGACCTTGGTTACCATTCCTTCCTCGATTTTGGTTGCCAACATAACCTCTCCAGCTCCACCTCTTCCCGATCATCTTGTCTTTCTGAATCGGTTGCACCACGATCCTTCCATCTTAACGGTGGCTTGATTGTGTGGGTTAGATCTTTATTCGAGGTTGTTGTTGGTTTGTGGGAGAGAATTCATGTTTTGACTAATGAGAAGAGCTAGTTGATTAATGAAGTTACCACGTGTGCATCGAAGATCGCTTGTTTGAACATAGGATCGAGGAATGAGTTTGTGATTACCATTACCCAAGGTATGACTTGTGATGCTTTGGTTGTGATTCCGATGTTTGAGTAGAAAGTGTTGAGTCATTAGGCGAGCTTGTCTCTCCACTGGTTGGTTTTGAACGATTGAGAATCAATTTTCAAACATAGCATGTCTCTCATTACGAAGGAGGAAGGCATAGAGTTGCTCATAGTTTGTATTCTTCAATCCTTTAGTGAGCTTCACAGTGGTGACAAACTTGTGCCATTCGGGATTCATGTTGTTCACAAATTTTGAGTTCAATTTGAATGTTAGGCATAGTCATTCGATGTTCCTCATGTCATTCACTAACTTATGAAATCTCACATAGTACTCATAGACATTCTCATCTGGTTTCATCTTGAAGTGCTCAAATTAAGTCATAGAGTTAGGATTCTCTGTCTTCCATAGTTAATTCAGACACGAGAGAAGCATCTTAACATTATCCCAAACGCCTTTGCATCGGTGTTATGATTGATCGACTTGTAGATGTCTTTAGGAAGACCTTGAAGAACAATGTTTGAAGCCACGATATCGACATCGAATCTCTTTTATCCTTATCATCAAGCTCATCATACATCTTAGGTCTCATCCATTCCGTAAGCAGGGAGTACCATCTTCATTAGTATCAAGTATGTCTCTAGTCGTCTCGACTCGATATGGTCCTTCATCAATGGATTTGAGGATGTTGACACCATTTTCCTTTCAAGGCAATACAATCGATTCGTTGAGCCCAAGAATCGTAGTCGATTCTGTCAAGCATGGGTGGGCCAGTATCCGAGCCAATGCTTGAACATCCTCGACAACGATGGAGATGATAGTAGGAGCGTTGGTAGACATGTTAACAGATTATCACGGGATTTTATAACTCTATGATTAAACCGAAATAGATTCTTTCACGGGTTTTACTAAATCAAGAGCAAACCGTAAACAATCACTCAAGTCGCTGAAGATAATGCACTAAGTCGCTAACACTTAATTAAGCTACACCACTAAGTCGCTCACAGTCCTAAGTCGCTAGCCAAATGCAAGTCGCTAGTAGTAACTCGCTAGGCCTCAAGTCGCTAGCAAAATTTTGGCAAGAATTACGCTACACAAGTCGCTAAAGAGCAACTCGCTACGGACCAAATCGCTACTACCAAGTCGCTACCGTGAGTGGAGAGTCCACTACTTGTCTTGTAACTCGCTAGATCTAAGTCGCTAGGATGAAAGCGTAACTCGCTACAAATTTGTAAAGCAAGTCGCTACGAAGAAAGTAATCCGTGAGTTAAGTGGCTAGCTAGAAAAACCACATAAACATCACTTTTCAATCCAAAACAACCCAACCAAGATGATTCAAGCTTACCAAATGAAAACCTAAACACTTATGATGATTCTAAACATAAAATTACTAACAAAATCCAAGCTTTAACACAAGAAATCAACCAAATGATGCAAAAACCACTAAACTTTTCAAACTCAAAACCACCTAAAAACCACTAGAAATCCAAAGATGTGTAGATATGATCTAACCATGGCTCTTGATACCAATTGTAGGATATTAGTTTTCACATACACATCAAACCATAACAACAAGGTGGCGTATAGTGGAATTCTAGAGAGAAAGTTAGAGGTTTAGGGAACTTAGTGAGAAAGTGAAAGATATTATTATGAGCTCCAACTCTACCTTGGAAGGTAGAGAGTATTTATAGTCTTACATAAATCGCCACACATCGGGTGTGGATCGGGCATCTGTGGGTAAAGACCCGTCTTTCCTCCACGGTGTTACTAAACTAAATACTACTTAACATAAAAGAACTACGACTACGAGCTTTCTAACGATTACATATACTTGAGGTGACCGACTCTTCAATACCAGGAATTTCTAATTCCTAACAATTATTATTATTATTATTTTATTTATTTATTTATTTATTTGTTTTAATAAAACATCACTTCACTAGAAAACCAAAGGGATTTTACAAGAAATTGGTGGGAAGCCGAGACACTAGTTGGGCTCCCACTCCTTTCTGGATATAGAAACTTAGTCTATGAAAAATTAAAGCACCACTCTTGACATTAATCGAGTGGCTAACAGCAACAGTCTTGATACATGAAAGTGTATCCAAAGCTTCGCGTCAAGCTCCCCGAATGTAGAAAAAGCAAAAGGAATGAACTTGTAACCGTTTTCTTCCCATTTGGACACATATTTCTTTTCTTCTTCTCCACAAGATTATGTAAGGCTACCCTGGAGCCCACAAATTTGCATCAATACCCGCAAAAGGAGAGATCGATCACATCCAAACATGCGTCCTTACCTTGGATCCAGTTGAATAATAGCAAGTCTGCCGGACGTAGCTCTTTCCCATCCCTCGAAAGAAACCTCCCATTGGGGCCTCCTTTTTCACCATAATCCCAACCTTGAAACATATGTCGACAAGACTATCATGCACCAGGTTATGTCTAAACTTCACCCCCACTTCACTAGAATAGTGAACTTCATGGTCTCCCCATTGGTCCATACGATGCTTGCAGCTCGGACAAGGACTACCTTCAGAAAACATAGGTATGGTAAGCCTATAACACAATACCGAACGGAAATGGTGATGATTCATCCTTGGCCTAACCCATCAATAGGTATAGTGAATAGGAAATTTTGTGCATGTGGAGCCCGGGTACAACTGAGGATAGCCACTTGCCTTGGACTTAACGAATACTTGGAAACAAGATCTTTCTCGATGACACCAAAGTAACACTTTGCCAAGGTTTTCATCATATGGGGGGTAGGAGCATCAAAGGCGACAGAGAATGTGTCTGTGTTACAAGCAACTTTAAAGTATCGAGAGCATCTTGAAACGAAGGACCATGAGAATTAATGCAGTTTTACCAATATTTGGTCCTGCATGTCACTAGTTTGTAAGCGAGGCGAGAAAGCATATTGGATGATGTCACTCATTGCATGGATGCCCCCCCATCTTGATTGGGAGGGTGGCAAGCCGCCAATTGCTAGTCACCAAACCACAGTCCGGAGGTCGTAATAATCTTCTCCAAGGAAGCACGTAACATCCGATCAAACCGGACTTGGGCCTCGCGCGTAAAAAGAGAACATGTCCTCAAAGCGTAAGATAATTTCGCAACCCGACGCATAAATACGAAGAAGAAGGAGCTCACATTGGGGATCATTAAGTTTAAGAATAGCTTCCATTAGCAAGATAGTTTTAGAAACCTTTTCAAACCGACTCGACAAACGCTTTCATCAAACTAATCGAACCACCAAGAAGTTTAACACCATCATTGGACGAGAGATATTTATGGAAAACACCTCCACCTTGCTTCTGGGGTCCTCCATAGGCCAGAAAAGTTAAGTCTTATCGACATTAAAAAACAACCCCCGAGTCGGACCATCCGTCATAATAATGTCAAGCGCCTTGGCAACCATGAGAGTATCTCCCACAATAGTACCATCGTCAAGATACCAAGCCTGAAGAGTGAGCTCACATGACCTATTAATAGCATGGACTAGGGGGTGTAAAGCGAGGGCGAACAACAAAGGGCCTAGTGGATCCCCTTGTTGCACCCCTTGACATGACCAAATGATAAAATCATCGTAATAAAGTCTAGCAAGCTTGGCATAGAAAAACTCAACCCAAGGAGCAATAGAAGGACATCTTATCCTGACCTCCTGGAGAAGGGCACTCCTATCAACCAGATTGAAAGCGTTATGAAAATCCACCAACAACATAGACAACCCAACATTGTGACCCTTAGACTCAATAAGCCGATTCATCGAATGAAGAACAGCCTCACAACCACCCGAAACTTCGAACCCAAATTGAAAGTCCTGCAAATAGGTATTCATAGAGTTGCCAATTGAAGAAGAAGCAACGTTTGATACAAGCCTACGCCAGACCGTGCTGACAGCAATACGGCGTATGCCTCCACCCGACTTAACCAAAGGAGTCAAGGGGGAACTAGCAGTATATTCCCTTAATATAGCAGAGCACTGTCCACCGAGGAACAGGTCATCAGCAATAGCGGACGCAGCCCCTCCTAAAATATCCATTAAATGTTGTGCTTTAAGCCCATCCCGACCACTGATGTCCCTTTTGGAAGCTGCGGATCTATTCAACACCAGTCCTTATCCATGATAAGTACATCTTCGCCAGAGGAAGATAACAAAATGGAGGTGGGGCATGGGATGTTTGACCTCTAGCTCATGCGGGATGACGGATGTAGAGGCGACACGGAGGACGTAAGCACCTTATTATTATTATTATTATTATTATTATTATTATTATTATTATTATTATTATTATTATTATTATTATTATTATTATTATTATTATTATTATTATTATTATTATTATTATTATTATTATTATTTTAAAAACATCACTTCATTAGAAAATCATAGGGAATTACAAGAAATTAGTGGGGCCGAGAAACTAATGGGCTCCCACTCCTCTAACAATAACAAAACAAACCCTACTAAAATATAGTTGGCACCACGCGCCAATATCTTGAGTGACCGAGAACTTTCGGATTAAACAGACGAGGTCACCCTCCTTCTCGAGTTCACCAAAAGAAGAGAAAGAGAAGGGATGAACCCATATCCAATATCGGTAGCATTTGGTTTCGTGCCGACACGTTTAACTATTGTGGCACTTCAATCACGGCTCGCCCGCCACAAAGTCCGTCATACCGGTTTGCGTCAAGGGTGATGACCGATGAATCAACACATACATCAAGGCCTCTCTCCCGAGTAAAGTAACAAGTCGACCGGGTCGTAAGTGTTTGTCCCTCTCCCATGAGCCGATATCAACTTCTTCGAGCCGAAACCCCTACCCGGGAGGCGAGATATCAGCGAGTATCACGCACCACATTATGTCGATGTTTGATACCAATAATACTGCGCATGATACGGCGTGATCCCATAGATATCACCGTAAAACCTTAGAACAAGCGAGCATGGCATCCGAGTGGAGAAAGGGAACACATGAGCGATAGCATAACACACATCGGTGGGTTTTAGCATTCATAGTCCGCCCTGACCCCAACCTCGGGACTACTCGAGCCATCTCGAAGTATGGTCTTCCATTTGCGATCTCCATAGGGCCATCATCTAGCAAATAAGCGGAAGGTGGATTTAGCCTCTTTTGTGACACGTGTGAAATATCGTCGCCAATTTCTTCATGAGTTTGGGGCGACAATTTCACAAGAGCTACCCAAAAGGTCGATCTCCATTTTCTCGTTAAAAACATGGGGGCATCATCAAAGGAAGATCCGAGCACGAACACCGTAGAAGAAGTTGATCCGTAGGGTCATAGATTGGAGTCTAGAAGCAAGGAAGGCATAATTCGAACATCACTAGCAGCGATATACCAAGCCCCCAAATTCAAAGGTAGAGTGGCGGTCTCCATTGCCAATTTCGAACCCGGACCAGGCGGTGACAATACGCTCAAAGAGAGCGAAGTGCTTCATCGAATGAAATCGAGCACGTTCAAAGACACGGGGAGAACATGTGCGCATAGAAATACTGACTTGGAAATGCCGACACATGCACGAGATAACAACTCCGCTTTGAGATTATTATTATTATTATTATTATTATTATTATTATTATTATTATTATTATTATTATTATTATTATTATTATTATTATTATTATTATTATTATTATTATTATTATTACTATTATTATTATTATTATTATTATTATAAACATCACTTCATTAGAAAATCAAAAAATTACAAGAAATTAGTGGGAGCAGTGAGACTAAGCAGGCCCCACTCCTCTAGCAATAAAAAACAAACCCTACTAAAATATAGTTGGCACCACGCCCAATAAGGGATATTACAAAACATTATTATTATTATTATTATTATTATTATTATTATTATTATTATTATTATTATTATTATTATTATTATTATTATTATTATTATTATTATTATTATTATTATTATTATTATTATTATTAAAAACATCACTTTCATTAGAAACGAGAACCGATGGATTACAAGAAATTAGTGGGAGCCTCGAAACAATCTGGCTCCACACCTTCTGATAGCAAACTAATCCCATCGAAGATATGAGCAGCATGGCCAGCTCAATGTCTTGAGTTATAGAGAACTTCGGGATGGGCTTAAGTAAGGTCATGTCGACCTCAAGTTCTCTAAGGAGGAAAATGAGAAAGGGTGAACCCATATCCAATGTCACATACATTTGGCTCCCAGTATTTGATGCGCTTCGTTTTATGGCGTCAATCACTACACGACACAGCACAAAATCCATCATACCGGTTTGTGTGAGAGGGGCGACCCGTCAAATCGACACATACCGCCCCGCCTCCATCCCAAGAATAGAGCAAGATATCTCACGTCAGTAAGACTTGCTCCCCATCTCCACCCAATCCGATGTCAACCTCTTTCAGTGAGACCCCGGATCGAGAACGAGATATCAATCAAAGTGTCACGCACTATGTTGTGTCGATGTTTAATACCAATAGTGCCAGACACGATACAACATGGTCCCCTATAAATATCCCTGTGAAAACCTTGGAGCAAATTTGAACCACGGCATATGAGCCGAGAAGAGGGAATGCCTAGCCGATAACATAGTACACATCTGTAAGTTCTAGCATTCATAGTCTCATCCAAAACTATCGGGACCACTCAGCCAGTCTGAAGTATGGTCTTCCATTCACGATCTCCATAGGGCCATCTGTCTAATTATTATTATTTTTTTATTATTATAAAACATCACTTATTAGAAACCATAAGGGATATTACAAAGAATTATTATTATTATTATTATTATTATTATTATTATTATTATTATTATTATTATTATTATTATTATTATTATTTTTATTAAACATCACTTTTTATTATTATTATTATTATTATTATTATTATTATTATTATTATTATCCTATTTTTTCAACTTAAATCTCTCTTTATTCATCTTCTTCAAACCAAATTAAAAACACACACGAACCCTTTTTTTCTAACAATATCATCTTTATCTCTCCAAATTCATCGACAAATAATCAAATTAGATTTTGTTAAAAGAGGCTTGCGTGTGTTTTTGGTTTATGAATAAAAGGGTTTAAGTTGAAAAGATGGAAAATGAGTTTTGATAATAATAATACTAACATTAATAGTAATAATAAAATAAAATAAATAAATAATAATTATAATAAAATAAATATAATTATTTAAAGTTGTAATAATAATAATAATAATAATAATAATAATAATAATAATAATAATAATAATAATAATAATAATAATAATAATAATAATAATAAAATTAGATATAAAAAATTTAAGACTATTAAAAAATGTAATATTAATAAAAATAAAAAAAATTAAATAAAAGTATTAGTAATAAAATTAATAATAATAAAAATAAATATTAAAAATTAATTATAATAATAATAAGATTAAAATTCAAAATACATCACTGTTACAAGCAAAATGTTGAAAATACCTCCTATGTTTGAACCACTTTAACGGGAAATTTTTTGCATCGTTCGTCTCTAAGAATGTATATTGTCTAATGCTTATTGACGGAGGGATGTAAATTTCCCAATGGTTTTGATAAGGATGTAAAGTGTAAAATTTGGCAAACAACAAATATTTATTCTAGAGTTTGCTCTTTTATAAAACTCGATATGATTTCTATTTTCATAGATTACCCAAAGTTCAATTAACTTCTAATCATAAATGGTTTTTAGTTTGTCCTTAACTACAACTTTACACTAAAGAAAACTTTTTCAAGATAAGAATTTACAGAACGATTTTAGTATATTACTTTAACTGAAATGGTAATTAATTCTAACGGATATGTTCAAAATGTGGTCGATGTGTCGATGGCAAGCTAGTTTATCCAAAAAAAAATTCAATATTTCCAAGAATAAACAGTATCAAATTATATTTGGATATAACCACATGAGGTTAAAAGATTACTTAACTTTTCATTTGTTAAAAAGAGGCTTGTGTTCGTTTTTTATTCGAAGAAGATGACTAAAGAGGTTTAAGTTGAAAAAGATGGGACATCAGTTTTGATAACAATAATACTAATTATATTAGTAATAATAAAAGTAAAAATAATTAATAATATTTAAAAAGAAATATAATAATTTAAAATTATTATTAATAATGATAATAACAATAATAATATAATAAATAATAAAATAAAGTAATAATAATAATAAAATTAAAAAAATTAAATATAAAAAATTTAAAAATTTTAAAAAAATGTAATATTAACAAAAATAAAGTAAAAGTATTAATAATAAAATTAATAATAATAAAAACAAATTTTAAAAATCAAATACCCCTCATGTTTGAACCACGTTAGCATATAACGAGGAAAAAAAATTGCACCGGTCGTCTCTAGAGATGTATATTGTCTAACACTTGTTGACGGAGGGATAAAGATATCCTAACGTTTCTGACAAGGATGTAAACTGTGAAATTTGCAATGCTCTTCTCTAATACTCGATATGATTTCTATTTTCATAGATTGCCCAAAGTTCAATTAGCTTCTAACTAATCATAAACGGTTTTTAGTTTGTCCTTAATTACAACCTTACACTAAAGAATACTTTTTCTAGATAAGAACTTATAGAACTATTTTAGTATTTTTCTATAACTGAAATGGTAATTAATTCTAACGATATGTTCAAAATGTGGTCAATGTGTCGATGGCAAGCTAGTTTATCAATATATATATATATATATATATATATATATATATATATATATATATATATATATATATATATATATATATATATATATATATATATATATATATATATATATATATATATATATATTTCAAGAACAAAAAAGTATCAAAATTATATTTGCATATAACCACATGAGGTTAAAAGATTACTTAACTTTTCATTTGAAGGAAACTAATTACCATCTTTATGCTATGATAACTATGATTTCTTAAGATGTTAAGTTATTTAAAAAAACGAAATATAAAATAAAACCAGTTATATTTCTTAATTTTGTCATATATATGACATAATAAAGCATTTTTTCTAGTTAATATAAGTCAAAATTAAGCCAAAATTTGATCAATTAATCCATTTGTCTTATAAAAGAAGAATACACAAATACTTATTAGAAGTCCATTTTTTCATCTTGTGTACTTCTGTATAAAATAACATTTTATAATGAATGTGTGCTAGTCTTAAATCCATGTTAAATTAAATTGATCGTAATATCAAAGCGCAATTAAAAATTGATCGTAATGGGCTTTTATTTTCTATCAAGAATAACTAGATAATAAAAGACAACATTTGTATTTAAGTTTAATATTATTACTGTAATTAGTATGTAAAAAAAAAAGTAAGTACATAAAAACTAATTTCGCTAATGTTTATCCACAATCACTTATTGTAGTTACATACATTAACCAACTTGATGTTGTGATAAGACCAAGAATCTGTTCATGAAGCAAATGAAACTCAAAGGCTTTATTGACCGGATACATTTTATTATGGTTTCAAGGTCAAGTCGGTTAATCTTTTGAGGTAGATACTTTATATGGCATTGTTTATCTTTGATGAGTAAAAGGAAACAAATCAAATGGTTGTATGCAAGAATTGGAACAAACTTAATTATCGATATAGTGAGAACATAGTTTAGTGATGGTATGAACACATAGATTATGGTCAAATCATGTTTTGTAAAGGTAAAATTCATAATGTTTCATTCCAACAAAGAGGACAATTCGCTAATATTAACTTGTATTTTCAAATTTACTGCCTAGTAAATTTTACCCAAAAGAATAACCTTTAATGTAACGGTCCAACAAATAAGGAATTTGTGTCTTTTGTCTCACTTTGATATTCCTATATAAAGGGTATATGCATGGCTTAATGTATTCATCACAAACAAAACCATATACAAGAGCTTGAGATAAAATGAAGCAAGAAACAGTTGTTGTGATAGTAGGAGCAGGACCTGCCGGGATTGCAACATCGGCATGTCTCAATCTTTTGAATATCCCAAATGTCGTTCTTGAGAGGAAGATTGTTATGCATCTTTATGGCAAAAGAAGGCTTATGATCGTTTAAAGCTTCATTTAGCCAAAACTTTTGAACTCCTCACATGCCATTTCCTTTGTCCGCACCAACATTTGTACCAAAAATGTGTTTGTTGAATACTTGCACAACTATGTTTATCATTTTAATGTAGACCCTTTGTACCAACGTAGTGTTGAGAGTGCTTTGTATGATAAAACTAAAAAAAAGTGGGAGGTTACCGCCAAAAATATGGTTTCTGGCTTGGTTGAAGAGTATATAGGGGAGTTTCTTGTTGTTGCAACAGGTGAAAATAGTGAAGGTTTTATTCCTAGTGTTAGTGGTTTAGATAGCTTTAAAGGTTCGGTCATACACTCCATTGAATATGAAAATGGAAAGAAATTTGGAGACAAAAATGTGCTTGTTGTTGGTGCTGGAAACTCTGGCATGGAGATTGCATACGATTTGCGCAACTGGGGTGCCCAAACATCTATTGTTGTTCGTAGCCCTGTAAGTTGTCATATCTTAGTTTTAACTTTAGACGCTTTCCGCTCTATAATCGAATATGAACTTGTAATTTCTTTGTATTATTTTTAGATAAACATAAAATGCTTTTGGTATAGATTTAATAATTTGTTCTTGTTGTCTTGATGGTTCATGTTCTTTCAAAGAGTTAGTGCAACTCGGGATGTATTTACTAAAATATGTTCCGTGCACTTATGTGGACAAAGTTGTTTTAATGTTTAGCAAGTTGTTGTACGGCAATCTTGGTGCATTTGGAATCGAGAGGCCAAGCAAAGGACCATTTCTCCTCAAGCGTGAGATGGCGGATCACACATTATTAATGTCGGGACTATTTCTAGGATCATGTCAAAAGACATCAAGGTAAATCTGTTCACGTACCAATCTTAATATCAATAGCGTTTTAAACAACGATTAACGTTTTCAAGTACTTTTTTTATTTCTTAAGGTGATGCGGCTATCAAAAATACGAAGGTGACATGATCAAGTTTGCAGATGGTCGGAAGGGACAATTTGATGTCATTGTCTTTGCTCTTTGGTTTTAAATATTGGGTTAATCACATCGACCCAACAGTTAACCCATCACAACCCATATGACCCGGTCAACAAAAGTCAACCATAAGAAAAGTCAACAAAGCGATTACTCATGATTACAGCGATTATCAATAAGCGCTCTTAATCAACGAACCAACACAATGGTTCATTGTACCCTTTCATTACTATATATATACAACAGTACATTCGTTTGTAAAACATAGATGACATATTTGATTATTACAAAGACATATTTATAGTTTACTTAATCTTTGCACAATATTCATTCGGTATACAAGTGATTGAAGCGTTTAGACCATAGATCCCGTATAAAGGCCAACAATTGGTATCGAGGCGGTTTGGTCTATCAACCAACAATCATCATTTACCCGGACTCGTACAAGTTCGAGAATCAAAAAGCAGAACAAGTTTCGATATAAAATTTTTTGCAAATCGCTAAGAATACAAATCCAGCGTCATTTTGTATCTCAACGTTTGTCATAGCGGGGTATAATCACTTTGTGATTACTCACAACCCGGCAACAAATCAAACAAGCAAAATTTTTCCGAAACCGGTTTATTACCCAATCAAACAGGATCGAAAAAGCGAACATAATCGTTTAAATATTTTGATTCAAAATAAAACAAATCGAGTGTCATCATTAGGGCACAAAATCAAAGATTCAAATTAGAACAAACACACTGTTCTTAAGCGGAATCAAGCCGGAAGGATCAATTGAAAACCCCAATTGATTCATTAGCAAACTCAATCGTAAAAATTCTCACGGATCGAAAACCCCAATTAATCCGAAACCCTAGATTTCAAATTGGAGGATATTAGTGGTCGTACAAGAACACCACACGGAGCGATAAAAGGGCGGTCAAAACCACGACCATCATAAAAAGGAGGCGGAGAACCGTCGGTGTATATTGGAGAAGAAGGAAGAAGAAGATAAAGATATCTTACGAAGAGAGAGAGATCTTGAAAAGCGTTATCTCAAAATTATCTGCGTGTGTGTTTTATCTCAAAAGAGATAAGAAAACATAAAGGGTTATAAAGGGACACGTGTACGGTTAAAAGGGCGGATCTGATTTTATTTTAGTTAAGGCATCGGGTTAAACCATCAACCCTCCAGGTTCCAAAGTTTTCAAAACCACTTTATTTTACATTATATATTTTGATATATCTGTTTTTAGATTGATAAGTTATTTTAAAACATTATTAAAATCTTATCATATTTTGTTTAGTATATCTAACCTAGTTTTATACTACTTAGAATCTTGACTAGGAATAATTTGTAAGGAGTAATTAACCTTAGGTTATTCGTTTAAATTTTATAATCTCAGGATAGTTTAAAATTGTTAAAACTATACCTAGAAAAGTTTTACACCCATTTGAGGAAGATAAAACATTAAGAGCTCGGTTTAAGAAAAGAATTTTTATATATACACTTTGTGTTAAAATTCTTTATTGGAGATTTATTTGTCATTTTAAAATATGACGAACGACGGTGGTAAAAGGAACCCAGTACTAACATTTGAATAGTACACCCCAATTTCAATGCCCAATCCTAAAGCCCGAATTACTCATTATGGGCAATTCGAATGCAAATCATTCTCGGCGAATGGTTTATGGGAAACAATTGAGCCGGTGAAGCGACTCAATCGGATAAGAAAAAGGAAAAACCGCTATTGCTTTCCTTTACCAAGCCTTACCGAAGAACAATTACTTCAAATAACAAAGCACAAAACCGCAAAAGACATTTGGAATGCTTTGAAAACTAGACACGTTGGCGAAGACGAGTTAAACAAGCAAGATTACAAACACTCAAATCCGAATTTGAGATGTTATATATGAAGGAAGATGAAACAATCGACACTTTCACCACAAAACTCACAACTCTAAGTAAACAAAGCCGCTAGTCTAGGACACACAATAGAAGATGAAACCTTAGTGCGGAAACTACTAAATCTTTGCCGAAGGTATCGCAAATAGTCGCATCTATAGAACAATATTCGATCTAAGTGAAATGACATTAGAAGAGGCGATAGGAAGACTTAAGACCTACGAAGAGGATTAAGTTCAAGAAAGGAAAACAAGTGGACGGTCAAGACAAATTGATGTTCACACGACATGACAATAGAGGGAAAAATTTCAGAGGACGTGGACGTGGAAAATATAAAGGATGGAAGAACCACGATAAAAATAACCACGAGAAGAAGGATGGAGAAAACACTCACAATCACTTCAACAAACAGAATATTGACTTTAGCAAAGTTAGATGTTACAAGTGCAATAAGACTGGTCATTATGCATCTAAGTGTTATACAAAACCAAACACTAGTATGCAATCTAATCTTGTCGAGGAGGACTTAGAACCTACCTTATTAATGGCAATATTAGAAGACCCACATGTAACAAAGCTAAAAGATCAAAAGGTCTCGCTACACGAAGAAGATGTAGGATATAAAGAGACAAGTGTTGATAGTCAATGGTACTTAGACAATGGAGCTAGTAACCATATGACTGGAATAAGAGAACACTTTAAAGAACTAGATGAGAACGTTAGTGGAAAAGTAAGATTCGGAGATGGATCTCATGTAGAGATTAAAGGAAAAGGTTCAATCCTAGTAGAATGTGAAGACGAGAAACAAAGAATCATATCCCAAGTCTATTACATTCCTAGCTTGAAAAACAATTTATTGAGCCTTGGACAATTTACCGAAATAGGTTGTAAAGTTGTAATGGACGACGATGAACTACGACTTTATGACATGGACAACAAAATCTTCTTGAAAGTCACAAGACAAAGAAACCGTCTATACAAAGCAAGTCTGAAGATAGGCACACCTGTTTGCTTACTAGCAAACTTAAGTGACAACACTTGGTTATGGCACGCAAGATTAGGACACCTCAACTTTGAATCATTAAAATCTATGACTCAAAGAGAGTTAGTTCAAGGAATACCTGCCATTAAACATACAACACAAATTTGTGATGTTTGTTTAGTTGGTAAACACAATGAGCACCATTTCCCAAGAAAGCAAAACTAGATCAACATCACCATTAGATTTAGTTTACGGAGATTTATGTGGACCAATAACACCACCAACACCATCGGAAGAGATATATATTCTTGTTAGTAGATGACTACTCAAGATATATGTGGGCGTATTTCCTAAGTACGAAAGATCAAGCTTTCGGTACTTTCAAGGAATACAAAGAAACAATAGAGAAGGAGCTAAGGATAACATTGAAAATGTTAGAGCGATCGTGGAGGAGAATTCACATCTAATGAATTCACTCAATCTTGCAAAGAAAAGCGGCATATACGACAACTAACCGCACCTTACTCACCACAACAAAATGGAGTTGTTGAGCGAAGAAATAGGACAATCATGTCTACTACGAGATGCATGATGAAAGCAACTAACATGCCACAAAACTTTTGGGTTTGAAGGCATTGACACGCTATATATATTCTAAGCAGCGTTCCTACAAGAGCCTTAGAAGACATTACTCCATATGAAGCAATTAAGGAGAAAAAGCCAAACTTAGAAAGTTTAAGAGTTTTTGGTGCATAGCATATGCAAAGGTACCATCACAACATCGACAAAGTTAGATGATAGAAGTAACAAAATGGTATACTTAGGAAGCGAACAAGGATCAAAAGCTTATAGATTGTTTGATCCAACAACACAAAGAATATGTGTTAGTAGAGATGTGAAGTTTAAGGAGGATGAAGCATGGGATGGAAGGATTACCTAGATGAACACACCAACGATGAACCCGAATGGTTTGACTTCAAAGTCGAAAACCTTGAAGCCACAATGAACATCGGAAAAGCGAAAACCATCCGGATGAAGAAGGCGATGATATCCACGCAAGCGATGATCATGAATATGAAACATCGACAAGTGACTCACCCTCACAAACATTTCGCACACCATCTACAATTTCATCACGAATAAATACTCAAATTACACCAACTACCTCAAGACATTCAACCAATCAAAGTAACTCAATTGCAACCCGAATCTACATCCGGACTTTGATCACACACCACTACAAGGTTTTAGAACGTTGAATGATCTATATGAAAACAGGAAGTTTTACCGAGCATTTATTACTAGTGAAGATGAACCAAAGAATTACAAGGAAGCATCAAGCGATCAAAATGGATCGAAGCAATGAAGGTCGAATTAGATTCCATCAATAGAAACAATACATGGGAACTAACCACACTACCAAAGGACAAAAAGCCATTGGATTAAAGTGGGTATTCAAGACCAAGAAAGATGCTAATGAAAATATAGTCAAGCATAAAGCTAGACTAGTAGCAAAAGGCTACATACAAGAGCATGGCATAGACTTTGAAGAAGTCTTTGCACTGTAACAGAATGGAAACAGTCCGATTACTATTAGCCATAGTTGCTAATAACAAATGGGAAGTACATCACCTGAGCGTCAAATCGCATTTACGCATGGAGACTTAAAGAAGAAGTGTATGTTACACAACCGAAGGATTTATAAAAGAAAATGGAAAAGTCTGATTGATAAAAGCTCTATACGGATTAAGACAAGCACCACGTGCATGGAACATAAAGTTAGATAATACCTTGAAGTCCTTAGATTTCAAAAGTGCGCTTTAGAACAAAATTGTCTACACAAAAAGTCAAAAGACTCAATACTTCTAGTAGGAGTCTATGTGGATGATTTAATCATCAACGGCACACCAAAGAAAGAAATAGACAAGTTCAAAGCTCAAATGGAAGAAAAGTTCGAGATGAGTGACCTAGGATTACTATCCTACTACTTAGGAATTGAAGTCACACAAGCGGAGGTGACATATCAATAAAGCAATCCGCCTCATAAGCAAGATCCTAAAAGAAGTTGGAATGCTAGACGCAGCGAAACTTTAATACCTATGGATCCAGGAACAAGACTAACAAAGAACACTGAAGAAACAACGGTCAACTCAACTGAATATAGAAGCTTGATTGGATGCTTACGATACTTGTTACATACAAGACCCGACTTAAGTTACTCCGTTGGATTACTTAGTCGTTTTATGCAAGAACCGAAGGAACAACACATGAAAGCTATAAGGCAAGTACTACGCTATGTTAAAGGAACAAAAGATTATGGAATCACCTACAAGTACAATGGAAGAAAACAAATACAAGGTTATAGTGACGACTACGAGTCAACACTCGAGAAGGCAAAGGCACTCTGGAATTATCTTCTACTACGGTGAATCACCAATCAATTGGAGTACACAAAAGCAAGCCACGGTAGCTCTATCATCATGTGAGTCCGAATTCATTGCGACAACAGCGACAACAACACAAGCATTATGGTTAAAGAGGCGCTTAGCAAGCTTACACACACGGAAGAAGAAAAGTTACAATCTTGGTGGACAACAAGTCCGCCATCGAACTAATGAAGAATCCGTATTCCACGGAAGAAGTAAGCACATTGACATAAAGTACCACTTTATAAGAGAATGCGTCGAAGAGAAGACCTACAAGTCGAATTCATAAGTGGAGAATTTGGAAGGGCGACATCTTGACAAAGGCATTACCAAAGATCGATTCCTCACCATGAGACAACTAATTGGGTCAAAGATCTAAAGCAAGCCGATTGTGATTAAGGGGAGAATATTGGGTTAATCACATCGACCCAACAGTTAACCCATCACAACCCATATGACCCGGTCAACAAAAGTCAACCATACGAAAGTCAACAAAGCAGTTACTCAACAGTTACAAAGCAGTTATCAATAACTGCTCTTATGCAACGAACCAACACAATGGTTCATTGTACCCTTTCATTACAGTATATATACACAGTACATTCGTTTGTAAAACATAGATGACATATTTGATTATTACAAAGACATATTTACAGTTTACTTAATCTTTGCACAATATTCATTCGGTATACAAGTGATTGAAACGTTTAGACCATAGATCCCGTTATAAAGGCCAACAACGATAACGTTTTGGCCTTTTTTTTCCTAGTCTTTGTTTGCCTCCATACGATGCCGTATCATGGTTGGAATAATGTTGGCCCAAAACGACGCCGTTTTGCTTTCTAATTTAGCCTATACGTGTCTTTGATATATGTTCACGTGTCTTACATACATACTCTTGAAAAACACATGTGGAGCGTATTATCACCTACAAAATAAGACTGTGTGTGAGAGTGAGCAGATTGGATTGTGGAATTGTGTGTGCGAGACTATGTGTTTTGTGGTGCTTTCTTGATATTGTTGCCGATTCAAAGAAGGGGAAGATTACATATTTGAAGATTCAATTGCATGTGGGAGGTTCGTAAATTGTAAGTTTATATCGATTAATTATGGATACGGTTGAGTTTAGTCTCTATTTCATGTACATTATATCTTTAGGTCTGATAATTCGCATTTGTTAGAATCAATTGTAATTTTTTGTCGATTCATTTATGTTTGTATCCGCATGAGATTTTAGTGTTATTTTAGAGATAGGACTTTTAAATTTTATAATACATTTACATTTTTAATAGTTTGGATTAATATATGTTGTTTTGGGATGTATATATGTTGTTTTTTATTGTTGTCATATTTATTTATTTTTGCAGAAATTATTGTGTGAAAAATTATGAAAAAGTGTTAGGGTGCCTAATATTTTCATCATCTTTACTGCACATTAGCTTAAAGTTGTATTTAGGACTCTGAATGAATTTTTAGGGTTATGCTTCTTCAATTTGGTTTGTTATTGTATACTTTGTGTTGTCGGTATTTTGAATATGAAAGAAGCTAAAAGGTATTCGTAGTTTTATGAATTTATTGATAGTTGATTCTTTTCGGCTAAATTCGTCTTCTAAATGTGATAGTTATAAATTTGTGATATATTAGTCATCAGAATAAAATTGTTTAATGTTTGAGAACAAGATTTTTTGCTAAGGTTCTTTAGTTGCTACCGCATGTCTATAGATGTAGGTGTAAGTTGGTGATTCATTGTTGGCCATCCTGATTATTTTAAAACGGAATGTATAATATTGCGTTTTAGTTTAATGCTTGGGTTTTCTGAATTTGAATTTAATAGGTTGAAGGTTTCGATTATGTGGTTCTGTAAATGCAGTTTGAAGTCTTTAAAGCAAAATGGATTATATAGCATTGAATTTTAGTTTAGTGCTTGGGTTTTCTGATTTTGAGTTTAATATGTGGAATGTTTTGATTTTGTGGTTTAAGGAACTGAATCTCCTCTAAATTAATTTGAAATCTTTAAAGGAGGTTGTTGGTAACAGCCTGATGAGAATAGGCCTCGCCTATCTTTTTAGATTTGTAAAATTATTGCTTCCTGGTGCCCTTTGAAGACTGATATGTAGTCGTATGTTTTGGTTTTGTATATTGTGTATAAGTTGTGGTCATAACTACGAGGCTGATTCTTTGTTTTACAATCTGACGTGTGATATACTTTATTTACTATTCTAAATGCATATTGAAAATCTTTAAATTAGGGTAGTGGTGATAGGTTGATGAAATTAGGTGAGGAGGATGGGATAAATCGATTTGGGGATTATGTGTGATGTTTGACGTGCGCGTGTCACTTGCACTTAAATACACATAACGAGTACATTTGCGAACCTACTAGGGAAGAAGTTTATAGACTGGGAGACCACGGTATGATAAGTTTCATATTGATATTGTTCACGAACATGGTAATCTAGGTAGATCTTTTTAGGTATAATATTAAGCAATAAGTTTAGGTTTTATATGCTACGTATAGTGTCACACCCCCAAAATATCGCAGCGGAAGATAATCGGGGCATGACTTCATAGCACAAGGTCACGAGTTACATCAAACGACCTATGTATGAGCTGTTTTGAAAAATACATGTTCGATTAAAGAAATAACGTTTAACAAAGATATAACCCAATTTACAAAATAAAAGGAAGATTTTGGTTTACAATCGAACGTTAATTTATGCAATAAGTCCTCATCATGAGGAAACCACAAAATGCGTCACTATTAAGATGCTCCATGCAATCCAAGTTAATGCACTTAAGGACCTGAGAAATATATGCTAAAATGGTTACCATAAAGTTGGTGAGTTCATAGGTTTAATGTTAAGTAAAAGTAGCGTGGACCACAAAATTTTAGTGGCTACTGCTTCACTCACAGCATCCTAAAAAGATTTAGTGACTATTGTAGCGAATACAATATCAGAATGTTGTTCTGTTTGTTTGTTGCCTCGGTAGATGCTTTGCTAAACACCTAGAGTTCCTCAAATGAAATGTGCTCGGTTGACATGGTAATTGAACACCTAGATGGGGGTTTTAACCCAATACATCTATTCACAACATTCGTACTTACTACCTTATTAACGGTTCATAATAGTGGGGACTTCATGGCAAATGTGGCAACTTAGTGTGAATTCGTAAAGTTTAAAGTAGTTGTGTCCATAAGTAAAACGAGCAATGTATTCCTACCCTAAAGTATTTCAAAACAAGTAGTAAACAAGTAAAATTAGGGCTATGAAACTCACCTCAGCAGTAGTATGTCGGGAAATAATACGTAAATTCAACAAGTAATGAATCCTAACTGCGACCTAAATAAATAAGTCGTCTTAGGAAAGATACGACATGTATTATATGCATATGAGTTTTATAAAGGTTTATCATCCTTATATACTTGTGTCTAAGGTTTTCCAGTTCAAATTTGATTTAAAACAAGTTTTCTAAGTGTTTATACTTATAAAATCAAAATAATTTCTACGACAAAGTGTTCACCCAAATTCTCGTGGCCGTAACTCAATCGTTTCCTATTGAAATTAGTCCGTTCAAAAACATAATTTGTAGCTTTTTGAGTTGTCTTTCCAAAAATGTAGGCCATTTATTTAAGTTCCAAGTTTAAGGGTTTCAAAAATCCAAAACACTGCACGGGTGTCAAAGTTGCTAACTTTTAGAAAACTTTACTCAACTTCATTTGGTCATAACTTCTTCATTACTCAACCTCTTTTAGTGATTCAAGTTGCTGAGTTTAGGTTTAGGTATTGGGGTACAAAAGTTATACCCGCCATTTTTCGTGGTTTGGAGTCTAAAGTGCTCATAAATAGTGATGAGTGTGTAAATACTCATCATTTTTGGTCAAATCTGAACTGCAAAACGTTTAAAAATGCTCAGTAATGCATCAAAATACTAAAATATCTCAAAATTGCATTTTATATGTTTCGGATGCAAAATGTTTAAAATCGATGAAAATTGAGCTAAGTTTGCATAATTGGCGCCTGTCCCCAAGTTTCAAAAGTTGTCAAAAATAGTCCCTGAGCACTTATTTCAAAAGTAAAATCACCAAAGGTCCTTTTAAAATCATAACTTGTCAAAATTAGTCCTTTGGTGAAAAATGTCAAAAGTTTTGAGAATTGGTCCTTCGAATTTCACAATTGGCAAAAACTTTTGGTCCTTTTAAAATCATAACTTGTCAAAAGTTTTGGTCTTTCGAATTTCACAATTGGCAAAAATGGTCCTTAAACTATTTGGGATTTACTAGTATAGCCCTTGGATCACTTTTCAGAATTTACACGTTGGTCCCTGGAATTCCAGTTTGGCAGTTTTAGTCCCTAATGTCTCAAATGGGTTCAATTTTAATCCCAAATCCAATATCTAACCCATGGCCCATTACCCTTTAATCCAAACCCGGTCCAGTCCAATCCCCCAACCTGATCCAAACCACGGTTTAATAATAAAACCAACCCGCCCACTTGTTCCCTCCTTTTCTTCTTCCTTGACCACCATATCTCAAAACCAATCACCACACCTCACCTCCACCCTCATACTCCTCTCCATGTCCCTCCACCTCAACACAAAACAAGAAACAATTAATGCTTCATCCTCCTAAACACTCAAACCTGTCGATGTAATATCTCATTTTCCCTCCAAAATTCATCAAATGGCCAAAAATGACCCAACTGATCCAATGGCTTAAAAGAGAAGTGGGATTTGATCAAAAGATACGTGGGAAGCATTTTGTTGTATAAATAGAAGAAAGAGAAGCAAGGAGAAGAACAAACTAGTGTAATTTAGTTTTACTTATGTCGTTTTAAGTTTTTTTAAGTTTTCCAGTTTATCTCAAAGATTTCAAGCATTTTGTAATCAAATTTCAGTGTAATTTAAACTTATTATCGGTTTCAATTTCAAGTTAAATCTCATTTCAAGTTTTGTAATTTTCAAGCTCGAATTCTCAAAGTATTTAAATGTTGTTATCAGTTGTTGTTTAGGACTTATAATCTCATATAAGCTTCTATTAAAGCTTTTCTAAGCTTTTAGAAACCTTCACACCGCTTTAGTTTAAAAAAAAAAAAAAAAAAAAAAAAAAAAAAAAAAATTCAAAAAATTCCAATAAAATAGTGAAAATTCAAAATCAATGATAATGAAGATCAAGACTGAAGCAAGGTGTAATTTGGATTGATTTTGGTTTAGAGCTTCTTGGGAAGCAATAGGGTGTGATCTCGGTTCTCGGTTCTGTTTTGTGCCTAAACTCACTTTGTAAGCTATTTCATTGAAATTTGCAATTTATAGTATTAGTGCTTAAATGTTGCTAATTACGCTTTATTCTATCTCATCATAGTTAATATAAGTTAATTTATAGCTTCTATGGTTTAAAAGTTGTTTTTGCATTAAAAGCTTCAAAACAGTCCTCATAAAGGAGTGTTTGGATCTGTATATTAATCTGTGTTAGAAGCTTGTTGTGTTGTTCATTGTTGTTGTTCTGTGTCACTTAGGTTCCTAATAGTCAAGATAAACCATATAAACTAGTCCTCATTAGTTAAAAAGTCAAAATCATCTTAATCTTACCATTAATAGTTAACTGTTAAAGTTCTAGATTGCTAATCTCATCAAATTAGCTTAAAACTTGATACTATAGCTTAATTTCATCTTAATATAGCTTAATATAACATATATAATCATTAGAATCAATCACAAGTTCATAAAAGTCAAAGTGCTAGTGTAATAAAAAAGTCAAAATTTCTAATTACCCGTTTTTGAATAAATTTAGAATTTTAGTGTGTGTTTAATACCAAGTTTTAGCCTAAAAGCTTTTGGGATATTAAAGTTTAGCTGCTTAACTAAATTAGAAAAATAGTAGTTCACTCCTAATCAGCTTATTAAGTGCTTTTCACTTAGTTTCTTTTAGACCCTTTTCTTAAAAAGTGTCCTGTGCAAACAGTGTTTATTTTGGCTTATTTTGTGCTTATTTTCAAGTTATATTGCTTATTCAGTTATAATATTAGCTTATAATCAGTATCTAGCTTATTTCCAATTCACCTTGTGCTTATTCATTAGCTTATTAGTTATTTAGCTTAATCTAGTGCTTATTTCCATAATTTTGTTAACTGTTGAGATTTTCAGCTTATTCTGTGCTTATTAGAGGTTTTCATAAAAAGTTGTAGTTTTATAAAGTGCTTATTTTAGTATTCTTAACAAGTTTGTAAAATAAAAATCAAAAAAAAAATAGTTCAAAAAGGTCTTGCACGGGATTCGAACCAGTCGGTCCTCTCAACAAAGAACGCTCCAACACACCACTCCAACACCAACCGCCTTGGGTCTTTTATTGGTTATCTCATGCATTTAATTACTAAAGTACATTTGGCGGTTTAGAGAATAAGCTTTCCTTGGCTTATTTTACGCTTATTCTTTAAAGCACCCTCCACATTTTTATTTTTCTTAGGACCAAGAAACTTAAAGTATTTTCAGTAAAAGTTTTATTTTTCTAAAATGTTTTAGTATTTTTAATTAATTAATTAGATTAAAATCTTATTTAATTCATAATAAAAATATAAAAGTCAAAAAATATAAATCTTTTTCTAAAATTTTCTTTTGTCATATATTAAGTAAGAAAATTGTTTTTACACTTGTAGGACTTTTATTTCATAAATTTTACGTTTTTGCTTGCGCACTTCGCGTAATTTTTACATATATACGTTTTCATTTTAAACCACGTTTTAGATAATTTAAGTTTATGTTTTAGTTAAAATAGTTTATTTAAGTTATTTTATTTTATAAATCAAGAAAAACATCATTGTAAAAATAGTGATAGCGTTTATTTAATATATTTTAGCTTTTTAATTTCTTTAATTTGCATTTAAGTCGCTGTAATTTATAAACTTTTTCTTTAGGTATAAATATCTCAAAATCCTTACTGATAACTATCCTTAGTGATCATTCTATCGTCTAAAAGTTTTGAAACACCATTGAGTCTCCGTGGGACTTAACGACCCGGGAATTCATTATATTCTCCTGATCTTCATTGTATTGGTTTCGGCGGTTTATGTTTATTACGGTTAGCCATTCACAAGTGTCTAGCTTGTGTGATATAACTTGACTATTTTCAACACCGATCAAAATTTTGGCGCTTGCGCGGGAGGCTTTAGCGTGTTCTAAACCTTTTCGAGATCCGTACTTGCACATATACCACCTTTTGTAAACACTTTTCTTTTGTAAAGTTATCAAAAATCCAAAAAGTTTATTAACACTTTTCCTGAAGTGTTAACAACACCAAAAATATTTTCATTCTTTATTTTTACAACATGTTTTTCAAAAATCCAAAAATATCCATCCTTTATCCTCTAATCTGTTTAATTCTCCATTCCTTATCCTCTATAACCGTTTAATTCTTCATCTCTTATCCCTCTTATCCGTTTAATTCTTTATGTCATGGTATTCGACATGTTCGAGGTGTGGAGGTCCATTTAGCAGTGGAAATTGTCGGCGATGTACCAATGTGAGTTTCGGAGACAAGTTTGTCGATAATCCCGATCCCATTTCAAATAATGAAACACCCGATTTTTCCTACCTACCTCCACAGCCCAATCTGAATCCTACTCATGCGAGTTTTGTGGAATGATTCTCATTACGGTTTTGATTGTCTACCACGGGTCCCGCTTGTCTATGAGCGAACCATGTTACAATCGAACTTTGGTGAAAGTTATTTTCCAATTATCTCATTGTGATAATTGCGGGGGTCCTCATCGACTTTTGAATGTCAACCGATGAATCAAAATTTTCACAATTCCAATTCTCCGGTTTGACAATTTCCAACCCCACAGTATTCCATCATTCATCAATATCATCATGATAAAACTATTGGAGAATTACTAGTGAAGAACGAGCGGCTAATCCTAGTACTCGGACTTAGAGCCTTCACATTTCAATGATTACGAGTGTAATCTTCATAAAGTTCGAAGAAATACGCATTCGAAAGCAACTACAAATGAAAAGAATGGTATGTAAGCTTGATGAGATGAATATAAGAATCGATATGATGATGATGATGAGGATACTATTCAAATGAGGGAATATTATGATTATGACGAGGAGAGTGCTATTCAATTAAGCGATATTATTTCTCAACTCCCTCGGTCTATTGCTATCACACCTATCTTACCTATTATTGCTTCCAAAGACTCTCTCATAATGGGGACGAGCCTCTTGCACTATTCCGAAATGGAATCGTCTAGTGTTGAGAGCCTTGTCCCTATCCCAAGTGAGTCAGAGGTTATCTCCGGTAATATGTGTGATGAGCCTCTTGATGATGATTCTTACCTCCTCTTGACATTCCAAATGATCATGTTGATATGTTCTCCGATTACAACGATTGTACTTAGTTTGACAATTCTTTATCTTGTGGAAACATCGATTATGTCGAGAACTTACCTTCTAAGCTAGAGGAAGTGAGAGATTACGATGATCTGAAATTGAGGATGAGATACTTGTGAAAAATTGTTCAATGTAAATCTCCTCATTTCTAAGATCAAATCATTTTGTGCTAAGCCGACGGCTCCTATCCCGTAGAGGATAGTGACTCTACATTGGACAAGCCCGAAACATCTCTTGAGCTTGAGGCTTTTCCAATGATTCTCTTCATGAAGAGTTCTCCGTGAACTCTCTCATGACATATCTCCTCCGAATATGATCATTTCTATTTTGATCTTGAGGATGATATTGGCTCGGAGGAAGGTGTACTCTATCATAAGAGTTTGCTTATTGATGATACTACCTCACCCTTCCTCCCGATATGTCTACATTTGAGGATGAAGAATGGATCCTAATTGTTATAAACATCTTTCTTCCATTCCTCACATATGATGTGACTTCTCCCTCCTTCATTCTTACGGAGTGAGGACATCATCTTTGACCCGGTATCACCATTTATAGTTGTACTATTAAGAACCGTGGGTATCTCATCGGTGTGGAACTTTCACGTGCTTCAAATGTTTGTCCAAACATCTTGAATGAAAGTCCGATGGAGATTGTTTCTTCCACTTTGCTTCCCCATGAACCAATGAATGCGGGGATCGAGTCAAGCTAGCGACTCGGGAATCAAAAACAGTAGCACACTATATGGGTTTTCACCCGTATTTCTGACTTCTTTCTATTTTCTACCACCCTAGTGTGGGGAAGTTGCCCCACGTTGTTGTATATAAAATCGTTTCTAAAAATAAATAAAAAAAGAAAAAAAAAACTTTCAAATAATGGCCGTAGTATTTCCTTTTACGTTCTCGGTTTGGCATAACCATGGTACTTTGAATATTGAGGGCAATATTCATTTCTAAGTGTGGGGGAATTCTCACAATTTTATCATATGTATTACAACCCAATTCCCGTTTTGGCCAAAAAAATTTTTGGAGTAAGTGTTTTGCACTTACTCGACTTATAGTTATCGATCCGCCATGTCTAATAAACAAAAGGATTGGCTAATCCAGAGCAAACGGCTCTTGGTAAAGATATATCAAATCCGTTTACGGCTTGCAATTTGCCCAAAATTGTATGGTATTCACTCACCATATCTTTAATTAGTGAAGAGTTGGCTAGCCCGCAAGATTATGGCTTGTGGTAAAGGCGGTGGAAAAACCATAATTGGTAATCGACTCACCAAAGATAATATTGATAATTTATCTAAGAGTTGGCTAGTCCGAAGCAAACGGCTTCGGTAAAGACAAATCAAATCCGTTGGAAGTCGGTGGTTTGCTCAAAATCACATGGTTATCGGTGTACCATGGTTCTTACTTGAATTGAAACATTTGGCTACTCCGAGTAATGGCTTTTGGTAAAGAGATTCAAATCCATTAAATTTTTCTCAAAAGATTGCTAGGGACTAGCAATAGTTTAGTGTGGGGATTGATGAGTGTGTAAATACTCATCATTTTTGGTCAATCTGAATCGCAAAACGTTTAAAAATGCTCGATAATGCATCAAAATACTAAAAATATCTCAAAATTGCATTTTATATGTTTCGGATGCAAAATGTTTAAAATCATATGAAAATTGAGCTAAGTTTGCATAATTGGCGCTTTCGGTCCCCAAGTTTCAAAGTTGTCGAAATAGTCCACGAGCACTTATTTCAAAGTAAAATCACCAAAGGTCCTTTTAAAATCATAACTTGTCAAAATTAGTCCTTTGGTGAAAATGTCAAAGTTTTGAGAAATTACAAGTTTGGTCCTTGAATTTCACAATTGGTTAAAATGGTCCTTAAACTATTTAGGATTTACTAGTATAGCCCTTGGATCACTTTTCGAATTTACATGTTGGTCCCCTGGAATTTCGGTTTAGCGGTTTAGTCCCTAATGTCTCAAATGGGTTCAATTTAATCCCAAATCCAATATCTAACCCATGGCCCATTACCCTTTAATCCAAACCGGTCGGTCAATCCCCAACTGATCCAAACCCACGGTTTAATAATAAAACCAACCCCGCCCACTTGTTCCTCCTTTTCTTCTTCCTTCAACCACCATGTACTGCAAAACCAATCACCACACCTCACCTCCACCCTCATACTCCTCTCCATGTCCCTCCACTCAACACAAAACAAGAAACAATTAATGCTTCATCCTCCTAAACACTCAAACTGTCGATGGCAATATCTCATTTTCCATAAAATTCATCAAATGGCCAAAAATGACCCAACTGATCCGATGGCTTAAAAGAGAAGTGGGATTTGATCAAAAGACACGTGGGAAGCATTTTGTTGTATAAATAGAAGAAAGAGAAGCAAGGAGAAGAACAAACTAGTGTAATTTAGTTTTACTTATGTCGTTTTAAGTTTTTTTAAGTTTTCCAGTTTATCTCAAAGATTTCAAGCATTTTGTAATCAAATTTCAGTGTAATTTAAACTTATTATCGGTTCAATTTCGATGTTAAATCTCATTTTAAGTTTTGTAATTTTCAAGCTCGAATTCTCAAAGTATTTAAATGTTGTTATCGGTTGTTGTTTAGGACTTATAATCTCATATAAGCTTCTATTAAAGCTTTTCTAAGCTTTAGAAACCTTCACACTCAGTTTAGTTTAAAAAAAAAGAAAATTCCAAAAATTCCAATAAAATAGTGAAAAATTCAAAATCAATGATAAAGAAGATCAAGATCAAGCAAGGTGTAATTTGGATTGATTTTGGTTTAGAGCTTCTTGGGAAGCAATAGGGTGTGATCTCGGTTCTCGGTTCTGCTTTTGTGCCTAAACTCACTTTGTAAGCTATTTCATTGAAATTTGCAATTTATAGTATTAGTGCTTAAATGTTGCTAATTACAGTTTTATTCTATCTCATCATAGTTAATATAAGTTAATTTATAGCTTCTATGGTTTAAAAGTTGTTTTTGCATTAAAAGCTTCAAAACAGTCCTCATAAAGGAGTGTTTGGATCTGTATATTAATCTGTGTTAGAAGCTTGTTGTGTTGTTCATTGTTGTTGTTCTGTGTCACTTAGGTTCCTAATAGTCAAGATAAACCATATAAACTAGTCCTCATTAGTTAAAAAGTCAAAATCATCTTAATCTTACCATTAATAGTTAACTGTTAAAGTTCTAGATTGCTAATCTCATCAAATTAGCTTAAAACTTGATACTATAGCTTAATTTCATCTTAATATAGCTTAATATAACATATATAATCATTAGAATCAATCACAAGTTCATAAAAGTCAAAGTGCTAGTGTAATAAAAAAGTCAAAATTTCTAAATACCCGTTTTTGAATAAACTTTAGAATTTTAGTGTGTGTTTAATACCAAGTTTTAGCCTAAAAGCTTTTGGGATATTAAAGTTTAGTTGCTTAACTAAATTAGAAAATAGTAGTTCACTCTAATCGACTTATTAAGTGCTTTTCACTTAGTTTCTTTTAGACCCTTTTCTTAAAAGTGTCATGTGCAAGCAGTGTTTATTTTGGCTTATTTTGTGCTTATTTTCAAGTTATATTGCTTATTCGGTTATAATATTAGCTTATAATCGTTATCTAGCTTATTTCAATTCACCTTGTGCTTATTCATTAGCTTATTAGTTATTTAGCTTAATCTAGTGCTTATTTCCATAATTTTGTTAGCTGTTGAGATTTTCGACATTATTCGTGCTTATTAGAGGTTTTCATAAAAAGTTGTAGTTTTATAAAGTGCTTATTTTAGTATTCTTAACAAGTTTGTAAAATAAAAATCAAAAAAAAAAAAAAAAAAAAAAAAAGTCATGCACGGATTCAACCCCAGTCGGTCCTCTCACAACAACAACGCTCCAACACACCACTCCAACACCAACCGCCTTGGGTCTTTTATTGGTTATCTCATGCGATTTAATTACTAAAGTACATTTGGCGGTTTAGAAATAAGCTTTCCTTGGCTTATTTTAGCTTATTCTTTAAAGCACCCTCCACATTTTTTATTTTCTTAGGACCGATAAAACTTAAAGTATTTTACGTAAAAGTTTGATTTTTCTAAAATGTTTTAGTATTTTTAATTAATTAATTAGATTAAAATCTTATTTAATTCATAATAAAAAATATAAAAGTCAAAAAAATATAAATCTTTTTTCTAAAATTTTCTTTTGTCATATATTAAGTAAGAAAATTGTTTTTACACTTGTAGGACTTTTATTTCATAAATTTTACGTTTTTGCTTGCGCACTCGCGTAATTTTTACATATAACGCACGTTTTCATTTTAAACCACGTTTTTAGATAATTTAAGTTTACGTTTTAGTTAAAATAGTTTATTTAAGTTATTTTATTTTATAAATCAAGAAAAACATCATTGTAAAAATAGTGATAGCGTTTATTTAATATATTTTAGCTTTTTAATTTTCTTTAATTTGCATTTAAGTTCTTTGTAATTTATAAACTTTTCTTTAGGTATAAATATCTCAAAATCCTTACTGATCACTATCCTTAGTGATCATTCTATCGTCTGAAAGTTTTGAAACACCATTGAGTCTCCGTGGGACTTAACGACCGGAATTCATTATATTCTCCGATCTTCATTGTATTGGTTTGAGGCGGTTTTAAGTTTATTACGGTTAGCCATTCACAAGTGGCTAGCTTGTGTGATATAGCTTGACTGTTTTCAGCACCGATCAAAATTTTGAAGATTCCAACTCAGATTCATGACTTTCCTTACACCCAATTTTGAGTAAAATGTTAAAAATACTGAACAAAATCCAAAAATTATAAATTTCAGCTAGGATCTACTTAATACCTTATATTTAACTGTGATGAAAAGAAATTTGCAAATTTTGTTTTAAGGTGGCTAATATGTGCACACAAGTCGACTGAAATTTCTGGCAGAATTAGGGTTTTGTTATACTAAGTTCAAATCGAGTTTTTACACAACAAGCATATAATGGTGATATGGAATCAAGAATGAAATGTTAAATATAAATGAAAATTCGTATGATGGGATGCTTACAAGTATTGGAGTGGTGGTGACCAAGAAATGCACAAAGAACAACCCGAAACTATGAGAAAACCCTAACTTTAGCTTCCAAAAACCCTAGTTTTGATCACCCTTAACAAAAATTTCTAACAACCAAATGCCCTTGTTCTTCCTATGCTCTCAACTGAATATAGGATAGAAAATGAGTGAGTTTTTGTTTGAAGTATGAGAAATGAGTGTTAGGTGGTGTCTTATTTATAACCAAAAGAATGGAAAGGTTTGGATCTCATTTCCTCTTCAATAGTGACATATTAACCAAATATGGGACTTGAGTGTGCCTTGTTCTTAGGGATGGGTATTGGAACATGTATGTGGGTTAGGTAGGAGAGGAGTATTATTTTCTTGTATCTTGGAAAATGGTGTGTGTATAGTTTGAGGTTTAACAAGTTTTAAGAAACATGGGGTTATACAAGTTGAAAAACATGTGTTGGGGTTTCCACATATAGGGTTGGTTAGATAGTTATATGAGGTGGGGGGAAAGTTTAAATTTTGAATGTATAAGTGTATATATGTGTTTGTAAGAAAGTTGGTGAAGTATGGCATGCATGAATGAATATAATGCAAGAGGTAGATGATTTACATAAAACTTATAAACCAATGAAAGTGACTTATAAAATATGCTTATAAGAGTGATAAGGTACTTATTTGACTAAACTTAGTTTAGTGTCGGCATATGTTCAAAGTTGTTTTTCGTTGTACGCAGGATAACCTACGGTTTTACGTTAAATCAAGTATTCACGTGTTCAAAGTAAAACGTTTAAGTTTATGGTTAAGTATGAACCAGAAAATGTCATTTGGTACAGTCTTCCCCCGTTAAAATAATTTCGTCCCAGAATTCAGTTCGTGTTATCCGATGTGTGGTGTCTGTGAACAGGTAACGGTACTTGCGACGGATTTGGTCTTCACGCTCCCACGTGAATTCAGGTCCTCTTCTGGAATTCCACTGAATGTTGATGATCGAATACGACTCTGCTTCATTTTTTAATTTTCTGATCCATAATCTCCACTGGTTCCTCAACAAATTTTGGTTTGGCGTCAACCTGAATCTTCTCTAGTGGAATAATGAGAGTTTTATTAGATAAAAATATCTTCCAATTTGAAACGTGAAACATGTTGAACAATATTGAGTTCCTATGGAAGTTCAAGTCGGTTAGCTACTGGAACAACTCTTGCCAAAATCTTAAAAGGTCCAATGTATCTCGGATTCAGTTTTCCTCTTTTTTCGAACCATATCACGCCTTTCAAGGCGATACTTTCAACATGACCATGTCTCCGAATTGAAATTCTAGAGGTTTACGTCTCACATCAGTATAACTCTTATGTCGATCACGTACGGCCTGCAGCCTGTTTTGAACTTGGATAATATTCTCAGTAGTTTCATGAATTATCTCTGGACCAGTGAGTTGGGCATCTCCAACCTCAGTCTAGTAGATGGGTGATCGACGCTTCCTTCCTTAGAGTTCTTCAAACTGGGTAGCCTTAATGATGGTGTGATAGATGTTGTTGTGAGAAAACTCAATTACTCGGAAAATGGTTATCCATACCATTTCCAAAATCGATCACACAGTCACGTAAAATATCCTCCATAGTTTGGATAGTTCTTTCACTGTGGCCGTTTGTTTGTGGATGATACGCAGTGCTCATATCCTGACAAATACCCAATGCGTCTTGGAGCGACTGCCAAAATCTATATGTGAATCGACTATCTCTATTCGGGATGATCGAGGTTGGTACTCCATATATTCAGACTACTTCCTTTATGTAAATTCTGGTAAATTTATCCATCTTGTCGGTTTCTTTGATCAGTAGGAAGTGCACAAACTTAGTAAGACGATTAACAATTACCCAAATCGTGTCATAACCGCTTGATGTCCTTGGAAGCTTTGTGATGAAGTCCATTATTATACGTTCCCACTTCCATTGGGGCATCCGGGTTTTTACTGCAAACCTGATGGTTTCTGATACTTAGCCTTCACCTTTGAGTAGGGCTGAGCAAATTCATCCGAAAACCGACCCGAACCGACAAACCGACCGAAACCGGACCGAACCAAACCGAACCGACTTTTTTCGGTTCGGTTTCGGTTTTGTATATTTATTTCGGTTTTTCGGTTTCGGTTCGGTTTCGGGTCGATTCGGCTTTTTCGGTTTTTTCAGCTCGAAACCCAAAAATCGGCCCGAACCGAGTTATTCGGTTCGGTTTCGGTTTTGATATATATTTTTCTGTTCGGTTCTTGGTTTGAGTTTTTTCCTTTTTCATTTTTTGGTTCGGGTCGGTTTTTGCCGGGTTGGGTTTGACCCGATGCTCACCCATACCTTTGAGTACGTTAAAAATTTCCTGATAGAGGTGGCGATGTCAGCTTTCATGTTTGGCCACCAGTACAATTTCTTAAGACCATGGTACATTTTATCGGATCAAGTATGGATGGAGTACTTGGACTTATGTGACTCGTGCATAATTAAATCCCTTAAACCACCAAAATGTGGTAACTAGCTTCAATTCTTGAAACATCGATTCCATCCGGACGTGTCTCAAATGCCTTGTCCATACCACGTAGATTCTCATTCTTAATGTTTTCTTCTTTGAAGACTTAGACTTGTGAATCAATAATCTGTGCGGGAAGGTTTGAATTTATAGTCAGGACCAAGGCTCGAACTCGTAGTGGCTTGGTTTGTTCCTTTCGGCTTAAGGCATCGGCTACCACGTTTGCTTTCCCTGGGTGATAACGAATATCACAATCATAATCACTGTGCAGCTAGATCCATCGACGCTGCCTCATGTTCAACTCTTTCTGATCAAGTATGTTCAACATAGTACATCTGATGCAGGTTTTACTGACCAGGTCTTAATATTTATAGTGTCTCGCTATACCTATGGTCTACCCTAATGCACTAACGGGTAGTGTACCTGGTCGTGTGTAGTGTAGTAAATGGTAAAGCCGAGGTCGTCCCAAGAGCTATGTGTGTTGGATTATTACTAAGTCTAATTGTCACGGAATAATAATGGTTTCGATAGGATTTAATTAATTAAACTACTAATGCGTAATAAAATAAAAGCAAATAAATGGTAAAGGGAAATCAATAGAGAATAGTGGTGCTAACCTAGTCAATCCTCCTAGCTAGTTATGTCTACGCTCTACCTACTTCCACTTACTTTAGGTGGGGTCAAATTCGAGGACGGCATTTGGTCAATTCGCCTAACCTATCGGCAAAGATGCCACCACGGAGAAATCAGCGTGCCATCATAAGTCCCGTTGTTCCTGGTCCCCTGCCGAGTCATTAAGTACCGCTACATGCTAGATTCTAAATAGTGAGTGCCCGGCCGTTAGAACTCGGACACTACACCCCCAATTCTTAAGTTCATCCAAACGATAGGTGATCGGTTGGTCAAATCGCACAAGTAGAAAGGGTCGTCGATTGGTTATATCTTACCCTTCCGTCTTAGTCCGCTCACCTAGGGTCGGTTGGTCATATCTCCTAGAAATTGGCCTCTATCGCCATTCAAAACTACCGAACCAAGGGTGACTACCAAAGAACTATGCATGCATACACTTAGAAATAATTGTACGGAAGTAAAGGTAAATGCAAACAAAACAATTAAGGAATCATAACTAGGCTAGCACCAAACGGTGCTTAGCCGCTCATATTAATCATGCAAATCAATTCAATATTCAAAGGTACGAAATACATGAATTGAAAGTAAAATAAATATAAAACGCTAAAGCTTATCGTAATGGTGTGACTTCTCCTTGGAAACACTCAGTATGCTCCCTAGACCGCCTTGAGCTTTTTCCCACGTTCTCGATTGTTGTGTGTGGAATGGGATGCTTTGAAATGCCGGAATTGTGGGTATTTATAGGCCGTGTCCGGGTTACGGCGTAACCAATAGAGGAGTTATGCCGTAACCTTCTATTTCTTCGTAAATGCACTAGATCCGCTAGTTAAGGCGTAACCTTATAAGTGGTTACGCCGTAATCTTCAATAAACTCGGTTACGTCGTAAGTGATGCGAGAATTACGGCGTAAGTATCGGCGTGGAACCTCTTGACCTAATGGAGTTACGTTGTAACCTTTGGGAAGAGTTACGCCGTAACCTCTTGATAAGTTGGACTTCTGGGTCACGCAATAGTTACGGCGTAATGTGAGGGACGAGTTACGCTGTAACTTCTTCAAAATTGGCATATTGTGATAAATCTTTAGTAATGTTTCCATTTCGGCGTCTCTTTAGCTCCAATGCTCGTAATTAACCTGAAAGTGGAAAACAATGGAAAACAAGCGTAAATCCATATAAATGATATAAATAACGAGCATTATCGGGGGAAATTGACACTTAATATTTAGGACTATTTGTTGTTATCAAATATCCCCCCACTTGAACTCTACTTGCCCTCAAGTAGACCTTATTAGATAGATTTCTAAAAGATATCTCCCAAAACACGGAAAATATGAGTTTACAAATCCCTTATGCTAGAATAAAACAAAGTCGAACACCTCACGAAAGGGAACAAACACTCAAATCTCTCAACTATTCTAAGTGTCAATTTTGGGGTGATCACTCAATCGCATACATCATAGCATGTATTCTATCATAAGCTTGGCGGTTACACAAATCTCCACCACTAGAGTTAAGGGCTAAACAATTCTCGAAGGCAATATGGGTAGACACGACAAAGGTTAAAGGGTGACTCGTCATTACTAACATGTCACGGCGAAGTGGACAAAATCAATGATACATGACCAAATCCATGGCCAAGACACCAAAGATTGCTCGCTGCATCACCTAGACACGCTTCATGACTAAATGGTAGGATAAGACATGGGATATATAATTGGTGTAAAATGAAAAACAAGCAGGCAGTCTAAATCTATAACCAAGTCATTAACCACTTACCGTCCGCCCAAAGTTCAAGCTTAGAAGTCTAGAGACCGGATCATGAAATGCGAGGTAGATGCGTCATTAGAGGACGTCTTGATGGGCATACTACCTTTTCTTCTTCTGTTGGCAAAACTACCAACTCCAATCTTCAAATGTGACCGAGGTGGCCTCCTCGATACTAATCAATAAAGCTTCATACTATAGTGCTTATAACATCGCACTTTACAATATCATAACTCAATCAACTATTTTTTTTTCGAATCATCATTTTTTTATTTTTTTTTCAACATAACATAATAACATAATATCCCCCCACTTGAGATGAACAATGGGAATTCGGGGGGTCTTCAATGATCTTCATAAATGTCATCGATGAAAGCATGATTTCCAAACCTTTCCACTCGAACCTTGAACTTAGGCAAATAATGACTTCCCAATCACAAATAAAGACTACAGGGTAGGCTAAGGTGTATAGGTGTAACGAAACAATATATAGGGTTGACAAAATGAAAGGAATGGCTCAGAAGGGTGTATCTAGGGGTATCTTGCACTAAAGGGGAGTGCAACAAAAGGGTTTCACATGGGGGTCGAAAAGTCGAGGTGACTAATCGATAGACTCACAATGGTAGGCTATTTGGGTGATAATCCTATAATATTGCCTTCTAAAACTGAAAAGTCCAAATACATCTAGCTAACTCAACATACCTCTTCTATGGTCTCGAAATGATGCAAAGGCCAAGTTCTAAAGTTTACAAGCTACCCAAGCACTCATAATTTGGTGGATTTGAGGTAAAATATTGGAAACGGATAAGGCTAATCTCACCATGTAATGTCAAGGGTTGTATGTGCTCGGCTAAGGTCTAATCTAGTTAGGTTCGGAAAACGTGTCAAAATTTTCAAATGGCATAATTTTTCAAAATAAACTAGAAAATGAGGGTGAAATAAAGTTTAAGAGATAATTCTACTCGTCCCCCACTTGAATTGTACAAAGTCCCTTTTTACTAGGCATTAAAATAAAGGTGAATAAAAGGTAGAATTAGGCGAGAACTTCCCGAAATTTGCTCCAAAAAAGAAGGCCCACGAAAAGAATCGTGCTTCGTTTAAGTGTCATGAACAAACTTCAATCCACGAAATCACAATACCGACAAGCATAATTCTAAAAGAAAAAGAATAAAATGAAAAAAACCTAACTCACTTTCGTAGGAATCACGGTTGCATTTAGCGAATGCAACAAGTTTTAAACCACTTGGTGTCCCAAGTGGACGAGTGAAGTCTCGTGAGGGTTTATAGGGAACACACCACAAAGTTCATTTAAAACTAATACAAGATTACTGTTTTTAAAATGAAAGAATTAAAGCAGAGGAGAGTTACATCGTAACTCCTATGAGGGAGTTACGCCGAATCGGAAAAACTGTATATGAGTCAAGCGAGTAGTTACAGCGTAACCACCGAGATGGTATTACGCGTAATTGGTAATGCATCAAGAATTCTTTGCTAAAATGTTGGTTACGGCATAATCACCAAGATGAGTTCTGTAGTAACTCTGCTTTAGATCGACAATGCAGCAGTAATTACTTCTGTCTCCTCGCAAAATGGTTAGAAAACACAAAACTCAATGAAAGGAAATAAAAACAAAAGAAAGGAATAATTGGGTTGTCTCCTAAAAGAGCACTTTCTTTATTAACGAGTCTTTAAGTTAGACTCAGAGCGGGCTCCTATGGGTGTCTTTGGACATCCCGACTTCATCCACGTCTTTCATTAAGTTGCCGACCCATCCGACATTTGTGGTAGTGCGGAGATATTCCTTGGTTTCAATTTTTCGTATCTTGCAAAATTTTCTTCAGCCCCGATGGTATCGTAAACTCAAATTTTTGGCTATAATAGGAGGTGGCCTCTTAAATGGGATGCCAAGAAGCTTGCATCTTCGTTTCGTGCACTTCATCATCCGGGTCAATGAAATCGTCTTCGCTTTGTAACTCGAGATAGTCGAAATCGTCATTGTCAGAATCGGTATCTTCAAGTTGGTTGAGTGTTTGTTTGCATTCTTCATTTTCTACCTTGGATGAGCCTTTGGTATCATCTTCTGGTTTCTCATTAGGAGCTTCGTTGTTAGGTTGATTTTTACTCATACACCCTTTCCAGATTTTCTTTTAGTTACCGCGTCAATTTTTCCGTATTTGATTTTGATCCACTTGTCGAATCCGAGATTATCTAGCCAAGGTAGTTCTGTTCTTCCAGAATCGTTAGTCGAAGTCCAATGGAATTCGTCTTCCCCAGCTCTCTCAATGCTGCTTCCTCCATCACATTCATACTCAAAAGGGTCGCAGGAGGCCCAAACTTTTCCGTCATTGGTTTTAATTTATTCGCACCAATGATTCCGAACTCCTTTGTCATAGTCATCTTGAAGGAATATCATCGAGGGCTTAATGGTTTTCCCAAGAATGTGTTTCTCATATTTGAGTTCAGTTACGAGCAGTGGAATTAATTATAGCGTCCCGAATCTTATTGAATACCAATCGAATGATAGATTTCCAAAATCAACGTCGTGTCTCCCAGTTCATGTGGGCATATCCAAACTTCATTCTTCACATTACCTCCTGTTGTAGTAATCACGAAATGGATTGCACGTTGGCAAGTTGCGTTAGTAATCTCATCTTCCATGATGAGTAAGGGTTTGCGATAATGCTTAATGGGCGGCCCTTCCACTCGTTAATTGAGAGCTTGGCTAACCTTTCTTCGATCGTTTAGTGTAGTCCATTTGTATCTCATCTTTACTCTTTCCTTATCAACACCACCATCGCAGTTTTCCGAGGATCACATGAGGCCTACAATATGTAGCATTCTCCATCATCAATTGCAATACTCTTACACCAATGACTCTTCTTTTAGGGTTTTTGTCCTGGCGCTGTGTCTTTTCTTGAATTTGGGTTACGCCTGCACTCGAGTGTGATTCTGGCGTAACTCACTTCGCCATCGATGATCCGACTCATCGAGCACTTGTTGTTGTCGAGAACACAGCCACATATAGTGGAATTGCTCTTTTGTTCTCCGTTCCTTCTTTGAACCTCGTCGCCAAGCTTTCCAATTAGAGTTTCCAAGTTCTTAAGTGATGTTTCATGGGACGAGAGGCTTTTGTTTGTATTATCTTGGAAGTTCTTAAGCCATTCTTCTTGCTCCTTTTGCCTCTTGGTAGTGTCCACAAGGTACTTATTAATAATTCCTTCCAGGTTATCTCTTCTCTCATTACGCTCATAATACGGTGGGGGTCCTCCACGAAACCCATTACGATTATCCCCGTAGAAAGGCCTATTTTCTCCATATTTAGCTTCCTCGATCGTATCTTCCTTGTCAACTTTAGGACAGTTTTTAGTCAAATGTCCCCCACCACAGTTTTCGCAGCCGACTTGGATCGCATGAACAATTTCTTTGATTTTCAGCATATCTCTACCGAGATTTTCAAGTTTACTAGCTATTGCTGCAATTCCGTCAAAATTTCCACCTTTGTTTCTTTTGCTTCCACCGTCATGCCATTTTTGAGAGTGGTCTGCCATTTTCTAAATGGCTTCAATTGCAGTAGTAGGAGTCATGTTCGGGATAGGTCCTTGATAGTCCAGCAATTTCCTAGTAGTTATGTTTATTCCTTTGTAGAAAATATTGACCTTCTGCTGGTTATTCAGATCATTGGTAGGACACTTATAAAGAAGATCGTTGTATCTGTCCCAAGCTTGATACAGAGTTTCGTCGTCTTGTTGTTTTAAATTATGGATCTCCAAAAGTTGATTGGAAATCTTTGATGGTGGGCAATATCTTTCAATAATGTGTTTCTTTAGTAGCGCCCAGTATTAGCCGCCGCGGCAATCTTTCGATCCATCTTCCTTGCTCCAAGAAGAGTCATTAGGGAATACCCTAAGCATGACAAGATCATGAGACACGCCGGAATGTTGAAAAGGCTAGCGATGTATAGGACATTTTCAACGTGCTCATATGCATTTTCATTCCTGTTTCCCAAAAAATGGTTAGCGCGAAGCTCCCTCATAAATTACTATATATATTATATGTCATTTGAAACGACGTCGGATACTAAACAGTACGCGCGGCCCATTTAAGTCAGCCCAATGCATCTGCTGGCCTGCTACCTTTGGTACTTTTGGATAAACAATGATTGGTGTATCCACACTTCCACAGACACACACACACACACATCCAGAAGTATCCACAGACATATACACCGATTAAAATAACACATCACAATCCTGATTATATAATCAAACCTAATTTGAGATAACAAATCTCTTTCAAGATTCTACCATAAACCTATTCTGAGATCCGTTCATGAGCGGCAGTGATGTAAGGAATTTTCACTTGCAGGTTTTTGTTGTTGGTTTATGGGTTGATGATATTTTGTTGTTTTTGTTGTGGTTCTCAATTTTTTTTATTGCTTATATTTCTGTTGTGTTATAATTTTATTGTTAGAAATTGTAGTTAAAAAAATGGTTGTTAGGTTAGATATTAGGATAAATGTTGATTTGACTATTCATTTTTTTGATTGCTTATTTCTTATATTTTAGCGGTGTGATAGGAGCTAATAGTGAAGTATCAGTAATGGTGAGGGTTGTCGATCTTGGTGGTGAAGCCGGATTGTAACGAGGTTGGTAAGTGACCGTAAATTTATCTGGAGGTTTGAGTTTTATATTTTAAATTGTGGGTTTCAATAGTCTATCATCATTTTGTTATGTTCTTTTGTAACAGGAACTGTGAGGAGTTCGGAGGCATTTGTATGTGACTTTGGAGTGAAAGTTGACAGGCGGATGAGCTCGAAAGGTAATCTTTGTTTGTATATTGATATTATTGTGTGGTGTTTGGACATGCGTATAGGAAGTGATTATATAATATGAGGAATCATATTAAGATAACTGGCTGCAATTATGATGCAATTGTAGATACTGGTTTATTGGGCGAGTACAGAGCCGTAGGGTAAACAAGATTGATGAAGGTTTGAGTTTAGTTTTATATCGATTCTTTATATAGCGTATAATCACCATGTTGTTGATAAACACATTATGAACTACATTATTTACTATTCTTAGTAGCTTAAAAGAATAAAAGAATTTAAAAGGTGTGCCACAATAATGAATCAATGTATATAGTGGATGGGATGTTTTATTTTTATGCTTACATTATTAGAAGTCGCTTGGAGTTACATGATGTTCATGTACGTGTTATTTGTGGTTCGGCGAGCAAAAGAAGCAATTTAGAGTGATTCTTTCTACTCCGATATTATTGCGATCGGTACGTGATGGAGTTTTGTTGACAAATGGTATTTCTGAGACTGAGGTGCGATTCACTCTTTATTATTTAGTTTTGGTAACCATGAATAATTAGCATGCACCAACTTAAATGATCGGTGATGTTTTTGTTTGTCAATGTTTGTAGGCACATCCAAAGGTGGTACTATAACGGATGTCGAGCATGCAAGTTCAAAAGTAATCGTTGGCTTCTGCATTGGCACAAGCCTAAAAAGGTTGTCGGGCACACGAGGTTCGATCAACCTTGCCCTTTTTTGGTTGTACACCTCACCGACTCTTCTTATATTTTCAGAACTTTCACAGGCGCAGAGAATATTGACGACTATGAAGTGGAGGATAATGGTTCCGCTGGAAATAGGGAGATCAAGTGGGATTAGACAAGCTGAAGATAACCAGGTTGTTTGGATGAGTCATGGAGATCAGGCCATTGAGATGCCAAACGGGTTTCAAGCGTTGGCGAGAAGTCAGTAGGGTGACATTGCAGTTGTGACGTGCGTCGGGAGACGGTTTTATGTGTTGTAATACCATCCAGAGGTATAATTTTTCTCTGCAGAAATTTTAATTTGTGTGATTAAGGGATTCTAGAATATTTGTTAAATTCTAAGCTGTTGTTTGTTAAATTTTAATCGGATTATCGCACAGTCAAGAAGGTAACAAATCTTGGGGTTGCACGGTGTAAAATCATGTGGGTTCGTCTTATAACACCATGGTTTATGGGATTCGGTTGAGGTAAAGAGGTTTTGGTGTTATTTTGTTTAGTTTTTCCAGGAGTAGAAGTGGTGTTCATCTTCTCCTATACCGCCTTGAATCATGATAGAAGGAACAAATTGGGCTGAGACAATGGTATGTAAGTTGTAAATAATCTGGATTAAGATGTTACTTCTTGAACATTTAAGTAGATTGAGCTTATGGGGTTGTTTTTTTCGGCCTATATTAGTTGGCTTATCGCTTATTTGGTTTTGGCCTTATGTTTTTGAAGATCGCTTTTTGTGGCTTATTTTGAAAATTTTTGACTAGCAGACTTTTATATGATTATATCTAACGAGGTATGTGTTTTTTTTCTTCGTTTTTTTCTTCGAGGTCTTAATTCCAAATTCTTATTTTAGTTTTATTTTAGTAATGGGTCCAATAAAATACAAATTTACATCTATCGTAGATGATATTCAAGATCAGAAAACAAAAGAAACCCGTGAAACGTTATACTATCAGTTTTTAGTTGTCACAATTCTCAATTTCCGGTCATTTCTCAAACTCTATATTCATCATTTCATATCGGTTCATGCATGGTTTTGCATTTTTCAGTAAACGTTTATTTACTATTAAATAAACACTATCGCGTAATTAATTATTTTGAACATTTGATCCGACACTTCCAAAAATTATCCCGATATATTTTTATACTCATATTAAGATTATAAAAATAATATTATTAATTTACCCGGTGTTTTAAATTTATTTGGTATATAAATTGTTATATTCATATAATTACGACGGTTTTTGTAAATACCACTTGATAATTATTATTTCACTCAATTTTTGCAAGGAATGTATTTTTATAAATTTTATGACATCGATGTATTTTATTTTGTTCCATTAAAATTTATTTTTAGCTAACGCTACCCTAAATACTTAATTATACATACAAATTATCTATTATACTTACACTTTTAAACACTTTATAATCCAAATTGCACCACTTTTCTTTTTTTTCTCCTTTGCCGACCATAATCTAGTGACTCATCATAGTCTTCATAAAAATCTTCTTACCATAGTACACATACTCATATTTTAGGATAGATATTTGCAAGTATTCATATTATACTAAATAGAAAAACATACATAACATATCCTAAGGTAAAAATCAAATATACTCTCTCCTTTTTCATCCATTGGAACCGGCCATAAGGAAGAACCATCAAGGAATCCATATTTTTGCAAGAGCAAGTTATTTATACAAGTCTAATATACTCTTAATCAAGGTTTTGAGATAAAAACCTAGGGTATTAGGATAAACCCTTGTTCTTTAAACCTCATTACTTCACTAGTAAGCATTTCATGATCATCTTTAATTTTTCATATTCATACTTTGGTCATTTTATCATGTTTGAGAAAACATGCAAGTTATGTCATTATCTATACCACTTTATTTGTTTTTAAGTTCTATTAATGAATATATACCATCCTATAATTATCCCTTGTATCATATCATATTTAATGATGTCTAGGAACCCATGACACCCTAAGAAGGTGTATGGTAGGATTAGAATAGCTTCGGCGTTGGTTTGAATTGGTTAGAATAGGTTTTGCGCGAGAAAAACTCATTTCGACAACTATATATTAAGGGTCTGATCATTTCTGTGAAATCTGGAATTTCCGAAAGTTGGTAAAAATTTTTGGGCTAGATATTTGGAAAATACACTTTAAAATGAAAACGTGGCCGCTTGAATGGGTTAAAACGGAGTTAAACGAAGAAGTTATGCTATTTTCAAATTTGACGTCGAAAACTATAAAATCCAGAAATTTCAGCATGTTATTTTAACTTGTTACGGGTTAAAAATGAGGCTTAAGCATTATAAATTGTGTCAACTTATTAAAAATATATTAGTATACTTTGATACGAAGCTAAGGACATATAAAATGTAGAAAACGGACTTGTAACGATTAAATTATACATGTTTACACAAAGTTGCCGTAACTTTATTATATAAGAAAAACTAATATATTTCTATTAGACAAACCTTACGGCAACCAAAGACCATGTTGAGGGTCGTTTTAACAAGGATGTAGTACTTTTATAACGTGGCGTCTTCTATTAAAAGTAAGTTCGCTAGCATATTTTCCAAAATGTCCAACCGTTAGTCGAGCGGAGTTGTAATGAATAAATTACGGTTACTTAAACTTTGCGAAAACCACCCTTAAACAATATTTTGGACACAAGTACCATACTTTATCTATATTTTCTCCGTGATCGAGACCTCTAGGATGAAAACTTAAATGCTAAAACTTTGAGATAATGATACAAGCTTCCCAAAACCGTTGAGTTTGTTTTCTAACATTCGGCGTGCACCATTTCGACTAGCTTTTCAAGGCCGTTTAGTCACTTTCATGAAATTGTCAAATGACATTATTTTACGAAAAGTTATAGTTTCATAATAAATCACTAAATGATTATCGTAGAATATCATTTCGACATAAGTACTTGTAAAGTATTTGGTAACTTGACAATATGTCATAAACATATATTCGACGATAAACTTTATTTTCCAAAATGTACAAGTGGTATGGATATCATATGAGTTTGCATCACGACATTGTTTCATGACTTACATTAGAACACATCATTCATATTAGGTTGCGGATAGAGATCGCACCTCATTTCAAAGGTATCTACTTTTGTCACCATAATCATTGCATCGGTGAGTTCGTAGCCCCACTTTTACTCGTTTAATTGTTTTATAAACTCTTCGGGGGAGATACATGCTCAACTACTTGCTTTTGCTATTACAAATACTCAAAGCATTTATACTTGATTGCGTTTACATGATTGTGTTATACTAAACACTAAAGTCTCCCAACATAAATGGAGCAGTCCAATTTGAAAGTCTCCCTTATCAACGGAGCAACACTAAGTGCAATAATGTGAACTATTATGAATGTATGTGTGCTTGACTATAAAATGAACTATCATGAACTTGTTACCCTATTGTTTCACTACTTATGCTAGTAAGTAGATTATGCCCGAACTAAATTGATCACTATGTTATGAACGCTATTATTTAAATCACTTTCCTTGATTTTGAACCCTTCGACATATATATTTGAACTCTTTTAAATTGATTCGGACCCTTTAACATATAAGTGAACACTTTGGACTTGATTTGAACCTTTTGATATATTTTAAACTTGTTTGACGTGATTTTGAACGCTCGACTATCTTGAACCTTTTGATATTATTCGAGCTCTTTGATATTACGAACTTTTGAACTCGACTTAAATCTTTGAACTTAATTACGAACTTTTGAACGGAACTCTTGAACTAAAATACAAACTTATGACTTGTTTGAACTTATTGAACCGTACGTGTTATGACCTTGACCTAAAGTCTCCCATGATCGGAGCATCACTATAAAGTCTTCCATGATCGGAGCACCACTATAAAGTCTCCCATGTTCGGAGCATTACTATAAAGTCTCGTCTTATTGGTGGAGCGTTCTCAATAATTCTCGCCTTATCGGTGGAGTGTGCAAAGTCTCCCATGTTCGGAGCAAAACGTCTTACTATGTTACGGAGCGTTCTTGACCCAAAGTCTCCCCTGTTCGGAGCAGAACGTCTCACTATGTTACGGAGCGTTCTTGACCCAAAGTCTCCCATGTTCATAGCAGTGCAAATTCTCCCATGTTCGGAGTGTTCTTAATTGTATATAATAGTTGTATGATGTACCGTTCGTACATTCGCATTGTTAGTCTCCTATTAGTAGGTAGTATGGATAGCGCTATTAGAGGTCGGCCAACCTCTCGTCCACTATGTTACGGACGCATATTATTTATTCTAGGGCTTTGCACGCATACATTATTATATACGTGGTACTATATTGTGAATTATTGTGGTAACTTATAATCGACTATTAGACACACTCTATTTTGTGCAATGGGTTGTGAACACATGTGTTGCAAGTTTTGTATGGGCGAACTTGGGCCGAGTGGATTTGCAATGCCTTTGCTTTGTGAACTCATTTGACAACGTGCATGAACATAAATTAGACATATTTTGCGTTGTTGTGAACACACAGTTGCAAGTTTTGTATGGGCGGAACTTGGGCGAGTGGATTTACAATGCCTTTGCTTTGTGGACTATTCTAAATGACCAAAAACTTTGCCTTTGTTGCATGAACGCTTTTTAAGAGCTTTACTTGTTAACCAAACTCTATGAACTCACTCAACCATTGTGTTGACACTTTTAGCATGTTTTATCTCAGGTATCTAAGGCATTCACTTCATGGCATGCATGTGGACTTATCATAGAGTCGCGGTGTCGACGCGTCTCACATATATTTTATGCACTTAACTATCGTTTGATTGTAACAAACTCGTTTTGATATATTGGATACCTTTTGGGACCTAATGTTTGTAAACTCTGATTATTTTAATGAATCAAGCGATATTTTCAAAAACGACACTTAGGTCGTTCGATATAATCTGTAACTTTGATGCTATGACGTCCTCCCAAGGTATTCCATTCCATTTGTAAAGCAGGTAATTTGGGGTGTGACAGTTGGTATCGAGCATCGGTTATAGAGAACTAGGTTGCATCATTGACCCTAGACTATAACTACATCATCATAGCATCTCATCACATCATTATAAGTGCATATTCTTTATACATGCGAACTTATGACTCAACACCAAACATCATATGAGTCGATTCGTCCAAGCATTGCATAGTTACTCCTAAATTATACATAGCCTGATCACCTATGTCTAATTCAGGAAGAATCATGCAATGAAGGGAGTAGTAGTCTCATATGAGTAAGCAATTCGTGTCGAGCCAAATTTTCAAAAGATTTTCTTCAAACCACTTGTTTCCGCTTTGATCCGAGTGGCAGTTCTTGTTTGATGAGTTGCAAAGATCGAGCTAGAAACAAGTTGTTACCTAAACCGATTTAGCCTAATCGTATGACGAGTTCTTGTTTGATGAGTTGTGGGATTAAGTAAAAATCGGTTACCTAAAAGTCTTTGAAAATTTTGCTCGAGAATGGGAAAACCTGCCTCATCGAGCCTAATCATAAGGGAGCATGTCTTTAGAATGGGATATAGTCACGATATATGCATGAGCATTGACATAATCATATAGACCATACACGAGCATAAACTTTTAGAACCCTTTTCGAGGTTCGGACCATTGTATCATTAATCGAATCACGAGGACGTGATTCCGCTGACATGGGAAGAATGTCACAATTCTGAATTTCCGGTCATTTCTCAAACTCTATATTCATCATTTCATATCGGTTCGTGCATGGTTTTGCATTTTTCAGTAAACGTTTATTTACTATTAAATAAACACTATCGCGTAATTAATTATTATGAACATTTGATCCGACACTTCCAAAAATTGTCCCGATATATTTTTATACTCATATTAAGATTATAAAAATAATATTATTAGTTTACCCGGTGTTTTAAATTTATTTGTTATATAAATTGTTATATTTATATAATTACGACGGTTTTCGTAAATACCACTTGATAATTATTATTTCACTCAATTTTTGCAAGGAATGTATTTTTATAAATTTTAAGACATCGATGTATTTTATTTTGTTCCATTAAAATTTATTTTTAGCTAACGCTACCCTAAATACTTAATTATACATACAAATTATCTATTATACTTACACTTTTATACACTTTATAATCCAAATTGCACCACTTTTCTTTTTTTTCTCCTTTGCCGACCATAATCTAGTGACTCATCATAGTCTTCATAAAAATCTTCTTACCATAGTACACATACTCATATTTTAGGATAGATATTTGCAAGTATTCATATTATACAAATAGAAAAACATACATAACATATCCTAAGGTAAAAATCAACTATACTCTCTCCTTTTTCATCCATTGGAACCGGCCATAAGGAAGAACTATCAAGGAATCCATATTTTTGCAAGAGCAAGTTATTTATACAAGTCTAATATACTCTTAATCAAGGTTTTGAGATAAAAACCTAGGGTATTAGGATAAACCCTTGTTCTTTAAACCTCATTACTTCACTAGTAAGCATTTCATGATCATCTTTAATTTTTCATATTCATACTTTGGTCATTTTATCATGTTTGAGAAAAACATGCAAGTTATGTGATTATCTATACCACTTTATTTGTTTTTAAGTTCTATTAATGAATATATACCATCCTATAATTATCCCTTGTATCATATCATATTTAATGATGTCTAGGAACTCATGACACCCTAATAAGGTGTATGGTAGGATTAGAATAGCTTCGGCGTTGGTTTGAATTGGTTAGAATAGGTTTTGCGCGAGAAAAACTCATTTCGACAACTATATATTAAGGGTCTGATCATTTCTGTGAAATCTGGAATTTCCGACAGTTGGTAAAAATTTTTGGGCTAGATATTTGGAAAATACACTTTAAAACGAAAACGTGGCCGCTTGAATGGGTTAAAACGGAGTTATAACGAAGAAATTATGCTATTTTCAAATTTGACGTCGAAAACTATAAAATCCAGAAATTTCAGCATGTTATTTTAACTTGTTACGGGTTAAAAATGAGGCTTAAGCGTTATAAATTGTGTCAACTTATCAAAAATATATTAGTATACTTTGATACGAAGCTAAGGACATATAAAACGTAGAAAACGGACTTGTAACGATTAAATTATACACGTTTACACAAAGTTGCCGTAACTTTATTATATAAGAAAAACTAATATATTTCTATTAGACAAACCTTACGGCAACAAGTGACCATGTTGAGGGTCGTTTTTAACAAGGATGTAGTACTTTTTATAACGTGACGTCTTCTAGTAAAAGTAAGTTCGCCTAGCATATTTTCCAAAATGTCCAACCGTTCGTCGAGCGGAGTTGTAATGAATAAATTACGGTTACTTAAACTTTGCCGAAAACCACCCTTAAACAATATTTTGGACACAAGTACCATACTTTATCTATATTTTTCTCCGTGATCGAGACCTCTAGGATGAAAACTTAAATGCTAAAACTTTGAGATAATGATACAAGCTTCCCAAAACCGTTGAGTTTGTTTTCTAACATTCGACGTGCACCATTTTACGACTAGCTTTTCAAGGCCGTTTAGTCACTTTCATGAAATTGTCAAATGACATTATTTTACGACGAAAAGTTATAGTTTCATAATAAATCACTAAATGATTATCGTAGGATATCATTTCAACGTAAGTACTTTTAAAGTATTTGGTAACTTGACAATATGTCATAAACATATATTTCGACGATAAACTTTATTTTCCAAAATGTACAAGTGGTATGGATATCATATGAGTTTGCATGCACGACATTGTTTCATGACTTACATTAGAACACATCATTCATATTAGGTTGCGGATAGAGATCGCACCTCATTTCAGTGTATCTACTTTTGTCACCATAATCATTGCATCAGGTGAGTTCGTAGCCCCACTTTTACTCGTTTAATTGTTTTATAAACTCTTCGGGGGAGATACATGCTCAACTACTTGCTTTTACTATTACAAATACTCAAAGCATTTATACTTGATTGCGTTTACATGATTGTGTTATACTAAACACTAAAGTCTCCCAACATAAACGGAGCAGTCCAATTTGAAAGTCTCCCTTATCAACGGAGCAACACTAAGTGCAATAATGTGAACTATTATGAATGTATGTGTGCTTGACTATAAAATGAACTATCATGAACTTGTTACCCTTTTGTTTCACTACTTATGCTAGTAAGTAGATTGTGCCCGAACTAAATTGATCACTATGTTATGAACGCTATTATTTGAATCACTTTCCTTAATTTTGAACCCTTCGACATATATATTTGAACTCTTTTAAATTGATTCGGACCCTTTAACATATAAGTGAACACTTTGGACTTGATTTGAACCTTTTGATATATTTTAAACTTGTTTGACGTGATTTTGAACGCTTCGACTATCTTGAACCTTTTGATATTATTCGAGCTCTTTGACTGTTTTGAACTTTTGAACTCGACTTAAATCTTTGAACTTAATTACGAACTTTTGAACGGAACTCTTGAACTTAAATACAAACTTATGACTTGTTTGAACTTATTGAACCGTACGTGTTATGACCTTGACCTAAAGTCTCCCATGATCGAGCATCACTATAAAGTCTCCCATGATCGAGCACCACTATAAAGTCTCCATGTTCGGAGCATCACTATAAAGTCTCGCCTTATTGGTGGGCGTTCTCAATATATCTCGCCTTATCGATGGAGTGTGCAAATTCTCCATGTTCGGAGCGAGCGTCTCACTATGTTACGGGCGTTCTTGACCCAAAGTCTCCCTGCTCGGAGCGAACGTCTCACTATGTTACGGAGCTCTTGACCCAAAGTCTCCCATGTTCGGAGCGATGGCAAATTCTCCCATGTTCGGAGTGTTCTTAATTGTATATAATAGTTGTATGATGTACCGTTCGTACATTCGCATTGTTAGTCTCCTATTAGTAGGTAGTATGGATAGCGCTATTAGAGGTCGACCAACCTCTCGTCCACTATGTTACGGACGCATATTATTTATTCTAGGGCTTTGCACGGCATACATTATTATATCGTGGTACTATATTGTGAATTATTGTGGTAACTTATAATCGACTATTAGACACACTCTATTTTGTGCAATGGGTTGTGAACACACAGGTTGCAAGTTTTGTATGGGCGGAACTTGGAACTGAGTGGATTTGCAATGCCTTTGCTTTGTGAACTCATTTGACAACGTGTGCATGAACATAAATTAGACATATTTTGGCGGTGGGTTGTGAACACACAGTTGCAAGTTTTGTATGTGAACTTGGGCCGAGTGGATTTACAATGCCTTTGCTTTGTGGACTATTCTAAATGACCAAAACTTTGCCTTTGTTGCATGAACGCTTTTAAGAGCTTTACTTGTTAACCAAACTCTATGAACTCACTCAACCATTGTGTTGACACTTTTAGCATGTTTTATCTCGGTATCTAAGGCATTCACTTCATGGCATGCATGTGGACTTATCATAGAGTCGCGGTGTCGGCGCGCCTCACATATATTTTATGCACTAACTATCGTTTGATTGTAACAAACTCGTTTTGATATATTGGATACCTTTTGGGACCTAATGTTTGTAAACTCTGATTATTTTAATGAATCAAATGATATTTTCAAAAACGACACTTAGGTCATTCGATATAACTGTAACTTTGATGCTATGACAGTCCTCCCCAAGGTATTCCATTCCGCTGTAAAACAGGTAATTTGGGGGTGTGACATTAGTAACGTATTCGTATCAATCTTTATAAATGCTTTGTGGTGTTTTAAAAAAATTAAACCTAATCAGTTTTTAGTACTATCTAATCTTTATAAATGCTTTGAGAATAATTTTGATTGATCCGTATTCGTATCAATCTTTATAAATGCTTTGCGGTGTTTTTAAAAAATTAAACCTAATCATTTTTTAAACAAACAAGTACCATCTGATCTTTATAAAGATTGAAATAACGGGTCTTTTGATTAGGTTTAATTTTGATTTAATTGAGAATAATTACTTTGTGGTGTTTTAGTATGAAATTTAAGAACTATTGAATTCAAGAAGAAGGTGGAGAGAAGCGTTGGGATCTTAATCTTTGTTATCGGAGAAAGTGGAAGGAATTCGTGGCGCTCAACGTAAATGCAATCGTGCTATCCGAAGGTACATCCTAATACTCATTTGTAGAAATGCTTAGCGTTGGTATGTAAACAAGCGGTTATGGATTGAGTAAATTGAGAAAATTTAGTTATTGCAAATTATAAATCTAAGACTAAATTCGGAAGGTTACAATGAATACCTAAAAAATTTTAGCGGCAGTCAATTCTAGCATCTTACGTGTATATATAGTTTAATAAGGTTTTCATTGTCGGTGGGAAATGTTGCAAGGAAATCATCTTATCTAATTTAATGTGGTGTGTTTTCGCATTTTTAAACTCGAAACAAATTCCGATTTAATCGATCTAACTAATAGGAAACAAATACATATGTGTTTTTCTTATGCTCTATAATAGAAATGCAAGTTTGCCAAACTAAGTAACAATGATAAATCCATACGAAACTTCTATAGAGGGGCACTTTTTGTAAATGTGCAGATGCCATTTTTATAGAGGTTAATTTTGTAAACGTGCGGTGGCCAACACTTTTGCTTGCAATGTTGCGTCAAAAAGCCATGCTAAATACTAGCTTTTGGTAAGAAATACCATGGTTTTGTTGTTTACGTAGCGAGATGAATAGAGGGAATGCAAATAACGGATGTCTGTGTTCTTTTACGTGCAATGCGTTGCTCATGTGTTGAATAAATGTTTGCGATGACTTTTTCCATGCTATCCTGACGGTGTCAAACAGCATGTTTGCAGGTGTTTGCAGGTGCTTTAGTTACATGTTTGTTGATTAATCATTTCAGTTTTTCTTTTTCCTACCATTGCCCTCTTAATTACAAAGATTAAGTTACATAGTGAGGTGTATTTGCGGTTATTGATATATTTAATAATAGAGTAGTGATTTAGATAGTGCCTAACCACCCATAAATTGTTTTTTTTTATTGTTAAAGACAAACTTCTGATATCATACATTTGAAATTTATCAAGTTTAAGCTCTTTAATTTCGGTTGTATGTCGTTATCTATCATTGGAATTTTAATTTTTCCCATGTCTGTTTTTATCTAAATTGTTGTGCTTGACATCTAAGTTGAAGTTTACATACTTTTAACATTTTTTTTTCGTTACATAAATTACGGATAAAATGTCAAAAAAAAAAGCTCACGCATAGCGGCAGATAGTCGCAATACTCGTTGGTCTTTAATCTCGAAGCGAACATCCGCTCGATTGCCGGTCTTACGAGATCCCCCCTTGATCTGCTCTAGTCAACGCCAAGTATTCCTCAAGAGTGGGGTCATCGATGTTAACAACTTCCATGGTACCTGAAAACTTGAAATATGATCGTGATAAAAGTTTAAAAATGAAATGAAAGACTTAATATTAATCTTAATATAACTCCCCGGTAGGGCGCCAAAAACTTGATGCAGGTTTTACTGACCAGGTCTTAACATTTATAGTGTCTCGCTATACCTATGGTCTAACCTAATGCACTAACGGCCGGTGTACCCGGTCGTGTGTAGTGTAGTAAATGGTAAAGCCGAGGTCGTCCCAAGATCTATGTGTGTTGGATTATTACTAAGTCTAATTATCACATAATAATAATGGTTTCGATAGGGATTTAATTAATTAAACTACTAATGCAGAATAAAATAAAAGCAAATAAATGGTAAAGGGAAATCAATAGAGGAATAGTGGTGCTAACCTAGTCAATCCTCCTAGCTATTTATGTCTACGTCTACCTACTTCCAATTACTTGGTGGGGTCAAATTTGAGAGGACAAACATTTGGTCAATTCGCCTAACATATCAAGAAAGACGCCACCACAGAGAAATCAGCGCATCGTCATAAGTCCCATTGTTCGTGGTCCCCTAAGCCTAGTCATTAAGTACCGCTACATTCTAGATTCTAAATAGTGAGTGCTTGACCGTTAGGAACTTAGATACTACACCCCCAATTTTTAAGTTCATCCAAACGATAGGTGATCGATTGGTCAAATCGCACAAGTAGAAAGGGTCGTGGGTTGGTCATATCTTACCCTTCCCATCTCGATCCGCTCACCTAGGGTCAGTTGGTCATATCTCCTAGGCAATTGGCCTCTATCGCCATTCAAAACTACCGAACCGGGGTGACTACCAAAGAACTATGCATGCATACACTTAGAAATAATTGTACGGAAGTAAAGGTAAACGCAAACAAAACAATTAAGGAATCATAACTAGGCTAGCACCAAAGGGTGCTTAGCCGCTCATATTAATCATGCAAATCAATTCAATATTCAAAGGTACGAAATACATGAATTGAAAGTAAAATAAATATAAAACGCTAAAGTTTATCGTAATGGTGTGACTTCTCCCTTTGAAACAACTCCGTATGCTCCCCTAGACCTGTCTTGAGCTTTTTCCCACGCTCTGAGTGTTGTGTGTGGAATGGGATGCTTTGAAATGCTTTGGAATTGTGGGGTATTTATAGGCCAGTGCAGGTTACGGGCGTAACCAATAGAGGAGTTACGCCGTAACCTTCTATTTCTTCGTAAATGCACTAGATCGCTTAGTTACGGCGTAACCTTATAAGTGGTTACGCCTGTAGTCTTCAATAAACTCGGTTACGTTGTAGGTGATGCGATGAGTTACGGCGTAAGTATCGGCGTGGAACCTCTTTTGACCTAATGGAGTTACGTCGTAACCTTTGGGAAGAGTTACGCGTAACCTCTTGATAAGTTGGACTTCGGGTCACGCAATAGTTACGGATAATGTGAGTGACGAGTTACGCCAGAACTTCTTCAAAATTGGCATACCGTGATAAATCTTTAGTAATGTTTCCATTTCCGCGTCTCTTTAGCTCCAATGCTCGTAATTTACCTGAAAGTGGAAAACAAGCGTAAATCCATATAAATGATATAAATAACGAGCATTATCGGGGGAAATTGACACTTAATATTCAGGACTATTTGATATTATCAACATCTCCTACCATATAAGTAGTACCTCGAAATCTTAAGTACGAACACTACAACTTCTAACTTCAAATCATGAGTAGTGTAATTCTTCTCGTGGATCTTGATCGGATGGGATACATAAGCTATGACCTTCTCCTTTTGCATTAATTCATTAACATGATGCCTAGTCCTTTGTGTGAAGCATCGCAATAAACCACAAAATTATCGGTTCCTTCCGGTAATGACAAAATCAGTGTGCTGCAGAGTTTCAGCTTCAACAATTGAAAAGTTGACTCTTTTTTTCTTCCTACTCATACTTCCAATTCTTCTAGGTCATTTTAGTTAAAGGCTTAGATATCTTAGAGAAACCTTCAATGAAACGTCTGTAATAACTGGCAAGACCTAAAAAATTGGCGTATCTTTGTAGGGGTTTTAGGTGTTGCCTAATCTTTAATAGATTCAATCTTAGCGGGATCAAGATTTAAGCCTTTACTATCGATCACTTGGCATACAATTTCTCTTTCGGATACAAAATTCACACTTAGAGAACTTTGTTTCGCGAGTAGATCATAATATCGTCAATGAACATGATCACAAACTTGTATAGGTATGGCTTGCACACCGATTCATGAGATTCATAAATACCGTTGGTGCGTTGGTCAAATCAAACGGAATCACTTGGAACTCGTAATGACCATAAAAGTCCTAAACGTTGTTTCAAGATATCTTCTTCTAGAACTTTAACCTAATCACAAGTCATTTTTTTTAGTAGAAACTAGAATCTTGTAGTTGATCAAATAGATCATCGATTCTCGGGAGTGGATATTGGTTCTTCACAATTAACTTGTTTAACTTATAGTAGTAAATACACATCCTAAAAGATCTATCATTCCTCTTTACATCCTGAAAGATCTTTCGATTCTTGAGAGTTTCATAGCCACTTCTTCTTCAAAAACAAGACCAGAGCTCCCCATGGCGAGGAAATTGGTCGAATAAATCCTTTGTCTAAACGTTTTTATAATTGACTAGAAAATTCTTGCATCTCTGATGAGGCTACTCTGTATGGTGCTCGTGCCATTGGTGCAGCCAAGTCGATCTGAAATTCCATTTGTCTAGTTGGTGGAAGCCTAGGCAAGTCTTCGAGAAAGACTTCTGGAAAATCTCGAACAATGAGCGCATCTTCAAGTCACTTCTCCTCCAACTTCTTCTCCGTTACGTGCGTCATAAAAACATGGCATCGTTTCTTTACATATTTTCGCGTCTAATGCATGATATGATGCTTAACTTAGTTTCGCTCTGATCACCTCGGATTATTAGGGTTTCACCATTGTAGGGAATATGGACAAGCTTTTCATCGCATTTAATTATTGCATGGTTCTTAAACAACCAATCCATACCTATGATAACATTGAAGCTTCCAAGTTCTACGGGAATCAAGTCTATGTCAAACGGATGGTTCAAAATTTCAAGGTACACCCTCGAATTATGGTATCGACTCCTATTAACTTCCCATTTGCTAATTCAATAGTGTACTTGGTGTCTAAGACAGTTTGGGCGATATCAAGTAGAGGTCTAACATCAGTGGATACGAAACTTCTATCGGCACCAGTATCAAATACTTATTAAATAATCCGTGAATTTGATAATTTCGTTTCGTATTATGTTATTGTAAAAACGTTGGCCAAGCGTTTTTATGATAGCATCATACCATATTTTTTTATCATCATCACTTCATCTTGTATGTTATTCATTACACGCCAAGTCTAAAGCAACACCTGCTAAAAACATTTCTACTCCAAGGCGCTTAACCATCCTTATTGGTGTATATATAATCTAGTACTATAGTTGAAGTCTAGACATCCTCGTGAGTTTAGGAAAGGAAAGAAACTAGTCATTATTTGACATCATTGTAGGCAGATCATAACCAAACATAATAAGATTAATACTTAATACTTCTCTTACAACTTTGGAAAACAGTACAAGTGTCTTATTAATTCTATGAATCGAGTACTACTCGTTTCTCTATCCTGACACGCCATGCGTGTTACTAGCAATGGTACGGTGTGATGTCTGGGTTCCTGGATGAAAGTGGGTATGTGGACAGCCGAAGAGGATTCTCTGATCTCTATTACTCTAGGTAGTCCCTCCTTGCCTCTCCAAGTATAAAGAGTATCGGGTATCCAACCCTATTGAAGGGCATCTATCCTCAGGTGTGCTTTAGCAGTGGCTTCGGCCGTAGTCGCAATGATGGTGTATGTGTTCATCTTTGGCATCCTGACGGTCTTCCTATATGCCATCAGTGAACAGCTAGGGTGTTTTGGAATGTATGGAATGTTGGGGTTTGTCCTGGTTTGAAAATAGAAGTACATGCATCATGAGTAGGGATTAGTTCCTTTAGTTCATCCTTTGAGGGTTTGTCTTCAGAGGGGTCATCCTCGGGTTCGAGATCATACTCATACAGTTCGGATTCTATTGTTGCGTCTTCAAACAGTTACTGTCTCAATGTCGAACATCGGTGTGTAATTGGGTGAGGTTGGTATTGGTACAGTGGTAGACGAGTTATCGAACTCGTCTTCTAAGTCGGATAAGATGATGACGTGGGGAATCGACATTCTTTGTGACAAGTTTCATTATCATATAAAACATTATTATGTAAGGTCGTGAACAAGTTTTAGAGACCATTGTATCACTTACAATAAATTTGAGAATGTTAAAACGAATGAGCATGAATAACAGTTTAGTGATTATGCGTGTGGAATGTTTATGATGCAATGGTTATAGTTTAGGCCTAATGATGCAACCTAGTTCTCTACAACCTTTGCTCTGGTACCAATTTTTCACACCCCCAAAATATTGCAGTGGAAGATAATCGGGGCATGACTTCATATCGCAAAGTCACAAGTTACATCGAACGACCTCTATAGAGCCGTTTTGTAGAATACACGTTTGATAAAATAAATAACATTTCACAAAGATATAACCAAATATTTCACAAAGTATAAAGAAGATTTGGGTTCACAATCAAACATAAAGTTATGCAATAAGTCTTAGTCAAGATGAAACTGCAAAGTGCATCACTATTGGGATGCTTCATGCATTCCAAGTTAATGCAATTAATGACTTGAGAAATACATGCTAAAACGGTCAATATAAAGTAGGTGAGTTCATAACTTTAACTTTAAGTAAAAGTAGTATGAACCACAAGATTTTAGTCACTACTGCTTCATTCACAGTATCATGAAAGATTTAGTGACTATTGTAACGAACGCAATATCGGGAAAAGTATTGCAATTGCACTAAACTCATAAAACTGAAGCCTTAAGTGTATGTTTTTCTGTTTGTTTGTTGCCCCGGTAGGTGCTTTGCCAAACACCTAGAGTTCCTTAAATGAAGTATGCCCGGTTGACATGGAAATTCAACACCTGACACGCGGGGGGTGTGGGGTTCAACCCAATAGATCTATTCACAACATTTATGCTTAATACGTAATTAACGGTTCATGATAGTGGAACTTCATTGAAAATGTGGTAACTTAGTGTCAATCCGTAAAACGAGCAATATATTATCACCCGAATGTATTTCAAAACAAGTAGTAAACAAGTAAAAGTGAGGCTTAAAACTCACCTCAACAAGTAGTACGTTAGGAAATAATACGTAAGTTCAACGAGTAATGAATCCTAACCACGACCAAAATAAATAAGCCCTCATAGGAACGATACGACATGTACTAAATGCATATGAGTTTATAAAGTTTTATCACCCTTATATACTTTTGTCTAAGGTTTTCCAAGTTCTAAACGTGATTTAAAACAAGTGTTTATACTTATAAAATCAAAACAGTTTCTTTGACAAAGTGTTCATCCAAATTCTCGGGTTCGTAACTCATTCGTTTCTCATTGAAATTAGTCCGTTCAAAAGCCTAAGTTGTAGCTTTTCGAGTTGTCTTTCCAAAATTGTAGGACATTTATTGTAGTTCCAATTTTAAGGGTTTCAAAAATCAAAAAGACTACACGGGTGTCAAAGCTGCTAATTTTTAGAAAACTTTACTCAACTTCATTTGGTCATAACTTCTTCATTACTCAACCTATTTGAGTGATTCAAGATAATGAGTTTAGATCTAGTTCTTGGATACAAAATCTATAACTACCATGTCTTATTGTTTGGAGTCTAAAGTACTCATAAATAGGCATCAAGATTCAAACTCAGATTCATAACTTTCCTGACACCCGATTTTGAGTAAAATTGTTAAAAATACTAATTAAGTTCCAAAAATTATAATTTTTGCCTAGGATCTACCTAAGACGTTATATTTAACTGTGATGAAAATAAATTTGGAAAAGGGTTGTTTACGTGGCTAAATCATGCACACAAATTGACTGAAATTTCGGGTAGAATTAGGGTTTTGTTATACTAAGTTCAAATCAAGTTTTTACACAACAAGCCTATAATGGTGATATGAAGTAAAGCATAAAATGTTAAATATGAATGAAAATGAGTATGATGGGATGCTTACAAGCATTAGAGTGGTGGTGATCAAGAAATGCACAAAGAATAACCCGAAGCTATGAAAAAACCCTAACTTTAGCTTCAAAAAACCCTTGTTTTGATTACTAACCCTTAATCAAAATTTTCTAACAACCAAATGCCCATGTTCCTCCCTTGTTTTCAGTTGAATACAGTAGAGAAAATGATAGTTATTTTGTTGATACAAAAGTTGGGCATTCCTTGTTTGGACTCCGGTTCTCGTACCAATTGAATCTTGATGCTTGAGACCTGCGCGACTAAGTAAATGTAAAACACCGTTAGGCTTATCGTGGGATTGTCTCCCACGATTATCCTCCGGCGTGAGTAAGTAATCGCTTTAGGGTTAATGGAGAGTTAGGGTTTTTAGATCGTACCTTTAATGAGGGCTGAGATACCCTTTATATACACAAGGAATCCTTGTTGGTTTCGTGTTCCTCAAGCTTCGGCGTATCCCGCCTAAGTCGATTATCGGATGCTTATCTCCCAAGATAGGAGATATCTGATATTGTTAGCCATAAATAACTTTAGGTTTGGGCCTTCGTGAGCCCAAACCGTTATCGGGTTAGCCCAATCATGTTGGGCTTGTTAGTAGTAGTCATTGGTGGGTTCGTAACTTGAATCGGACTATCGTCATCATGTCCCCAGGTCTAGTATGCGCGGGGAGAACTGCGGATGCTAGACTAATAACCTTAGCACCTAAGTTCTTCAAAGCATAGCAGAAAGCTAAAGAAGTTTCCGCCTTGAAAAGACACGGTGAATCTAGTCAAAATCTCAAAGGAATGCCTCGTAAATCGGGGAAAGTAATCAGAATCGTGTCACATCAATGATCTTATCCACTCATTTAGAGATAGTGGGATCCACGTGGCGTTCATCGCGTGGATGAAGAAACTTGTATAACCTTCCGCCTCCTTATTACTGTGATTATCACAGTAAAAATCATTTCCGCCATTGTTAAAAAAGCTCCAACCAAGAAACCCTTGATATCCTAAAGGTAACCGCGCGTGCGCCTTTAAATAACTATACCATGGTCCGTGGTTTAGCTGATTTCACCTCCGACATGACCGAGGATGAACTTATTGAGTTCACCTCATATTATTATATTCCCTTTGCGCTGCATCCGGAAGTTCCAGATGCGCAGGCGTCAATTGCATACTTCTCCGAAGGGACAGTAGGGGTATACACGCGTTTTTTCAAGTTCGCAAATCAACGTGTGCCCATATCCTTATTCTTGAGCGACGTGTTAAATTACTACCGTCGCACATATCCCACCGGTACCTTTGCGCAAAGTGCGGCCAAAATAACAAACTTTGAGGTTAACGCGTCTCACGGCAATTAACCCGACTATCCACCTATTTCGCGCATTTTACCACACAACGTGGTCAAACGGGTGGGTATCATTGCTAAGCGCGGTGAAAGACCGCAATGTTACACGGGCGGATGCCGTTGAGAAATTGGAGGAAAATTTTTTCTGAGTTGATAAGGCGCTATTTCCCTCGGACTTTGACTTATACCTGTGGTTCACTGGAAAGGATGGCGCCCACACTCGAACGTCAAATGGCGAGGATCTTGTCACGATAAACACCAATCGTATTCCATCAATTCCTACCCGAGGAATTTTTGGTGCATATGGGCATCGATCGTAATTACTTTGGTAGACGATGAGGTGCCAATCTTCTTGGGCGCGGATGGCGGGGTGGGTGCTCGTCCTTCCGCCTTCCTTTGCTTATTAATGTGAGCCTTTCTTTTAATCTTTGTGCTTTTCATAACTTTGTTTGTTGTTTGTTGCGCAGATGGATCTATTAAGAGTTGTTCGGTTAGCGGCGCCAAGTGAATGTAGGGACGCGCCAGAGAGAGGGGAAGAGCCCATTCGGAAACCATGCCAGGCGTACCACAGAAATGGAGTGGGAGAGATAGGGGTAGTTCTTCCGTCATACTGAGGCAACCCCCCTTCAAAGCGTGCCTAGCCCTAGGGCTCCCGCCCTATTAGTGGAGCCGTCACAATTAGAAGTGGCGGAGAGCATGGAAGAAGAAGAGGAGGAGGGCCCAAGGTTGAAGCGCAAGAGATCGCTTGATGGCGATGGCTCGAGCTCATCTAGGAAGAAGCGTCCCGTCATTCTGGTCGTTGAGTCGTCATCCAGTGACGTTGCATCGCCTCCCCTTCAGCTGATACTGCTACTCCTTAGTAAGTGTTATTTTCAAAGTCCTTATCGCATCCCCTTTTGATGTTATGAAACAATTTCTAATTCGCTTGTATGTATGTAGGTATGAACACTCTGTAGAGTCGCCCCCCAAGGATAGTCCTGTGCGTGCTGAATCTTCTGAACCGAAGAGCCAAAGCGCTGAGTCATTGGCATCTGAGGATGCGCCAATGGATCAGCTTGTTGAAGATCTGGTGCTGGCTATTGCGCACCAAGCTACGCTAGTTGCGCAGCTAAAGGGTAAGTACTCTGGAGAAAGTAGCCAGAGCGCGCAAAAGGACCAACAAATTGCGTTGCTGGAGGCACGTTTGGCCAGTGCCAAGGTTGAAGCAGGGGCTATGAGCTCGTACGCCCAAAGACTTGATAAAGAAAAGATGGCACTACTGGGCCAAATAAGTCAGGAGCGTACTGCATCAGCGGAGTATAAGGCTTCATGTCTCTGGGCGCTGAAATATCTTGAGAAGTGGAAGGAAGAGTTGTTCTCTCAGTTAGGGAATTTTGGTGCAACCGTGGGAAGTTCACTGGAAGCGCAGGAGATGAAGTTGCGCCAGCTCAGCATTGAGTATGATGAGGAGTTATATCCCCACTCATATGCGCTATCGGCGCGGTGGCTCATTGGCCATGGTCTGCGCCTTGCTGCCCTCAGTACCTCGGAGTCGCAAGAGGTAGTGGACGCGTTTGGGGGGGTTGTGCCGTGCGCGTTGGCACGGGGCAAGGCAGAAGCTGTAGAGGAGCTCCATGAGGCTGATCTGTTAAAGGTGCATGCTGATAAGGTACCAGACTATAATGAGCATGCGTATGATGATCTGGTTGCCGCAATGGAGAAGATGAAGTTGTTGGAGTTTCCTCTAATTGCTGAATTGGAGCGCGACCAGGATTATCCCATAGGGGTAATTATGGAGGGGCTAACCTTGGCACGGCATCGTGCTGAAAATGTGGAGGCGCAACTTGATTATTTTTTGAAACCTGATGAGTCCCAGTTGCAGGTGCCTGTGTTTGCTCGCCCCCGCGACATCTTGAATCCTTTCATACGGAGAAGGAAGTTCCTTTAAAGAAAGTCTTGGAAGCTCATGCTACAAGACTTGCCAAGAAGGAAGGTATTAAAGGCAAGGTTATTTTGTGCGGTATTGGCGCAATCATCTCCAGTGTCGACGGGTACAGGTTAGTGTTGCACAGTATCCCGCCAAGACTCGACTTGTTGAAGAAGCTAAACGAGGTTAGGGACGCAAAGCCGTGTGGGAAGCTCATCTCTTAGGCGTTGTAGGAGCCTATAGATTGTAACTTATGTTGTAAATATCATTTTGTAAGAACGCATGGTACTTAATGAAATATTACTTTTGTTGAATGTGGTTGCGACTTATAATATTTGTACTTAGCTACCTGTCTTTGCATAAAAACGTGCTTATTGTCTAAGAAGCAAACTGTTGTATAAGCATAGCGAATCTTTGAAGTTCATAATTATGTATGAACTATCATACTTATAATGTTTTAAGTAATTTTTACATAATCGTATATGGTGTGATATTCGATCTTTCGTAAATATCATAGTAAGGAGCCAAGAGTCTTGATTCCTAGTTTTGTTAAACGCGCATGGTATGCATTGTTGCGCATCCATCGTGGAATGCGCATTGAACTTATTCCAACATCTTGAAAATAAGGTGTTTAACAAGGATTCGTGATCCAATGTTGATGGGTTTGCAACCCTCTTACTCAACGAGTTATTTAGTAGGTTTACTCATCCTTTTACCATCGTGGGTTTATGATGTGCATGCGCGCCATGTAGGCAAAAGATAATATAACAACAATGTTGAGATATGAATAATACGTAAATAACAAATTAAAATGTGTCGTGGAGTTAGCTAGAAACCACGACATTTTATTAATACTTGCAAGTTTTGTAAAAGAAAAAACATCGACCTAAGTAAACAAAATGTAAATACACGATATTTATTGAACACTATACTAAAGTGCGGGGAGTATCCGTGCGCTTGGCGTAGTCGTTCCTAGAGATAGCATCGTTTGAGATTGCGGATGTTCCATGTGAGTGGTAGTTCACGGCCATCCATGTCACGCAACTTGTCGCGCCTTTCCTAATGCTTCAATGACCTCATAAGGTCCTTCCCACTTTGGTCCAAGTTTTCCGTATCTTACGCATGGCTCGCATCATTGGCGCGGTATCTGGCGCCTGGTCTGAATGAAACACTTCGCACTTTAGCATCGTAGTATCCCTTCATTTTTGCCTTAGATCTCGCTGCGCATATAGCTGCGCGCTCGCATCTCTCTTCCAATAGGTCTAAGTCGATACTCCGTTCATCGTTATTGGTTGCAACGTTAATTTCGGTAGTGCGAATAGTTGGCATCCCAATTTTTGCTGGTATAACTGCTTTTGTCCCATAGACGAGAGAAAAGGGAGTGTCTCCCGTGCTAGTTTTGATTGAAGTGCGGTGTGCCCACAGAACATGCGATAATTCTTCCACCCACCTTCCTTTGTGCTTGTCCTGACGTGCCTTAATTCCTTCACCCAGACTTCGATTTGCACGCTCTACTAAGCCGTTGGTTTGTGGGTGTTTAACAGATGCGAAGTGCTGTGTGATATTTAAATTCTCGCACCAGTCCTTGAAAGGGTTGTCACAGAATTGTTTCCCATTGTCCGAGATGATTTCCCTATGTAATCCGAAGCGGCATACAATATTTTCCCAAACAAAGCGTTTTACCTGATTGCCAGTGATTGTTACAAACGCCTTTACTTCGATCCATTTGGTGAAATAGTCTATGGCTACTATGAGGAACTTCAATCCTCCTACTATAACAGGAAAGGGACCTGCAATGTCGATACCCCACTTGTAAAATGGCCATGGTGCCGTAATAGGTGTTAGTTCTTGTTGTGGTTGGCGTGGAACGGGTCTGTGAACCTGGCAGTTGCCGCACTTTCTTATTAAGTCCCGCGCATCACGGTGCATGGTGGGCCAGTAGTACATAATTTGCTTGCAGGGGTCCGACACAGCGTAACCATGGCAGTAGGAAGGAGGGTCGATATAGTATACCGTCTCGAAGTTCAAACCTCTGTGTTGTGCGCCATATTCTTCGGGCTTCCTTCTGCTCTTGGGGCAATACGCCCTTGCTGATGAATTCAATTATTGGTGTCATCCATGTAGGACCTTCCTCTTCTATTACCGTGGATATTTCCATCTCTGAGATGGAATTGCTCTTCAGCGTTTCCACTAATACCTCTTTTGACAGGTGCGCAAAGCTTGTGGATGCAATCTTGCTTAGTGCATCTGCCTTCCTGTTTTCCCCTCTAGGAACTTGTTTGATGGTAAACCTGTCAAAACTCTGAATTAGTGACTTGGTCTTGTCGAGGTATTGGATCATGTTTTCTTCTTTGGCCACATACTAGCCCAACACATGTTTGGCCACTAGCCGGGAATCCACATTTGCTTCTAAGTTGCGTCGCCCATTTGAGTTGCAATCGTGGTCCGCGATTAGGGCTTCATACTACGCCTCATTGTTTGTCGTTGTGAATTCTAAGCGCGGATGCGTAAGTGAATTCCATTCCTCACGGGCTTGTGAGGATAAGGCCTGCTCCTGACCCATCCACGCATGAAGATTCGTCCGTGAACAAGATCCATGGATCTTGTATTTCCACCTTACTTTGTGAGGGTAAGTCCTCAAGGTCCGGTTTTTTGATGATAAAGTCTGCTAGTACTTGCCCCTTAACCGCAGTGCGTGGCCTGTAGGAAATATTGTGCTCCCCTAGTAACACACTCCACTACAGAGGCGTCCGATGCATCAATTTTGGATATAATTTGCTTGATGGGTTGATGCAGTAATCACCGCTATTGGGTGTACTGAAGTACTGCGTAACCGCTTTGCAGCAAATACTAGTGCTAGGACCAACTTTTCCATTGCACTGTAGTTAATCTCCGTCTTCTTGAGTGCCTTGCTTACAAAATACACCGGTGTTTGCACTGAATCCCTGTCTGTTAATAGCACTGCGCTTACTGCTCCATGAGTTGCCGACAAGTACATGATTAACTCCTCCCCTGGGCGAGGTGCCACCAGCGTGGGGAGTGCTGCTAAGTGATGTTTAAGTTGCATGAAAGCTTCTTCTACTTCCATGGTCCAGCGAAAGTCTCCCTTTTTTGTACACTTCTTAAGCGTTTTGAAGAGAGGGAGTGACTTGTCTGCTGACTTGGACAAAAATATGTTCAAACCGGCTAGCTTTCCGTTTAGATTGGACTTCCTTCAACGTGCGTGGTGAAGGAAGTTGGATGACGACTTCGTTTTTTTAAGGGCACGGTTTTATGCCATCGGGCTCTATAAGATATCAGGAACATGCCTTCCGTAGCCCCAAAAGTGCATTTCTTAGGATTTAGCTTCATGTTGATCTCTTTTAGTGTCTTAAATGTTTCCTCAATGTCGCGCACCAATTCATCTTCCTTATGGCTTTTTATTACGAGGTCATCAACATAAACCTCTAAGTTGCGGCCCACCTGTTTTTCAAATGCGTTATCCACCAACCGTTGGTAAGTGGCGCCTGCATTTTTAAACCAAAGGCATCTTAGTATAGCAATAGGCGCCTTGGCTTGTATGGAAAGCCGTTTTTCTTCATCTTCCTTAGCCATCCGAATTTGGTGGTATCCTTTGTATCGTCTAGGAAGCATTTAAGTGGGTATCCGCACAAGGATTCTACCTTCCAGTCTATCTCCGTAGCGGGTAGCGATCTAGTGGACATGCTTTGTTGAGATCGTGAAGTCCACATCCTCCAACTACCATCGCTCTTCTTGACCATCACCGGATTGGAAAGCCGGTCATGGTAGTAGACCTCTCGCATGATACTGCGTCCACAAGTTTGTGTATACGCGAATTGCTTGTGCACGCTCCGGGCTTGGCCACGCTTCTTTTTGTCGTCTTGGGAGTATCCTTGTCGGATTCTCAACTTGTGCTCGGTGATTGAGTGTGGTACACCGGTCATGTGCTTTGGTTCCCATGTAAAAACATCCAGATTCTTTTGCAAGAGTGTGCACACAGCTGCCCTGCAGTTATCAGATAGCGATCCCCCGATCGATACTTCTTGCTCTGGGTATTCGGGATGGATTGCGACCTTCAGGTTTGGTGTTTTCGTTGCACGCTGTTCCAGCTTGGATGCCGTTTCATGTGTAATCGTGTTACATTCTCCGGGTGGTGTGGTGGTATTGTAAAGAGTGACAATGCCCCATCCACCGGAACTAACATCCCATGTCTTTGTAGATGGTACCGCACGTATAGCGGATATCCCTGGTCTTCCAATAATGCCATTGTATGGCGAAGGGGATTTGATTACCATAAAGGTCATCCAAGCTGTCGTCGAATGCTCCTTATTTCCTACATTGACTAGCAAGCGTATTTGCCCCATGGGCCATATTTTTTCGCCTGTGAAACCAGTCAATGCCGTCGTGGCCGGACTTAGTTGGCTGGGTATCTCAGGTCGCAGTCGCTTGAAACAATGTTCATACATAATATCCGCGGACGCTCCTCCATCAACATACATGCGGTGGATATCATGACCCCCTGCGTTGATCTCAATGGTGAGCGGTTCCACTACTGCGTTGTCTGCATTCAAGGTGGGGAAAGATATTTCATTGCCACAGTTAAACTTTTGGCCGATCTTTGGTCTAGTCATCCGCTGCCATGATTGTATCATCTATATGGTATCGGCTTTGTCCTTGGGTACGTCTTTCTTGTTCCCCGTCTTTTGCTTATCCTTCCCCTCCTTGATGTTTTTAACCAAATGGTCCAATATGCCTTCTTTTACTAGTTTATCAATGAGTTGGCGCAGTTGAACACATTCGTTGGTGGTGTGGCCCTTCTGTCCATGGTAGTCGCAGTATCCATTCCCCACGCGCCGTTCTTCTGGAGTGCGCATTGTTGGCGGTCTTGGGAAGTTCGCGCCTTCTGTTGTGAATATCTCCTTTGGGGTCTTTGTGAGCGGGGTATACTTGTCGTTATCCCGTCCACTCCCTTGGCCACGGTAGTTCTTGTTACGGTTGCTACTCTGGTCAATGTATTGTCTCCGAGGTTGTTCCTGTGACCTGTAGTTTAAGTAACCTTTCTTGCTATCTGTCGCAGCGGCTTCTCCTTGGATAAAGGACCTTGTGCGCTTCATAAGTTCATCAAATATTTAGAGGATTCTGTCATTCAGCCTTTTGATGAGTTCGGGTTATTGATCCGTTCATGAATCACGAGATCTTGATGCCGGGCATGCTTTGACTGTATACACTCATCTTTGAGCGCTCCACATAAGCGCTTGGATTCCCTTAGCTGCTTTCACCTGGCGAGTTCGACGGGGTTCTTAGCGCACTTTTCCTTTGAGTGAAGTTTAGGCGAAACGCCCGCAACTCTTCAAAGCCATCAATGCTTCTGCGTGGAAGCTTCTTGAACCAGATTTCGCGCGTTCCCACTAGTGTGAATTGAACATGTGGCACCACACGGGTTGTGCCGCTTTTGATGGTAGCGGTGATTCAAAAATTTTAGGTGATCGTCCGGATCACTGTTCCATCATAGGTTTTCACATTGGCGGGCATGCGCCTCTTTTTATTTTCTCGAGAAGTCGATGATGCGCCGGTGAGCGCATCTACTTTTGGCGGCGCCACGGAGGGATATGTCTTCCTCCTCACGGTCGCGATATTTCCTCCTGGAATTCCGGTGCGGTTCGCTATCCTAGTTGTCCGAGGAGTTACCAGAGGACGAGTTTTCCTCTTTCGGCGCTTGCACCGATTGTCCTCGAGTTCCGCTTGAAGGGCTTTCACTTGGAGAGTACCGTCGTCCCGATCATGTCATGGGCCTGCGGCTACCAAGCCTATCGTGGACATTGGTGCGCGTCCATCTTCCTCGTGTTCCCCAGTGCTGCATGTTCACTGCTTCATCATTCTCAACTCTCCTCCCAATCCTGGTAAATACTGGGGTTGTCGGTTATCCCTTTCGCGCTTTTCCTTCTGATGACGCGGTAGAGATATCTCATATTCGGCCAAAATCGAGTCGGGCATGCAAACTCCGACTAGATCTCTTTTTAGCTTCCTCTTGCATGAGAGCAGCCAAGGTTTCATAGTTTTGAGACACGAAATCACTTGGCGCTAGTTCTGGCGCAACCCCTTCTAGAGCAGGGGTGTCTGTTTCTACCACTAGACCCTTGTTTACATCGAAAGCGTCGGGTGCTTTTGTGAGGTTCGCCACTAGCACCGATTGGAGTGGAGTGGTAAAAGGAGTGCGCAGTGGACCTTCTATGCCAGTAGTTGTTGGGGTGGACTGGGTTGTCCCCGGGCGTGGTTCCACCGTTGGGAAGACTAGATCTGGGCCTGATCCTTGGTTTCTAGTAGTGCTGGTTGTCCTAGAGACCTGTTTAGAAACCGATCCACTTTGCTGCTTTTTTCCATGTAGGTCACCATGCGATCGCTGGTTTTGGTTTCCTTGCTTCGTCATTCTAGTTCTTAGTGATTGGTCCCACGGATAGCGCCACTTGTTGATACATTGTGTATAGCGTTCCTTGTTTGGACTCCGATTCTCGTACCAATTGAATCTTGATGCTTGAGACCTGCGCACTAAGTAAGCGAAAACACCGTTAGGCTTATCGTGGATTGTCTCCACGATTATCCTCCGGCGTGAGAGTAAGTGTCGGTTTTAGGGTTAATAGAGAGTTAGGGTTTTAGATCGTACCTTTAATGAGGGTGAGATACCCTTTATATACACACGGAATCCTTGTTGGTTTCGTGTTCCTCAAGCTTCGGCATATCCCGCCTAAGTTGATTATCGGATGCTTATCTCCCAAGATAGGAGATATCTGATATTGTTAGCCATAAATAACTTTGGGTTTGGGCCTTCGTGAGCCCAAACCGTTATCGGGTTAGCCAAATCATGTTGGGCTTGTTAGTAGTAGTCATTGGCAGGGTTCGTAACCCGAATACGGACTATATGTCATCATAGTTTGTTTTTAAATTGTAAGAAATGAGTGTTAGATGGTGTCTTATTTATAACCAAAGAAATGGCAAGGTTTGGATCGTATTTCCTTTTCAATAGTGACATATTACCAAATATGGGACTTGAGTGTGCCTTGGTATTGGGTACGGGTGTTGGAACGTGTATGTGGGTTAGGTAGGAGAGGAGCATTCAAATTTTCATGTGTCTTATCAAATGATGTGTTTATGGTTTGAGGTTTAACAAGTTTTAGGAAACATGAGGTCATACAAATTGAAAAGCATGTGTTGGGGTTTCCACATATAGGGGTTGGTTAGGTAGTGATATGAGGGGAAGGAAAGTTCAAATTTTGAATGTATAAGTGATAACTCAAATACCGTCATATTATTAGCATCATTTATCATATGTATATTGCCTGTTTTGCATTATTTTATATGAGATTGATACTTTATTGTTTACTTTTGTAAATCTCAGTTATTATCAAGCAATTGGTGAAAGTTAGCTATTTTGGACGTAAATTGGAGCAAAATGGATCAAGTTATAAAATTCTATTGAACTGACGAAGAATACGCCGTATCATTCTAGATAGATACGTCTGTACCAAGACTTGGACGATTCTAAAGACCATTGCCTGACTTTGAAGAATACACCATATGGATTTCTTTCATACACGTATATGAAACTTTCATCAATGAGAAGATCTAACTTGTTTTACTCTAGATATGTTGTATGACATCAACAACATACGCCGTATCTACTCTCATGACTTCACTAGAATTCCAAGATAAGAAGACAGCATACGCCGTATGAAGATTTGTGATACTCCGTATCACTATGGCGGTGTACGAATATTCTAGAATGTAATAATCTTGGATCCCACGTGAAGTTACCTTGATACGTCATATCAGATAAACTGATACGTCATATCGACCCTGTTTCCAGAAAGTATAAATAGAGGACCTTAGACAAATTTTAGAGAGACACAAGATGAGGTGACCACCAAGTACGAGACCAGAGACATAAAGAAGACCAAGAAGGTCATGCTAGTGCACATTTACATGGGAGATTTTACTTAATTCATTTTAGTACTTTGTAATCGTTTAGAAAGATTAGTAATGGCACATGTGGTTTTTATTTTTTATTTTATTTTATTTTTAAATAAATTTGGTACGTTACTGTATCAATGTTCGGCTAATCTGAAGTCAAAAAATGGAAAAGTATTTTGTACATAACATAGTACTGGCTCGAGTCATGAATATTCTTGATGCAATTATTAATAGATTTTAATCTTCTATATTTAGGATATATGGGCAATTTCAATTGCGTATAACAGTGTTTGGGTTAGGAGGATGGAAGAAATCAATGTAGATGTCATGTTAATGCTAGAAAGAGGATTTTCACCACTAAAGACTCTAAGTTGGTGTTCCTTACTTGTTGGCTTTCTTGAGATATATTATTTATTCATTTCTTGGTGAAGTTTATTTTTGCTAGAGTTGAGATCACGGTGCTTTTTACCTGATGTTTCTACACATCTTTCGCACTGATGTATGATGTTGACTTATTAACAGCTCAACCATAATGTTGTTCTCAATACTTCAGAGGGAAGTAAATCGAATTAAATGTCTTTTATGGTAATGCACATGTGTTCTTGATTTATATTCTGAATAGAAATTGAACAATGTTTCGGCTAACACTTTTGTAATGTGGGATCTAATTGTATAGTTTAAGATAAAGGATGTTGCGGATTTTGCATGTAAGTAATGATTTGTTCTATGCAAAAACCAAACGAGAAGCATCAAAGAAACAATGCATGCACAATTATCTTAGAACATGGTTCGTCAATTAGAACCTACCTGGGATATCTGTTTACCCTTTGCCTATACACTATAAGGTGAAAGTATCCTTGCAGATAAAACCTCAGATTCAACAAGGAAACTTGGAATAGAAAGCTATTTTGCTTTGCGGCCATGCTAGATTGAACATCATTGTGCTGAAATAACTGGTAGGTATCTTGTACAAGAAAAAGTAGCTAAGGAAGAAGAGAAAGTCTATGCGAATGTTAGTTCCAGGTGAAAAGGATATCGTTGAATCTGACATTTCATATAATAAGATATAGGAAGCATACAATTAATTTAAGATGGATGGGAATGACAATGATGACTCAGACTAGAATAGGAACTATTTATATGTGATCAACTTAGTAGGATTTGTTGTGATGTTGTTCGTTTTTCTATGTATATGTATATTGTGTTGGCAAGATGGTCGAGATAGAGAGCTATGACACATCGGTGAGACCACTTGACATGTCAGTCGTGGTTGCTATTAGCACAAATAGTGGATATGAGTGAAAGGTCGAGTGGTTAGACCAACGTCTCATAGCTCTCTAGCTCGACCTTTCTGATGTATCCACTAATTAAAATTGTGGAAAACTAGAAGGGGGGGGTTGAATATTTTTACCAATTAAAACTTCTTTTTAAACTATTTAGATCGACTTATGTCAATCTATTTGGTTGTGTGTGTTGGATGTTGATAAACAAGCATATAAAGATATGTAATGAAAAGATAAGAGTAAGAAGCACAAAACCACAACGCGAGTATTTATAGTGGTTCGGCTACAAGGACACCTTCCTTGACCTAATCCACTCCCTGAGTCACCTACTCGAGAGTTCGTAAACACTACACCAATCTCCTTATGGCGGAGAAGTCTTCACAACGTCGCTTACACCTTTTTCCAGTACAAATCTAAATACCGAGTTCTTTCACACCAAGGCGAACCACACCTATCACAATGTCGCCTACCCTTTATACGGTGCTAGGCTAACCACCGGGTTCTTTCACTCCAAGGTGAACCACACCTACACAACGTCGCCTACCCTTTATTAGGTACTAGGCTAAGCACCTAGTTCCATTGCAATGGAGGAACTACTACCATACTACACCAACGACTAATCCCAAAAGAGATCTACTCCATTACAACATCATCAAGGACATCAATATCCTTGGATCTAATGCTAGTCTATCTAGTACATCGAAACACACCATATCGAATGTACATCTAAGGCACCTTTCACTAATGCCTTTGACTAGATCTACAAGACACTTTTCACTAATGTCTTGTGTCTTCACTTCTAAGCACCTTTCACTAATGCTTCAAGTCTTGACTTCTAAGCACCTTTCACTAATGCTTCTTGTCTTGACTTCTAAGCGCTTACCACAAGTGCTTATGCTATAGACGATAGATACCCTTCACTAATATCTTCGTCTTGACACTTGAGACATCTTTCACTAATGTCTTCAACACTACACTTCTTTGAAGAAAGAAATGAATCATCAACAAGAAGACTTCAGTAGCCTTGATGATGAGGAAGCATGGCAACTCATGGACTTGAGCTTGCTCGACTTCAAAGGTGGTGATCTTGTCTTTAAGAGGAACCTAAAAGATCACACAAAAACAAAACTACAAACATAGATCTCTTGGATCTAAGGTTAGTGAGATTTAACTCAGGGGAGAAAGTGTGTTAGAAATAGGGTCCCACGGATCCCACGGATCCTTTCCATAAGGGATCCGTCTAGCGTTAAGCTAGGGATCCGTGGGACGCTCCCTTTTACCCATGGGTATTTTGGTTATGGGTCATGGGTTGAACCATGGATCTTTGGCTAGATACAATGTATCTTTAAGTGCAATGCACTTGGTCACTTGGGTATGGGTTGATCCATGGGTTATGGATATTATCCATGTATGATATAAGCATGATGTCATGCAATGGGTTATGGGTCAAGATCCATGGGTTATGGGCTATGGGTTGTACCCAACTACATTCAATGTATTTGCCCAATGGGTTGTGATGCTTAAGTTTCTACTCATTTATATTACCCAATATACTACATACTAGTTAGTGTATATTTTATCCAAATATGTAAACACTAGTTGTTGTAAATATGTATTACTAAATCATAAAATCACTTATACTTGTTTTAGTGTTTTATGTGAAAATGTGAATATGTTAGAAACTATTAGTTCAAACAATTTACGTATTTTATTTGTTTCGTTAAAATGATTTTACGTTTGTTATCGACAAAACATTAGAAGATCGTAAAATATAAATAAATGTTTTACGACTTATTTGTATTAACAATCTCCCCTTTTGTTGATGACAAACATAAAGTTATTTTAAGGAAAAGCTAAAATTGTAAAAGTTTGAATTTGTAGTTTTACTTTCTTCTCCCTTTTGTCGAAACAAAAAGTGTTTGAAAAAAGCAACACATCATTTTAAGAAAAGCAGGTTGAAAATAGAGAGCAAGTAACGGGAACGGATCTCATCTTTACTCCCCCTTGACGAGTCCATCCCTATGTAAGGGCGTCAAGAAAGTGATACTAATCTAGTTTGTTTGCAAGTAAGTTTGCAAAAGATTTCGTCTAAGTGACGAATGTACTCCCCCTTGATGATTCCAATATTGCAAGGAGATGTCATGAAATGTAAACCTAGTATTGCAAGTGATTTGCAACGTATTGCTTTGACATAAAGCTCCCCCTAGCTTTAGGATGTCAAAGTCTTCATGTGTAAATTAAATAACTACAAAACAAAGGTTAGAAAGCAAGTATAATTCACAATTTCCGCAAATGTGGTTCAAGTTAGTAGAAAGAAAGCTTTACGTCTCACGGATCCCACGGTTCCTCCTAATAGGGATCCGTCTAGGCACCTGAGGATCCGTATTAGGCGATTAATTTCAAGAAAGGTGATATAACAAGCAATGTTATCACAAAATGAGATATGAATATAAAGTAATCATATGCTCGAAACATAACAAGTAGCATGTAATTCCATTTAATAAAACTAGAGTTATGATATACATGACTCTAAAAACTAAGAAAATAAGAAAATACATGGCTAGGAATTTTTAAACCAATTATCGCTGATGCTAGGCCACCACTAAAATCTTCTAGCTCAAGTTTTGTTTAGGTTTGATCTCGCCGAAGCGTTCGAGGAGATGATAGAACATGAAACGTTGGTCTTCTCGTACTTCATGTATCAAACCTTCAACATGTTGACAATGATAGCAATCTTTTTCATGGCTAGGTAGTGGTGGTGGAAGAAATGAGATGGCTTGATGCGAAGGATCAAGTGAAGCGGCTTAATGAGCTTCAAGCGATGGAGGATTGGTGGAGCACATTTGAGAATGGCTCGACCAAGAATGATGGTGGTGGTAGAGAAGTTTCAACTTCCATATGGTCGGTGGTTGACTTTGATGATTTCTCATAATCCAAATAGGATTATATGATGGAGACGGAAAAAAGGAAGCCGGAGCAAGTGTTGACTCAACACCTTGATTTTGTACCATTATTCTTCCTAATGAGGAAAATGTTGTCGGCGGAAGCGGATGAGACGGCCTAGGAGGCAAGTCCTCTAAATTGTAGAGGTGTGGTGATGATAGTGGGGATGTAAACGAAATAGCTCTAGGAACTAATGGTGATGGTTTAGTGGAGATGATATTGTTTGGCCTAGGAGGTATGGTGGTGTTTGGCATTGGTAGTTTTGTGGGTACTATCCTTTAAGGAATTGGTTTGATTGGATGATGAAGGATCCTATCATTTGTTGGCTTGACCGAAGATGATTTGGTTGAAGAGATTTTGTGTATAACACACGCCTTTTTCATAGGTGGTTCTTTGGTGGATAAGTTACTACTTGGGGTTTTCCTCATGATAAGATTATTTCAATAGGTTTGCAAAGATTTCTAAAGTGCTGAAAGTTAGGATGAGAGTGATGACTATGGAGGTCCTAACAAAGTGGTTTATAAACCAAGAGATTTGGCAAGTGCATTTAAGCCTTAAGCCACTAGGATTCATTGAATTTGATGATTAACATGCACAAGAGTCAACTTCAGAGGTTGCATCGATCTAGGAACTCATTTAAGATGAGATGGAGTGTTTGAGCTAGGAAGATGAGTTGAAATGATTTTTTAGCAAGATTTGACATAAAGCGTCATCCGGTTCCCACGGTTCCTCCTCGGAGGATCCGTCTAAGCTAATCCTAGGGATCCGGCAATTCGTGACTATGAAAGAGTGGAAATGATGTTTCTAAGATCTAAGACCAATAACATCTTGAGTGTTTCGATCTTTCTAAATGTCTTAAATGAAGGGGTACTTAGTCTTTGGAAGGTAATGAGTGATGTAGCTAATGATTGTCTTTTATCGAAGGATTTGGAACTTTCAAAGAGTACCAATGGATGAGCAAGGATGACACTAAAGATGAGAGTGTCAATTGAAGCTAAATGATCCTAGAGATCGGGGTTGTGACTTAGGATAGTGTTTTGAAAAATATCCTAGAAGCTTTGAGATGAGAAAACTAGAATTTGATCAACTTTGATCAATTTTGAGGTGAGGATGATTTATGATCAATTTTGCCATACTCGAAAGATTTCAAAGACTAAGTAGAAAATGAAGTGTGAGTTTGAGAGTGGAAGAGTAATGGATTAAAATGAAACGGTAGATCTACAAGCGTTTTAGAGTGTGATCTAGGTGTGTGAGTAGGAAGGATCAACCTATCTTGATAAGGACTTAATATGCCTTAAGACACTATGTTTAGCTTAGTGTGAGGTGTTCTAAGGATATGTTTGAAATATAATGCTTGCAATTGCATTTTCTGTTTGCCGGATCCCACGGTTCCCTAAGTTAAGGGATCCGTCTAGCATAAACTTTGGGATCCGTCCATCTGCTCAGCAGAACCTTTACTAAAGGTATGCAATGATCTTTACAATGCATTATATCTCAAGGATAGTCTAAAAGGAGTTCTAATGCTAAGATATCAAATGTAAGATGTTTTATTTCATGAAGGAAATTGGATTACATTGATAAAACACGAGTACAATAGAATTGATCCTATTTTGGAATACTACTAGATTCCTTGAGTGTTTTCGCTAGGAGAATCATTATGTAATTGATGAGTGTTGGTGGAATCAAGAATGAAGAAAGTCTTCATGAGAGATATGTTTAGCGGTTCCATCATCTTGTTCACAAGTACATACAACGGACTTTGAAATTGAGGATGGAAGTGCATAACATTATGATAGAGGCGTGTCAAGAACATTCCAAAAGGGATGAGTTTATTCTTGGAGCCTTGAAGATTTGCAATTCTCCTTGCGAAGAAGTAGGCGAGATTGTATGGTTGTTGTGTTAGCAAACAGTACAACATGTGAGCACAACAAACGGGAAGAATTTCTCGATTTCCCCTAAGGCTCCAAACATTTTCACGTAGGATAAGTGCAAGAGGCTTGTACTCTTCTCGGATATCCCTTGTAAAGATAATGTTTGGATCGAAGTAATATGGTCGAGGATTGCATATTATGCGATTTAAATCTTCCGGAGAGGGTATGTGTGAACAATATGGGCTATTTTCTTCATGAAAGTTGAAGAGAGAATCAAGAGACCAATCTTCGGTGAAGGCACATTGTTCATGATTTGGAATCCGGAGGATGTGAGCAAAATGCCCAAGGGTTAGAGTGAACTTTTGGTTTTGATATAAAACCAAAGAGATGAAGCGATCCTCGTTACGAACGAGTTCGACTTGACGGAAGAATTCCATTATGAACCTTGGACATATCTTCTCGTTGGTTTCAAGAAGACATTCTAGTCCTATGGCTCGGAAGGAGGTATTGATACCTTCTTTGGATTGTAGAGAGGTGTCTGTCGTCCTTCATGGAAGTGACGGGTTTGAGATTGTTGAACCCACGGACATGATTGCCGGTGTGTTGGGCTCAAGAGAGATGTTAGGAGTGTACACGCTAGTGAGTGAAAAATCAAACTTGTATTCATGCGTCATAGTTGAACCTATAGAAGTGATGGGTTAATAAGAGGTGATGTTTATGGTCAACCTATGATTATCTAACGTTTTATTAGATTTTTATTAACAATGGTTTTAAACAAGAAAGACACTTGACTCACTTATGGTTTTGACATTCTAGTGGAGTATTACTTTTAGAAGAAAAATGGTTTTAATTTGCATGAAAAATCATTTCTCGATGGGGACGGATCCCACGGTTCCTTTTAAAGGGATCCGCTAGTATAACTTCCGGATCCGTGGATCCGTAGTAATGTAACAGATTTGATAAAACATAGGTTTTACATTTTATACCACAAAAGTGTTTTATCCTACATTTTCTTTTAGCATGCATACATGACTTCTAATGTATCACGAAGGAATATGAAACATATAAATCACAAGAAAATAAATAATAACAAAGATAACAATATTATTAGTAATATTGCATTTCAATGCTAAGGATGATACAAAGGATTGGGTATATGATCCCAATGTAGATTAACACCACAAAGTAAATGTCTCCGTATGTGAACTTCATCATAGGGAACACAAGTGCGATGAGTGTTAAGGCAATGAGCACGAGTGCGATGTAAACCATGTTGATGACGGATCTTCTTGGTTTCGGTTGAGATGGAATAAGGAGGAAGATGAAGTTTTTGAGTGAGAGGAAATTTTGAAATTGGAAGATTTGAAAAAGTGAGGGTTTGATAGATTGGTCGACGGTGGGAGTTTTTATAGGGAAGGAGGAATTTTTGAAATTCGTGTTTTGTTTTATTATTGGATTAAAAGAAAAAAAACATAAGTTTTATATACCACGACTTTAGACGGGAAATAAAACACGTATGTAAGAAAAAGGCTTCCTAATGAAGCTTCATGTAAAACATGTAATTGCACAAAAGATAATCATATAAATACCTAAATAGGTATACTTAATTATCAAGCAAGGTAAAAAGAAAATCATACCTCTAGCGCACTTAGGAATGTCTTTACAAATGACACAGGAAATGTCACTTAGACTATTCCCGCTCCTTTGCATTTAAGATACCTTCTTAAGGAAGGTATTCTTGTTACCAAGCGACTCCTAAAGCTTGGTGGGTATGAGCTTTGACTAATCAACATGACAAAGAAGATTAGTGCAATTAAATAAAAAAGAAAAAAATGTTGTTATCAAATCAACATCCAAATGTATAGTTTTAAAAGACATGGTGTTTGTTTTTACGAAAAAAAAACTTTCTTTGTAGTTTTCAATTAACCATGAATCGTATCAAGTTTTTAAAGTACAATATACTTCAAGAAACTTGGTAACGAAGCTCTGATGCCAATTGTGGAAAACTAGAAGGGGGTTGAATAGTTTTACCAATTAAAACTTCCTTTTAAACTATTTAGATTGACTTATGTCAATCTATTTGGTTGTGTGTGTTGGATGTTGATAAACAAACATATAAATATATGTAATGAAAAGATAAGAGTAAGAAGCACAAAACCACAACGCGAGTATTTATAGTGGTTCGGCTACAAGGACACCTTCCTTGCCCTACTCCACTCCCCGAGTCACCTACTCGAGAGTTCATAAACACTACACCAATCTCCTTATGGTGGAGAAGCCTTCACAACGTCGCCAACACCTTTTTCTGGTACAAAGCTAAATACCGAGTTCTTTCACACCAAGGTGAACCACACCTATCACAACATCGCCTACCCTTTATACGGTGCTAGGCTAACCACCGGGTTCTTTCACTCCAAGGTAAACCACACCTACACAACGTCGCCTACCCTTTATTAGGTACTAGGCTAAGCACCTAGTTCCATTGCAATGGAGAAACTACTACCACACTACACCAACGACTAATCCCAAAGGAGATCTACTCCTTTACAACATCATAAAGGACATCAATATCCTTGGATCTAATGCTAGTCTATCTAGTACATCGAAACACACCATATCGAATGTACATCTAAGGCACCTTTCACTAATGCCTTTGACTAGATCTACAAGACACTTTTCACTAATGTCTTGTGTCTTTACTTCTAAGCACCTTTCACTAATGCTTCAAGTCTTGACTTCTAAGCACCTTTCACTAATGCTTCTTGTCTTGACTTCTAAGCGCTTACCACAAGTGCTTATGCTATAGACGATAGATACCCTTCACTAATATCTCCGTCTTGACACTTGAGACATCTTTCACTAATGTCTTCAACACTACACTTCTTTGAAGAAAGAAAGGAATCATCAACAAGAAGACTTGATGAGCCTTGATGATGAGAAGCATGGCAACTCATGGACTTGAGCTTGCTCGACTACAAAGGTAGTGATCTTGCCTTTAAGAGGAACCTAAAGATCACACAAAAACAAAACTACAAACATAGATCTCTTGGATCTAAGGTTAGTGAGATTTAACTCGGGGAGAAAGTGTGTTAGAAAAGGGGTCGAAATAATGAAGAAATGGCTCACTATTTATAGAGGAAAACTCGATCTTTTCCGGATCCCACGGATCCCTTCCACAAGGATCCGTCTAGCGTTAAGTTAGGGATCCGTGGACGCTCCCTTTACCCATGGATATTTTGGTTATGGGTCATGGGTCATGGGTTGAACCATGGATCTTTGGCTAGATACAATGTATCTTTGAGTGCAATGCACTTGGTCACTTGGGTATAGGTTGATCCATGGATTATGGATATTATCCATGTATGATATAAGCATGATGTCATGCAATGGGTTATGGGTCAAGATCCATGGGTTATGGGCTTTGGGTTGTACCCAACTACATTCAATATATTTGCCCAATGGGTTGTGATGCTTAAGTTTCTACTCATTTATATTACCCAATATACTACATACTAGTTGGTGTATATTTTATCCAAATATGTAAACACTAGTTGTTGTACATATGTATTACTAAATCATAAAATCACTTATACTTGTTTGAGTGTTTTATGTGAAAATGTGAATATGTTAGAAACTATTAGTTCAAACAATTTACGTATTTTATTTGTTTCGTTAAAATGATTTTACGTTTGTTATCAACAAAACATTAGAAGATCGTAAAATATAAATAAACGTTTTTACGGCTTATTTGTATTAACAATCTCCCCCTTTTTGTTGATGACAAAACATAAAGTTATTTTAAGGAAAAGCTAAAATTCATAAAAGTTTGAATTTGTAGTTTTTACTTTCTTCTCCCCTTTTGTTGAAACAAAAGTGTTTGAAGGAAAGCAACACATCGTTTTTAAGAAAAACATGTGAAAGAAAAAAAATATAGAGTAAGTAATGGGACCGGATCTCGTCTTTACTCCCCCTTGACGAGTCCATCCCTATGTAAGGGCATCAAGAAAGTGATACTAATCTTGTTTGTTTGCAAGTAAGTTTGCAAAAGATTTCGTCTAAGTGACGAATGTACTCCCCCTTGATGATTCCAATATTGCAAGGGGATGTCATGAAATGTAAACCTAGTATTGCAAGTGATTTGCAATGTATTGCTTTGACATAAAGCTCCCCTAGCTTTAGGATGTCAAAGTCTTCATGTAAATTGAATAACTACAAAACAAAGGTTAGAAAGCAAGTATAATTCACAATTTCTGCAAATGTGGTTCAAGTTAGTAGAAAGAAAGCTTTACATCTCACGGATCCCACGGTTCCCTCCTAATAGGGATCCGTCTAGGCAGTCGAGGATCCGTATTAGGCGATTAATTTCAACAAAGGTGATATAACAAGCAATGTTATCACAAAAATGAGATATGAATACAAAGTAATCATATGCTCAGAAACATAACAAGTAGCATGTAATTCCATTTAATAAAACTAGAGTTATGATATACATGACTCTAAAAACTAAGAAAATAAGAAAATACATGGCTAGGAATTTTTTAAACCAATTATCGCTTGATGCTAGGACACCACTAAAATCTTCTAGCTCAAGTTTTGTTTAGGTTTGATCTCGTCGAAACGTTCGAGGAGATGATAGAACATGAAACGTTGGTCTTCTCGTACTTCATGTATCAAACCTTCAACATGTTGAAAATGATAGCAATCTTTGTCATGGCTAGGTAGTGGTGGTGGAAGAAATGAGATGGCTTGATGCGAAGGATCAAGTGAAGCGGCTTGTTGAGCTGCAAACGATGGAGGGATTGGTGGAGGCACATTTGAGAATGGCTCGACCAAGAATGATGGTGGTGGTAGAGAAGTGTCAACTTCCATATGGTCGGGTGGATCTAAGGTTAGTGATATTTAACTCAAGGGAGAAAGTGTGTTAGAAAAGGGGTCAAAAATAATGAAGAAATGGCTCACTATTTATAGAGAAAAAATCATACTGTTCCCCGGATCCCACGGATCCCTTCCACAAGGGATCCGTCTAGCGTTAAGCTAGGGATCCGTGGGATGCTCCCTTTTACCCATGGGTATTTTGGTTATGGGTCATGGGTTGAACCATGGATCTTTGGCTAGATACAATGTCTCTTTGAATGCAATGCACTTGGTCACTTGGGTATGGGTTGATCCATGGGTTATGGATATTATCCATGTATGATATAAGCATGATGTCATGCAATGGGTTATGGGTCAAGATCCATGGGTTATGGGCTTTGGGTTGTACCCAACTACATTCAATATATTTGCCCAATGGGTTGTGATGCTTAAGTTTCTACCCATTTATATTACCCAATATACTACATACTAGTTAGTGTATATTTTATCCAAATATGTAAATACTAGTTGTTGTACAAATGTATTACTAAATCATAAAATCACTTATACTTGTTTTATTGTTTTATGTGAATATGTTAGAAACTATTAGTTCAAACAATTTACGTATTTTATTTGTTTCGTTAAATTGATTTTACGTTTGTTATCGACGAAACATTAGAAGATCGTAAAATATAAATAAACGTTTTTACGGCTTATTTGTATTAACAAAAATCATATTTGTATTGTATTTATATGTAAATAAGGTGAGCTTATATTTATTTTCGAGTGAAGTTAAGCTTTTTATGTTTTCTTTATTTGTTTATAATAACTATAAGTCATTGCAACCATCAATGAATAAAACCCTGAATGTTAAATAAGAATAGTGCATGAGCAAGGATGAGATTTTGTGTGTTCTCAAACTTTTTTCTTCTAACCAAGAAGTGAATAGGCGTCGGTATGATATAATCATTTTTCTACAAAACCTTTTCCTACAATAACATAATCGTAAAAAAAATAAGGGAATCAACGTTTTCTTTTCTATAGATTTTTGAAAAAATGTCATACTTGAATTGGCTCCGCCACAACGCGAGGTAGCCAAAATCTCGTTAATGTACATGTATCTTATTTGAGGCATGTGATGCAGGTTTTCTGACCAGGTTTTAATATTTATAAAGTCTCGTTTACCTATGGTCCACCTTATGCACTCACGGGCAGTGTACCCGGTCGTGTGTAGTGTAGTAATCGGTAAAACCGTGCTCGTCCTAAGAGCTATGTGAGCGGATCTATATTAAGTCTAGGTGTCACTTGTTTTTAATTTTTTTAAGGATTCAAATGATTTAATTAACTAATTAACAAGAAATAAACGCGAAATAAAATAGTGGTTGTGATCAATAGGGGTAAAGTGTGTTAACCTAGTTACTCATCCTATCATGTTATGTTCACGCTTTACTACTTCCAATCGTTTCAAGTGGGGTTTTAAGTCGCTGGGACAGCATTTGGTCAGTTCGTCCTAACCTATCAGTAAAGGCTTCCACCGGTGATCAAGCTACTACTAAGGATAGCAAAAGCACCCGAAACTGATGGGGAAAACCGAAACCCGAACCGGTTTGGTCGGGTTTGGGGCGGGTTTGGGGCGGGTTCGCGGGTTTGGATACGGATTCGGGTAGATATATTCTTTTCTTTTCGGGTACGGGTACGGGTTCTAGTAATACCCGCCCGTTTACCCGTATCCGCATACCAATATACCAATTTGTACCGTTTTTTGCTAATTTATATAAGGTCCTAATAAGTTTGAGCTCTTAACCTTGTACAATTTTTTTTTCTACTCTACTCCTTAATAGCATATATCTTGGTAATTACAAACTATTAAATTAATACTTACGCTTGACGCTTTGATTCTCACACACATGACACATTAACTCTTTAATCTACAAATTATTAATATTGAAGTCGTTTTCTTTAACTTCTAAAAACTTTGAATATATTATGGTGTTTTGGTTTTTTTTTTAGGTTGAGTTGTACAACGATGATTTTAATTGTGGAAAACCGATAACCCGATGGATGATAATAATCGAGTACCCATCGGGTATTGGGGCGGGTTCGGGTTTGGATATTATAAACGGGTATGGGTACGGGTTCACTAAAACCCGAACCCGACCCGTTGCCATCCCTAGCTAATACCCTTGAAAGTCCAGTTGTTTTCAGTCCCCTAAGCCAAGTCATTAAGTACCTCTACATGCAAGATTTGTAACAATGAGTGCCCGGGCGCTAGCATCTTAGACACTCGTCCCTAACTTCTTAAGTTTATCCAAACGGCAGGTGATCATTTGGTCAGTTCGCACAAGCGAGGAAAGGTCGTCAATTGGTCAATTCTTACCCTTCCCACTCAATCTACCTACTCATGGTCTGTTGGTCAATTATCCTAAGCAACTAGATACTACCACCACTCAAAACTACCGAAGCTAGGGTAGCTACCAACGAACTATGCATGCATACACTAGAAACAATTATACAGAAGCATGTAAACGTAAATAAAACAATTAAAGAATCATAACTAGGCTAGCACCAAAGGTGCTTAGCCGATCGTATTAAACGAAACCAAAGATTCAATGTTTGACATAATGAAATACATGAATCGAAAGTAAAAGATAAAATAATCGCTAATGGTTATTGTTAAGGAGTGATTTCTCCCTTGGAGATGGCTCTGTATGCTCTTCAAGATCTGCCTTTGGACCCCTCTTGACGTTCTCTGCTTTTTGGTGTGGAGTGAATGATGTGAAATGCAGAAATTAGCCATTGTATTTATAGGCACGATCTAGTTACGGCGTAACTTAAGTTGAGAGTTACGCCGTAACCTTAACAATTCCATAATTATGCTCTCGGTAAGCTGGTTACGGCGTAATAAATGGAATGGGTTATGCCGTATCTTCAATACAGGTTACAATTGGTATGATTACGCCATAATCATTAGAAGGAGTTACGGCGTATCATATGCCAGCATGGAACATTCTTTGACCTAATTGGTTACGGCGTAATCCTTAGTTGGGAGTTACGCCGTAATTTGATGCTGAGTTGGTCTTCTGAGTCACGCACTAGCTACGGCGTAATGTGAGAGATGGAGTTACGCCGTAGCATCTTCACAGTAGGCATACTATCATAAATCCCTTATAAAAATCTCCAAATCCGCATCTCATTAGTTCCAATGCTTGCAATTTTACCTGAAAGTGAAATATAAAGGAAAACAAGTGTAAATCCATATAAATGATATAAAATACGAGCATTATCGGTGGAAATTGACACTTAATATTCAAGACTATTTGATGGTATCAGCATGTTTGACACACAAGATTACGAGAAGACTATGTTTAATTTTAAAAAATAATTTAAAGTACTTAAAATATAAGTTTTGTTAGCCATATATAGTGTATAAGGGATTTTAGAAAAATTATCTTTCGTAATCTCTTAAAATCAAATGTTAATTCATGTAGCTTATAAATATAATCTTTATTTTATGGCCCTCTTTGTATCTCCATTTAAACCTACATCTTCAATTTTAGTAACAATTACTTTTAATAAATATATCTTTGATCAAGATAAGTTTTTCTCCTCGTATTATGCACTTGAGACCAAATGAGCACCAGACTATATCCTTTAATATATAAAAAAAGTGGTTATTGATGTTAGTAATTTGAAAAATTAAGCCAATTAGCTAATCAAATCGATCAATCTATTTCTATATCTATATCTATATATCTAGTCATAATGATTTGCATTCAAAAATTTAAGTTCCATGAGCATTTTCATAACACCTGGAAAGTCAAGTTACTATTTGTATACCATTTTAATCATTTCATCTCCTTATGTCTTCAGCCTAACTAGCAGGGTATCAACGTGATGCGATGGTGGGTACCCTATAGTTCAAAATTTCTATATCTATTCTAGATATCTTTAAAAGTTGAGCTTCATGGCATAACTTGAGTCGTAATCACTTACATTCAAAAATAAAGTTCCATGAGCATTTGCATACCGCCTGCATCTTGGTGTTTATATACCATTTTAATCATTTCATCTCTTGATGTCTTCAACTTAGCTAGCACGGTACCCACACGGTGTGGGTTGGGTACCTGTAATTCTAAATACTTGGCGAATAATGTGTTTTAGTTATACGTTTTTTGGCAATAGTTTTACAAATGTTGAAATTTTAGGTTTGAATAACTATAATCTAAAACGCCCTTTTTCCCGATTTTGTAACACCATGATTTTTATAAGTAGACTTTTATATTGCTTTTAGAATACTATAAAAGTCATTCCCTTAGTTTTTAGTAGAAACAATGACTTGTCATGCAAAGAGATAATGAAAAAGGACTAACAATGCAAAATATTTAACTACATGAACTAATGGTGAAAAGTATATATTTTAGGCCGAATTACCAAATTGCCCTTATGGCTTTATAACCTCTAAAATATCCAGAATCTTACTCATAACATACATGTCATGTGTGTGTGTTCTTTGAGGGAAATATCTAAGAAACCTAAAGATAAAGTAAGCTTCTTTATGATGATTCTAACATGATTATAAATGATTTTATGTTATCCCATGATGAAATAATCTTCAAAAACATGATACCCATCAACGTACGAGTTTAATTTAGTTAAGTTTCATGATTCATGGTACATATTTGGAGGTTTTGTTTAATTAGTATGCCAGTCATGATATTAGTCAAGATTATGAGGTTTTTGCACATGTTTGATGATTATAGATGATGTTGAAATGTTAGATATGATCGTGTTACAGGAACTTTGATATTTATGATTAGAAAGCTATGGCTAAATCATGTTAAAGATAATGTTTATGTACAGATAAGTTTAGTTATAACCATAAAACTTGGTGTTTGGCACAAGGCCAAGATAGTGCTTAAATTGGTGAAATTTCTTATATACATGTTGGAAAATAGTCTTAACATGTTTAAAAGCTGAGATATAAGTTTGGTAAAGAGTAGAATAGTTTATGATGGGTTTTTGTTCCCTTTTGGACATGTTTAAAAGTAGAACACTATGTTGCGTAGAATTTTGTGTTGTTTTTTAAGGGCCATAGATAATATACTGTTTATCGGATTGACTTGAGGTCAAATCTGCAATTTTCAGCAGACTGTCTAGAAAAGCATATTTTGCAATTTCACATAAGTTAGCGAAATGATGTAGGTTATGTGTACAAATGTTATAGCAGGTTCAAATGACTATAGAATGATAAATTTATGTGTTTAGGTGATCTCGGAAGTCCAGGATTGTTCAAGAAATGCCTAAGCCAATCGAGGTGAGTAACGGTTTAGTTTAGCAACGTTATGTAATTATAGCTTGTTTTGGCGCAAGCATAGCATGTATATTTTTATTTGTAGTAGTAACAGAATTATCATTATTAAAATTCAGTATTTAATAGCATAGAAAGTTTTAGATAATTAGAGGTATATGTCACGGGTTCTTTAGCCATGCACCATTGATTACATTTAAGTATCGATCATTCAAACAACATGAAATCACGTAGTTGCGCTTCATGATGTTAGAATTAACATACATAAAGAATATATACATCGCTTTGGATATAGCCGAAGGTTTCCATATTCATAGACTGGGTAATAGTTGGGTATTATATATTATGATATGATTCGGATATAGCTAAAAACAAGCCAAGTAAAGGATACTCACAAGAAGCATCAACATCCATGAAATGGGTGCACAATAAATGAACCATTAGCTACTTAGCGTGTCTAAAAAGTGCACGATGTTAATCTCCCATAGTAGCATCCTTTGTGGGTGACACGTGCTTAACATAAAAGCATCCTAAGTGGATGACTCGAGGACGTACTCATGACATCCTTGGTTGATGACCCCGTCAGAAAAGCACGTATAACAAGTCAGAGCCCCAAGAATATTACTCGTTGGCTAGGGAATTCCAACTTAGCATAAAGTTGATATCGCATATTCAGCTACCCAGTTTCAGCTATAGCTTAGATTCAAAACCGTGTTGATGCACCTATGTAGAACCCTAGATTCTTACTTGTACAATAAAGTAACATTCCGTTTTGATTACAAAAATATATTCAGTTTCAGATACACATTCAGATTAAGTCTCAAATTTTGTTTCTAGATACAAAACCAAATTCAGACCTAGTTGGTAGTTGATCTAGTACAATTCAGTTATTAATCAGAATCAGTATAGTTTAGCCACCACGTCAGATTTAGTGTAGCTCATGTTACAATTTTAGACTCAGACCCGTCTACTAACTTAAGTCACCAGGACTTACCGTTCTCAGTTTTCATGTTTTGCAGGTTAGGTCATAAGGACGTTAGGGCTTGTAGATTAAGCATAATACTTAAGAGATCGGTAATGCTCGTCTATATAGGTGAGGAACATCTCAACCATTCTTTGTTATTCAGCTTGTTAACGCCTCAAACTTTATAATTATGCATAATATTTGTAACAATAAAGGTTTGATATTAATGTATATATATTTAGAAGAAGTATCTCAAAATTGGTCAAAATATGGATGTTTGAGTTAACACCCGCACTCGTAGTATTTTACGCTTCCGTTTATAAAACACATGTATAATATTCATGTTTTAAGTTAATGAAATGTGTTTTCACACTTTACAAATTTTTTCAGAATCAAAATTTAGTTTATGCAGTTTTCATATTGCAAGTATACACGACATATATGGAAGATCCTATATGGTGTATGACTGTATACGGCGTATAGGGTCCAGGCCTATACGGCATATTCAATATAAAAAAAATTACAGGCGTTTTAAATTTGACTAAAAATTTTGCGATTTACATGATCGAAAAATGACCTCCTGTTACTAATTCAATAAATTGATAAACTTGTAATACAAACCAGCCCATGAAAGTATTTTTAAATGAAACTATACTAAACTACCTTTAAAACGATAAGTGGTACGACTTTTGACGACTTACGGTTTATTAGATATGATTTTACGAACATTTACCAAAAACCGGACAAGTGACCCCAGCCGCCAGGTTAGGTTCCCAACTGCCCGGTTGGCGTCCTACTGTCCAAAAAGACAATTTTCAGCCGCACGGGTTGGGGGACTGCTGATCCAAAACTTGCATCTTACTCGAGAAACCAACTTCCCGAGTCCGATACTTCACCAAAATTTCCAGAAATCATTTAAACAATATATTACTTTATTTTCATAAATACTTATGGTCTAAGGACCCATGAAAACATACTTTATGGGGTTTCCAAACACCTATTTTGACCCATTTTAAATAACAACTTACACTATACATAAGACTATTACTTCAAAACCAAGACCTGGACTTGGACACTTGACAACACCATTTACAAATCATTTTACGACACTTAAATATCAACTCGGGGGTTCAACATTACTTCAAGCTCGATATCTATCATATACGCTTGTCTAATATCAACAAGCACTTCCAACCTCTATTGGCACCATAAACTACTATACAAGCCATCCATAATTCATATAAACCTACAAAATGGTTAAACACTAAACCGTAAGCATTACGCTTAGTAAGTAATAGACATAACAAGCTATCATATATCATTTAAACACAATTGCATCATAAATAAGACTTAGTAGTCCAAGAGACTAAAATCATATAATCATTTGCTTTTTTTCACATGAACAGTAAGCTTCACACATTATCATTAACATCATAACTAAACGAACCACTTCCTAGCTAGTTTAACCAGCTAGCCTTACTATAATCTTAATCCAAGCACCTTAAAACTTAATCGTTCTACATCCTTATCACAATCAAAACATAATACAAGGCACATAACACAACATATGATAACTCAATATAATCTCTTGTTATAGTCAAATTAATTGTCTCATATCCAAGCTAAACAAACCAAGAGCACCAACACCATCAATTTTTGGTTCCTAATCAAGATTATTATAACATAATACTTATCAATAATGCAATATCATTAATAAGGGTTTATACAACCCCCAACTTACCCAATTTCCACCCTATATCATCATATGATCGTATGATGAAACCCGCAAAATCTCTACATAAACCTAACTCTTAAAATCATCAATTATACTTACTTACTTGAAGAGGATCATAGCTAAGAACTTATTCTTGGATAAACACACTATTTTTTCATTAATTTGGTCTTCAAGACTTCATAGCTTTTTCAACTTTTGTTTTGGCTCACACAAAAACAAGAACACTATGGAAGTCTTTGGAATCCCAAAGAAATATCTAAAGCTTACTTCACTTTTAAAACAGTCATAACTTTGGCCATTTGACACTTATGATCCCTCTAGTCCTATATTTTATAGTTTAGCCACATAATACTTTTCATAATATAAAGTTTACACATTTAACTTATGATTTGACTAACAAGCTTGAATTTTAACTTAAAACATTGACTAACCAATCATATTTCGTATTTCAAACCATATAAAGTCTTAGTCAAACTATTCAAGGCATTATAGCATTAAAATACTTAGAAACGGGTTTTGGGGTGTTACAAATCTACCACATTATTTAGATTTTGTCCCCAAAATCTATTTACTTGAAATTTGCGACCATTCGTAAAACTCATCCCACAGTTTTAGTCCTCGTTCTAGTCTTTCATACCAATTTCTTATTTTCGCATTAACATAATTTGTTTTAATATACTTAATTTTACATCCTTAATCCTACAAACCCATAATCTCCTCTCTAAATTTGTAATATTTCGACCTAATTTTCACAAATTCTCGCTCCTTTCTAATGGCACCACACCAATTTCATCACACTTACTAAAAGCCAATATATCATTTTACTACATTTTTGTTACCAATAGCACATTTTCTTGCATTCATATTTAATTTTTTCAACAAGGACTACTAGTCACTTAGGAAATTTTGCTAATTTTGACTTTATATAAGTCAATTTGATTGCTATGTCGTCCATAACTCATCGACGGTCTATGAAACTTAGCGTCTCTTATGGTCAATATATAATTTTTTTATTTATATCATAAGATACTTCTCACTTTGAATATAATTTTCTTGACATATACCAACTAACCTCTTTCAAATCTTCCACCATACTCTTCATTCTAGGTATTTACCCTATGGGTTTCGCTTCTACTCTTAGCATCCTCATCGGCTTCAATACGCACTTATTTTATTTCTTACAACATCTAACTTGTTTTAGCTTTCAGTTATCCAACTATCAACCCTGTAATGTCATATCGAATACACATAAGCCCACTCGTTTGGGAAAATTACCAAAATAGACCAGTCGCCCTACGACTTATCACTTTCGAGACCTAAAAATTTCAAAAGTCCAAAATAGACGGAGGGAGACTCATTTTTTGGGGAACTTGTGTCCGCGTTTGACACGTGTCCTTAAAAAAAAGATTAATTCACATGTCACAAGTGGACAGTTGTTGACTAATGATTGAGTTGTACAAGCTACCCAGTCGCCCGGTCTATTTTGAACTTTTGAAAATTTTAGGTCTAGAAAGTGAAAAGTCATAGGGTGAATGGTCTATTTTGGTAATTACCCCATTATTTATTTACTTAAAAGGCGTCCTAATTTATGGAAGTAAGGAATTATAAACTTATGGCTCGACGACTTAAAATTTCTTTATTTAAATAAAGAGGCGTCCCAGTACATTTAAATAAGGAGATAATAAATCATCCTACTTATGCATCTCCAATACTTTCTTTACTCTTCATTTCTAGCCTTGGATCTAATCTCACTAACTTTTTCCATGAAGGCAAGTCAGCCTTTTCCCCGTAGGGCTTAGCCATTTTACCTTACCCTTGTGCAAGCTAAAATCCATGCCATATAAGGCAAGCTAATAATCATGCCATAAAGGCAAGCTAATACCCATGCACAAGCTAAACCCATGCCATATAATGCAGACTGTCAACCATGTCATAAAAGGCAAACTAAGTGATGATATCAAATAACATATTAATAGCATCATTTATCCTATGTATATTGCTTGTTTTATATTGTTTTATATGAGAATTGATACTTAATCACTTTCTTTTGTAAATCTCATTTATAAACAAGCATTTGGTGAAAGTTAGCTATTTTGGACGCAAATTGGAGCTAAACGGATCAAGTTGGAAAAGTCTACTGAACTGAAGGTAGATACGCCGTATCATTCTAGACAGATACGCCATACATCAAGACTTAGACGAATGTGAAGATATTGCCTGACTTTTAAGCATACGCCGCATGGAGTTCTCTCATGCGACGTATATGAAACCTTGGTCAACACAAAGATTTGACTTATCTAATCCAGATATGCCGCATGACATCCATGACATGCGGCGTATCAACCTGAAAACTTCACCAAGACATTCCAAGATTACGAATACATGTACGCCGTATATCAAGATTGAAGATTCACCGTATCCTATGACGGTGTACGAATATTCCAAAATATAATAATCTTGGACCCCACGCGAAGCTATCTAGATACGGAGTATCAAGTAAACTGATACGCCGTATCGTGTCTGTTTCCAGAATTTGTAAATTGGGCATCGACCCATTCATTTGAGAGACACATATAATACCACACGAGAATTAAAGACCGAGCACTACAAGACACAACATAAGGACGAATTTGGAAGCATAAGAAGGCCTTGCAAGTGTGTGATTACATAGGGAGAGTCGTTTAATCGTAGTAGTACTCTTTAATCGTTTGGTTAGCGTGCCTTTTTCTTTCATTAGATTCGCATTAAACATACTACCTGCATTAAAGATTATATGATGTTTTATTGGTTTTAATGTTTGTGTGTAAGCATTGACACTTCTTGTTTATCGTGGCTTGTTTTGTCATATGCCTCCCACAATTACTTCATTAACATCGTTTGCATAGTTAATGTAAGACCGAAAGGGATAAATAATTAAAACTAAGTATCATTAAAAAAAAGATTAACACGGATTTCTAATTAGTCGTGACAGTGCATTTACAAGAAATCTAGGGAATTAAGTACACTACACAATAAGCAGCCATAGAGAAAGTGCATATTTAGTACTTATCATATATAACTAAACGATTAGCGAGCGTATCTTCTTTACTATCGACTTGACCTCTTATTGCTATCTATTTTCTATCCGTGTACGTGTGTGTCTTGTTGTCATCACTTTTATTTAATTAGTTTTAATTAATCTAATAATTGTGCCGAGTCTCGGTGAAAACCCCCTTGTGTTAGATTAGTGTAATTAAACTAACATTAGGATTAAAATGTTGATAGACATATAAGTGTTAACGTTTCACTCATAGTGATCGACACTCTACTTACCAACTAGGCTACATTGGTCGGGTATATTGCTCGTTAGTATTTGTTATAGGTTAAGCCGGCTAAATAAAAATTTAAAACTTCAATACACATAATCTATACCTACAATGATAGAACACATCACTAAGCTATCCTAAAGGATACTTCAACACATGCCAAGGATGTAGGCAAACCATGTCGGTGAAGGCAAGCTAACAATCATGCCATAAAGGCAAGCTAGGTCATCCCGAAGGATACCAAAACTTGAACATCGGATCCAAATTATTTTTACTTTGTCATCTTTACTCATTTAATCATTCACGTAATTTTATCATTAAGTACATATAATCATTTTCCCAATTCTCATTGCCTTAAGCAATTTCAATTCACACTACTATACTTACTTCCGTTTAGACAAGTTTCAACGTAATTCTTGTCGATTTATTATATATGCATTTTCACAATGATATTTATCATTCATCCGTCAACCCCAAGTTGACACTCACATTTCACTATATGAAATTATATCACATTAGTCTATCTAACTCTTCTATACACGTAAGTTTCAAATTTATCATCATACATATTCTCAATATATTTCCATGATTGGATTCATGTTTTAGGATTTTTTTTCTAGTGCACTTCATATCACTTATGAATTCTAGTGCAATCTATCTCATTCACCATTTTCATTCATCAAGGTTAAACATTTATTACTAACGTATTTTATTTATCATGTTTTATATGTAACATGCTCTCATCACCTCTTAACCATACACTTCGACTTATCCTCATTTTAATTAAGCGTGTAAGAAAATGCTTCTAACATCTAATCATTATCATATTTTATCGTTTATTCCCATACAACAATCACAATCAAATTCAATCATGTCTATCTAAGCATCAAGTTGTAAACATACTTCATTAATTATTTCTTACTTATCTATAGCTTTAAAAGCATTCAGGATTTATCAAATGCCACTCATAATTCTTATCTTTCACATAACAAAGTGTTCTTGCCACTTTTAACCAGCGCTAGGTCATCACACATAAATTGTCAATTATACGTTACATTAGACTTAATTTGTGCTTTCTTAGCAACTTATATCATCAACCAAATTCGCTCAATAAACATTATTCGTGCATTTAGATCAGTCTAAGATGCATTCCAATGCATCTAACTTATCTCATTCACTACTATGCATCATACTATCAAACACATTCACATTTTACTTAGACATATAATAAACTACCATAGCCTTAACATTCATATGCAATCCTATAATAACACTTAACCGACAAGTGCTAAAACATTCTTATTCATCTTCAATTCATATAGTCTATTGTTCTTATATCACATTTCAATTACTAATTCATGTCTAAGTTACATACTTGTCTCATCTTTTGTTATAAGCACTAACACCGCCTTAAAACTAAGGCATCATAATACTTCGCATAACTTAAACTTACGACACAAGCAACTATTGGTGGCTTAAGTTTAGGAAACCTTATAGTGGCAACCTAATTAACTTAAACCAAATCTCTGATACCAAGTTGAAACACCCCTTTCTCGATTTGACTAAAAAAATTTGCGATTTACATGACCGAAAAATGACATGTTGTTACTAATTCAATACCTGACAAACTTTGTTACAAACCAGCCCTTGAAAGTATTTTTAAATGTAAGTAGACTCAATTACCTTTAAAAAATAAGTGGCACAACTTTTGATGACTTATGGATTATTAGATACGATTTTCCGAACATTTACCAAAATCAAGTCGATTAATACAAACCCTAGTTAACATTTTTATCATTAATATTGCCATATTGGTATTGAAATGGGCCCATTAGTCAAACTCATTTTGACCCGACTCGATTACACATACACTCGACAAGGACTTAAGAAAAACATCTTTAAACCGAGACGCGTAAGTCAATCAGAGTTATCAGTTACCAGCGTTTCACAAAATATGTACACAAGGACTAACAGAAACATCCTACATAAACAAGAAGGAGCAAAACACAACATCCTTAAAACTCAACTTCACTCGGTTTGTGTAAATGTCCATGTGAGAGTTGGGTAGTCGATCTCTAGTCACAGCAGCTTCTCCCCTCTTTCCTCTCACACTCAAAAAAACAAAGAAACAAAACCCACATTCTCTTTCTTTCTCTCACCTTAAACTACATGTCTTTTGTTTGAGATTCTCCTCATTAACAACCGGTAATCATTTTTTCATACATTACTTTATATTTATAATTACATTTGATTCATTGTTATGTTTTGTTTTGCATAGTATCAAAGCCATTATTTATTGAATACATTAGGGTGTATTTGTTTCGGATTATATAGCCGGCTTATGGCTTATTTGGTTTTGGGCTTATGTTTTATAAGCTCACTTTTTGTGGCTTGTTTTGAAACTTTTTATGTAAGTTTATTATGTCATAATAAGCTTATATAAGCCAAAAAGTTTCAAAATAAGCCACAAAAAGTGAACTTATGAAGCATAATCCCAAAACCATATAAGCCATAAGCCCGCTATATAAGCCGAAACAAACACCCCCGATTACATTAAGGTTTGTTTTATTAGTTAATATTGATTTTTATTAGAAGCTTGATTATGGGTTTTTTATTTTTTAATGATTGAGGTGAAATTGGAATTAATGAAGATGTGTTTTTGGTGAATGTTTTGGTTGAATTTTGGTTTTGGAGTCGTGGCATTGGGATTTGTGAAATGTGGTCTTTGAGATGCTTTGGAATTGAAAATTTGGATTTTTTTGTACATTTTAGATTGTGATTTAGGATCATGAAATCGAAGCTGGATTAGTCCGAATCCCGATTTTAGGTCATGGAATGAGTACTCAAACACGCCATTGTTTTTCTGAAATGCAAAGAGTCACACACATTCTCTAATCTAACAGTTATTTTTTGCACATTGGGACTTGAACTCGCAAACCGTTAGGTTGGGTACCTCTGAGCTACAAGCCCGTTTGTAAATACGCCATTGTTTTAGTGGTGTTTGGTATTGCTACGAGTCACCTGATAATTAGTAGTTCACCAAGACTAATTATGACTATTGCTTATCTAAGGCGCTATTAGTTGTGAGGTGATTGTGATTGCTTATCCAAATTGCTCATCTGATTATTTTGTGAGTGAAATAGCACTTTCGAATAATCATGTTGGGAGTTTGCTTATTTCAGTTTGTTATCTGTTTTTTTGTATAGCATAAGCGGTTTTAATTACTAATCACCAATTGCTCAAACCTCGTATCATAGCTTTAATGTAGCAAATTTAAACTCTATGTTAGCTGATTTAATTATTCTTAGATTTCTGTTAATCACTACTTTTATGCTAATTAAAAGTTGCAGTCATTAAATTGTTTGATATATCTTAAACCAATTATATCGTGTTCATTTCAAGATTGTTTTCTGATTGTTACCATGTTTCTGTTGATTCAGCGGCTGCCCATACGTTACTTCCGTTATTCTTCAGGGTGCAATATGGTGACCGATTCATGGTTTCATAGTCTATGGAAACCATCAAAGAAACATGACCATGGTCCAGAAAAGGTGCGTGTTGGCGTGTTGGTATTTGAAGTAGCAAGTGTAATGTCTAAGCTAGTCCATCAATGGAATATACTAACCGATAAACAAGTCATGAAGCTAAGGGATGAGATAAGTAACTCACTAGGTATTAAAAGCTCGTTTCAGATGATGATGATTGCATAGTTGATTTAATATGTGACGAGATGCTACACAATTTGGACAATGTGGCGAAAATTGTTGCAAGGCTTTCGAAAAATGCAAAGATCCGTTTTAAAATGTTTTGAACGTGCATACACTGATTTGGTCAAACATGGTGTTGACCAGTACCAGTGGCAGTTTACAGATAAAAAGATGAGCGGAAACTGAAAAAGATGGAAAGTTTTATATCTGTTAACGCGAGTTTGTATCAAGAAATGGAAAGCCTTGTGGAGCTTGAACAAATCTTGAAGAGAATAAAAGTAATGAAGATCATGACAGTATAACCGTGGTTGAGTATACAAAGAAAATGTCATGGAAACAACATGAAGTGAAGCGGCTTAAAGGGATCTCGTTATGGAACAAGACTTATGATTACGTGGTTCTTCTTCTAGCAAGAACTGTATTCACAATTTTCGCTAAGATTGGTCATGTTTTTGGTATAGGTCACATCTTACCTCAAAAAATCCAAGAATCTGCAGTTTTTGATTCGGGTATGCTTCAAGAAAATTACCTGAACAAGAATAGTTTTACAGAATTCTCGTCAGGTCCATTGGGGAACATTGGTACTCAATCCGGCCCGATTTCAAGAGCGGGTAATGTAAAGAAATACTATTCTGGCCCACTTGGTAATTCAATTACGGTTTCTAGTTCCAGAAGTGGAAACTCTGGTTCTTTATCGGGACCCATTGGGAAACTAACATCAAAGTCAGGACCCTTGATGCGTGTTGCTAAAACCGGGTTGAAATGGTGGCATGCTCGCGATAATTCATCGAAAATCCATGGGAAAAGCCTTACCCCGATTCATACGAGTACTAATAGTGGACCCTTTGGAGGATCTATGACGGGCCGAGATGGGTCTCCAGCCAAAACTCACCATGTAAATTCAAGCATAGCTAATTCTGACTCCACATGGAGGGTTCAAGATATCCACCGGTCCAAACAAAAACGGCTCGATGCTCCTCCAGAAACTCTTGGCGGGGTTGCTTTAGCATTGCATTATGCTAATTTAATCGTGGTTCTTGAAAAGCTAGTGGCATCCCCTCATTTGATTGGTCATGATGCACGAGATGATTTGTACAACATGTTGCCAAAAAACGTGAAAAATGCTCTTCGTGTGCGGTTAAAACCGTATGCCAAAAGCTTAGCTTCGTCTCCTTTTGATACGGGTCTTGCTGAAGAATGGACTGAAGCGATGATGGGAATATTAGATTGGTTATCGCCTCTTGCTCATAATACGATAAGATGGCAATCAGAAAGAAGTTTTGAGCATCAGAACTTGGTGTCTAGAACGAATGTCGTTCTAGTGCAAACACTTTACTATGCAAATCAAGAAAAGATAGAAGCAACGATTACCGAGCTTCTTGTTGGTTTAAACTACATATGGAGGTTTAGTCGTGAAGTAAATGCTAAAGCTTTGTTGGAGTGTGAAAATGGTGTCGATGAGTATGTAAACTTGGTTTAGTAGCGGTTATGACCTTTGGTCAATCACAAAGGTACCCTTTAAAAGGTTTATTTATCTTTTGTTAGGGGTGTAAAACTTATGTGAAAATTTGTAGCGATTATAAGGTTATTACTACTTATAAGATGCTTGAGGTTAAGTGTCATCGTATACATGAATGTTACCATGATTGAATTTTATCAATTGAAACTGAGGCGGTCAGATTATGAACAATAAGAGTCGATCATCGGAAACTAAGATGAGGTGTTGATTAAGCATTATCATCATTAACTCTAATTATATTCAAGTTAGTGTTAAAATGTGGTTCAAGTTGATTGTCTTTGATGCAATGATTGTTTTATCAATTATGATGACACTTTGACTAAAACTGAAATTTATATAACAAGCAATAAAGAAAATTGGATCTGAAGTTTATACAGAAACATCACATTTTCAGAACGAAAAAACTTTTATAACAAGTGGGGTGTACCCTTGAAGCATGTTTGGTCCGATTTTGATATCACTCAAGAAAAATGTTCAAGCTATGTTATCGGGCAACACTTAACTATAACTTACTAGAACATGTAAATGACACGTCCTACTTCAGAGGGTGTGATTATTTTATATCCTACCTCTTCATACCTTGCGTTTGCAAGATTGGGTATTGTTGTTGTTGTTGGTGTACGTAAAGGACATCATGATTTAACGTGGTTTAGCTAATAACGAGAGGATTCACATTGAGGCCATCAAAGTAGTTTTTATCTTTATTACGAATGATAAATGTGTTATAATCATGATCTCAAAGCTTACTCCGTCTACTTGTAAACTACAATTTAAGTCTTCCTCCAGTTTATAAAGTCGGTTTACATTTCCCTCTGCATTATTCATTTACAATAATACTAAATGAAGTTATTATCTTACCCCAAAAATGAAGTTATTATCTATGAAAGATGCCATTTTAACGTTTTGAGAACACATAAGTTTATTAATATATAGCTATAGTTGTTACATTGTTGTGATCTTAGAATGGCAAACTTAGCAAATCATCTTGAAAGTTAAAATTTAGAGTTAACACAAAATAATATGAAGTTATGAACAATGAGTTTACTCTTCTTCTTTATTGCACTATCATATGTATCAATAGTTTTCTCCTATATGTTACAGCACTTCCACATGTTTTGTAGACTTATTGAGTTGTTGTATAACGAAATTAAAGCATTTCTAAGGCTCATGGTGCACCTGCAACAATCCTTGCCGCATAGCCTTATGTCGTGCGGCAATTTACAAAACTCCCTCATGTTGCATTGTTGCGGCACCTAAATATCCATCCCTTGCGACATGTTTGTCCTGCAATATTAAGAAGAGGCGTGGGGTTATTGTTGCTGGAATATGAAAGAATTATATCCGTTGCTAGAACAATGAAATGAAGAGTTTTGTTGTTTGCCACGAAATGGAGATTAGCGACAGTTTTCTGTCATAAAACCGTCTCTAATGAACCATCACCATCCTAAAGACGAGCCTAATCGAAAAGGCATCATTGAGTGAACCAACGTGCTGTTTGACTTTGTTTCAGTTAGCAACAGTTTTCCTGTCGCTAGCTCGTCGCTAATAGCACCTTTTGTGGACATTGTAACATAACGATTAGATATGTCTCTAAAGCCATTTGAAGGAGTATTGTGACTGTCTTGAAGGGTCACCATGTGCCTATATAAGGGGACGAATTTGCCATTTTGGAATCATCAAAACACAAGAACATCATCTATCTCTATCATGGAAACATATCATATTCGCTAGATTCAAGTTTCATACTTGATTTGATTGTTTATCCTCTAACCAGTCGTACTAGATATGATTAATTTATGTTTAATGACACTGCTAAACACATGCCTTAATCCGTTATTGTAATCTTACAATTATGTACATAACAATTTGTGTTATGATTATAAATTTCCTAACAATTGTATGTGTTTAGAGTAGGTATGTGTGTGCTCTAAGTAACTTTTTAAAGTAATAAAGGTAAAGAAATACTTGGAGTATAAGAGATAATGTGTTGCAAAATTGAATTAGAAAAGAAAGGAGAAAGACAAAACGAATTAAATGGTTACGTAGAGTTAGAGATGAGTAAAACGCCATTTAGCTTAAACCGGTTTTGAATAGGCTCAAACTTGTCCTAAAATGACCGAGCCGTCTTAGGACTAGGATTGTTCCGCCAATCCTAAATCAGTCATACTTTCAAACCAACAATCGGTTTAAAACATGCTAGAAATCAATCTTAATTGGAACCGATTTTAGTCCAAAACTGGGTAATAACCGATTAAAAACTTATCAAAATTGAATTAGTAAAACCGGTTTAAAGCCAACACTGGTCTAAATTGGACCAAAATCAGTCCATTCTAGGATTGAAATTGGTACAAAACCGATTTTCTAGTTTTGTTTTTAATTTCTGTAAGTATTTTATGTTCTTTGCATTTTACCTAAATTGTTACTCACATAAGTCATGCTTTGAAATTATACGGAAAAATAATAATAATAATCAAAAGAAGTAGCGTAAAGAGAAAAAAACTGACTTGAATTGAAACTGATCCAAAATTGTTTAGAACTAGACTGACGAAATTTAAAACATTGAAGAAAATGAGAAAAATAGACTGAGACTTGGCCGGTGTTTAAAAGACTCTTCTTATTTTCACTTAATAAAACTTGACTTTTCTAATTGGGAAAACTAGTTTTTTATTTGAAAAGCTGACATATTATATACGGAACAAAGCCCCAAAAAGGGCAAACAAGAAAACCAGAACTGTACAAAGCCAAGCAAGGCCAAGGGCTACAACCAAAGAAAACTATACAACAAACTCAAATCGAAAGGCTTAGATATCCAAACATCCCAATTAGCATGCTTTGCAGAAAGGTGGGCATCAATAAGTCTTGGTTAATCTTTTGATGGCTGGGAAAATATCTTCCTCCTTGCTATTTGAAATTGAATTTGCAGTAGCATTCACAATCCTATTCCGTGTGAAATTGAGAAAACTAGTTTAAACTAGTCCGTATGCAATCCATGCCCTCAAGAGTCCAAACTAACATTTTGTTAACTTAAGAGTAAGTTGCAAAATTCTTTTTTGTGGTTTGACCAAATTGCAGGTTCAATCGTCATCTTTTCAAAAGTGCCCATCGTCGTCCTTGTAAAGAACTTACAACTGCACTCTTGGTCCGTAGTCAAAATTAAATGAATAAGGTGTTGTTTGTTTATTTAGAGGCTCTGAATCTGAATATGAGGCGTAAATATCTGAATCTGAATCGAAAATCTTGTTAAAGTAAGGTGATGTGTCATTTTCTTTTCGTCTTAAATTTTTTTGGTTATTTTGTGTCAACAAGAGCGTTAAAGACACCCTCTCAAGTCTGTACCATTAAGATATAGCGCCTCATTGCGTCGAACGGAAAAAAAAAAAAAAAAAAAAGCAACAGTGCGAACACCCAAAACGTCTAATCGATTAAGAGGTTTGGCTCGTTAAGAGGCATTAAGAGGTTGTTAAGACATTCTTAAAAAAAAACAAACACCACCTAAGTTACACTCACAGAGACCAAAATGAATGGGAAGACGAAAAGGGTAGTTTAGTAATTTAACTTTAGCTATAGACCAATGACTAAGGATCAAATGCGAAGAATCCTTAAAATAAGAAGAATGAGAAATAGCTATAACTACACATTAGAGATGCATCGATTTGATTTAAATGTCATCCCTAATCTTTTAGATGCATCACAATATACTTTCTAGCTAAAAATTAGATGCATGTACGTATATTAGATCGTTTCATCAAGTTATACAAATCCCATGTATTTTTCGTCCTCTGCAGTCAAATTTGTTCTAGTCTTACTCTACATCGTTTGACTTCAAAATCACTTTCAAACTAATTGTGATGCATCTAAATGAATAGAGATGCATCTCATTCAAATTGATCGATCTCAAATATGCGGTTATAGTTATTTCTCATTCTTCTCATTTTAAGTTTTCTTCTCACCGGATCCTTACCCATAGACCAAATATGCACTTGTAAGTTTCTTACATGAACGATGAGTGTCTGCAATTTAGCTAAACCACGTGGACGATTTTTGCAAATTACTCTTATCTAGGGATGAGCACGTGCTTGAATCCGTCCCGCATCGAATTAGTGGTCTGATTTTTTCTCCGAAAGCATAAATTAGTGGTACCGATCTGCATCAACGGATTCGGATACGGTACGGTAGGAAATCGGACTTTCCCACTTTTTTCGAATTTCCGATTTGGTCGGTCCCGCATCAATTAGTGGTCCGATTTTTTTCACCTTATTTCGTAGTCCCAAGTCAAGATCTGTATTTCAAAAATCGGTATCGTTTCATCTTGATACCGATACGGTTCCTGTTCGGTTCCGGGATTCGGTTCGAATCTTAACTAGTTGTCTGATTTTTCGGGAGGGTGGTGAAGCCCAAGTTGGAAAGTCGCGTAAAAAAAAAAAAAAAAAAAAGTTGTACAACTTTTAAAGTACACCGGCTTCAAAACTCACAGACTTGACAAGGACCAAAACTGAAACCAACACACCAACCAAACATAACACTTAACGACACTTAACGTCGTCAATCTCAAAACCCTAACCCTAACCCTAATTCTCATCCCCATCAATGACGTCATCACCACCCAACGGCACCCCACCCCCGCCACCCCCACCACCACCGTATCCCCCACCATCACCCCCACCACCGGCAACAGCCGTCCGACCAAAAAGTCACGTCACGATGACGTCACGGGACCGTCCCGCAAGGAGCGTGAGGAATGGAGTGAAGAAGAGATCTCAATCCTGTTAGATTCGTTCACTGATAAGTATTTAGCGTTGGATAAAACCAGTTTGCGGTGGAAAGAGTGGGAGATGGTGGGGGAGGATGTAGCGCAAGGAGGCGGTGAAGGCGATAAGCGTAAAAGCGTAGAGCAGTGTAAGAATAAGATTGATAATTTGAAGAAGAGGTATAAGGTGGAGACGAAAAGGATGAGTGAGAGTGGAGATGTGAGTAGTTGGGTTTGGTTTAAGAAGATGGATCATGTGTTTGGTGATAGTGCGTATAATGTCATGTCGAGCGCGGCGAAAGGTGAGGAGGGGGGTGAGAATGGCGGTGTTGGTGGTGGTGAGGATTTTGGTGATGACGTGTCGTTGGATAGTAGGCCGGCGTTGGAGAGTAGGCCGACGAGGCGATCTACGAGGTTTGTGTTTGGTGAAAGTGATTATTTAATTATTGCGTTTTGATGTGACTAATGATTAGTTTTTTTTTATAACGCGTCGTATATTTTGGGTATCGCGGGTTTTATTTCGACATTCATGAAACTGACTAACTGTCTGGCGACTACCTTTTTGGATATCCCAGGGCTCGACCCCAAGACCGCTAGGCACTTTAGTCCTAAGAGGCTAAGCCCTTACCACTATGTCACATCTATTGGTTAACGCGTCGTATATTGGTATAAGATAAAACATTTGAACCCTTTATAAGTCGAGTGGTGAGCTACTAATATTGCAACAACGAGGCCCATAAGGGCAAAGGTGTAGTGGCTCAAGCCAAACTGTCACCTATGCGCCAAGTCACCATTTTCCCCTTTCACTTCCCTATCACTCACACACCAAAAAACACCCTCCCTTATTTAAGCCAAACTGGCACCTATGCGCCAATTAAAACACAAACTCAACACAAAAACCAATTAAAAAAGCAAAAACGCTCATTTGGCGCAAGCCAAATTCTTCAAATTCTCTTTGGCGCCGATGGGTGGGGGTGCAATGGCACCGGTTTGGCGTAATTAAGCCAAATCCGTGCCAACTCGGATTGGCGCCGACTTCATGTTACTATACCCTTTATCTGCTTATAGAAATAAGCAAATTAGCTTAAGTAGGGGCGGAGCCAGAACTTCATTGTCGAAAGGGCAAACTATGATATCCTTAAAATATTGCATTAAAAATCGTTTTATTAAGGGGCCAAATTACAAAAAGTAGCCGTATATTTTTTAAAATATACACTGCAATTTTTTTTGTTAGGGCAGATGCTCAGCACCCTGTCCCTTCTGTCTCATGCATCTCGTGATGGGTACGCGGCTCATGCATTTGTTGGGTATGGATCCTGGTTATGTAAGCCTGGCAAGGACATTAGGAGTTTATAACAACTCGTCTCACATTGGTATGAGATAAAGACATAAGTCCCTATAGTAGTGAATTACTAATACTCTTTCACCATGGCTTTTAGTTGAACATGAAGGGTAGTTAAATTGGTTAGTCCATTTCTTTTAGGAGGTTGGGGAGAGGGGGTTAGGGCATTTCTTTTTAGTGTTTTTGGTAACCATGGTTTCCAACCTTTTGACCAACTAATTCACGGGATTTGAGACACCGCTACACAGACACAAACCATGCTCTCCCCTTTTTGGGAAGGTTGGCGTGGCCACATGCCCACATCAACTGAACTTGAGACCCCTCACACCGTTACTGATGATAGTCACAACCCTTTTGCCACTAGGAGTCTAGGCCACCCCTAAGTGGTTCTCTTTTAGTGTTCGAGTGTAGTTAAATTGGTTCTAATTTAGGGGCGATATAGTGAGTCCCGATGATAGTGATCTGATTATGTGATTCAGTTTTTGGTTTACAGTTCATTAAAATTAGGGATGTTCGTTACAAGTTATTTTACATGCAATTATGCAAATGATTAAATACACATAGTTTGCTAAAACATTTGATAATAAATACTGATTATAAGAGGGTGTTTGGGATTGCGTATCTAAGTGCTAATTTGCTTATTTCTATAAGCAGATAAATAGTTATCAAGTGTCTGGATAATATGCTTACATATGTGATTCAGACTTGAGAGTAAATAATTAAGCGCTTCAAATGTAGGAGGCTGTTACCTGAATATCTTTTAAACGGATAAGCAACTTAAATAAGCAAATCCCAAACATCCCATAATATGATGATACAACTTAAAACTGGAGAAGTATGCCCAAACACCATTTCGTGCAACCTGATCTGTTACGGCTGGTTATCTGATTATGAGTACACGACCACTTTTAAAAACTGTCGAACGCCCCCTTAAATAAAAATGTTATGTAATACAGTAATTTATAAACACGAAATGTATGCAGTAATTACTTTTATGGAGAGCTATTTGCTCTCTGCATGATACTAATATTTTCCTTCAAATTTTCTTTCTATTGTGTCTTATGTATGATGTTTATGTATAAAGGCTTATAACGCACACCGCTACTGTTTCAAACAAAAAAAGACCAGTTTCAAGTTTGAAGTGGAAAAGAGTGGTGTTCAAAGTTAGTGGTACTGCATTAGCTGGAAGCAGTCAGAGTATTGACCCGAAGGTTTAATTTCTTTTGCTAGTTGACTTCTTGTTATCTGTTGCAATCTCCATTCTAAACTCGATCCTTCTACTTATAGGTGGCTTTGCAAATTGCGGAAGAAGTAGCAGCGGCTTCACGCTGTGGTGTGCAGGTACTAATCTCTCTCTTGATCCTTTCTCTATATGAATAGTTTCACGTAAATGTAACACATATATTCTAAGAATTAACAATCTAAGAGCCTATTTTAAAACTTGAAAATCATGTAAGGGATGTGGTTGCCCGTCAAGTTCTATACTCGTAACCAGGTTCCTTATTTGATTATGACTTTATGAGGGTGTGTTTGGGATTGCTTATTTGCTTGAAAACTAAGCGATTAGCATATACCAGCCTTGCATATTATTTTGTTCTTATTTACTCTTTTAACTTAGCAGATAAGCGCAGTTTTATCCAAATGCTCAAAACTGCTTACTAGTCAAGAATAAGCAATCCCGCACACTGCTCTATACTTATACCATAGCCATTAAACCTTGATTTTGGGTGAAAGTAACACCGATTGTAATTTGTAGGTGGCTATCATCATTGGAGGTCGTAACTTCTTTTGTGGCGAGTCTTGGGTATCGGCAACCGATTTGGATCGACCTACGGCTTACCAAATTGGGTATATATCTATCACCTTACATATAATCATGTTTCTAGTAGTAATTTTTTCTTAAATATATCTTACATATTATGTATCCTGAAGCATGATGGCAACGGTGATGAATTCCATATTACTTCAATCAGCCTTGGAAAAATTGGGTATTCAAACACGTGTGCAAAGTGCTTTCGTGATGCCGGAAGTTGCTGAACCATATAACAGGTTACGTGCTATGCGTCATCTTGATAAAGGGAGAGTTGTTATCTTTGGTGGTGTTGGGGCCGGCACAGGGAACCCGCTTTTTACAACCGACACAGCTGCAGCTTTACGAGCCACTGAGAGTAAGACCTATTACTCGTCACTTGTTAAAACGGGTTCATTTCAAAATGGTTTTTTTGTGCGGGTGAAATTGGGTTGGGTTGACCAGTAGACACTACTTTTTGTCCATTTAGAATTTAAAAATAAATAATGCTTTTAATATGATTATAAACTATCATCTATTTTAAATTATAATATGAGATTGATCCTAGATATCAACATGATCCGATACTTTCTTTTTGTTTACCAGTCAATGCAGATGCTGTTATTAAAGGTACTAGTGAAGATGGTATATACGATAAGCGCAACATCACATTGGATAAAATATCCTATCGTGATGTAGTTTCTAATGGCTGTGATTCCATGGACACTATGGCAATACAATTCTGCGAAGAGAACGCAATTCCTGGTTAGCTTTATCTCTCCACATTTCACAGTTTTTCGTTCAAAATTCATATGATCCATCTAACACATTATACGTCAACTGTTAGATTAGTGATTAATAAACATAACGGATAATAAATGATTGATGATTTTATCTTTAAACAGTGAATTCTTTGGAGATTTAATCCTTAAACTTTTTCTCGCATGTTTAATCCTCACCTTTTTTTTTTAATTCGAACATGTATTGTATTTTCACTTATAAGTGATTTACACCGTCATTTTTCAGTGTGCTGAATTTTTCTCTTCCTTGTTTTCTACTATAATTTATTTTTATATTAGAAATATCTATGTTTTGAATAAACCAGTAAAAAGTTAAGAGACGAGAACACTCGAAATAGAAAGTTAAGGATACAAGCAATGTGTAAATTGCCAAAAGAGGGAGTTTTCGTCAAAATTAAAAGAAACAAAATTAGTTTTTAAATTTGTCAAGATTTAACTTAAATGTTTAAGTTGGTTAAATAGCTGAGTTTATCTTTTCATAATTAACCTTAAACATAGAAAAATAAAATCTTTTTGTAATTTTGGCTGATTATGTCTTTTTGTATTTATAGTTGTTATTTTTAACATGCTGGAGGTTGGGAATGTTTCGAAAGCATTGACCGGTGAACAAGTTGGCACCTTGATTGATCAGTAACGCTCACCATATTGATTCATCTGGAACCCTTCTGCCCATGAAGTGTTAATAAGTTTATTTGCGGGTAATTGAGATAGGCTTCAAATATGTTAGTTCTAGTCCCATCCACCTTCTAGTAGATCTTCTAGGTCTTATGTATCTTGTAATATATTGTCTGTAGACGCCAATAAAAGATGTCGTTAGGAATGTTATAGAAGGGTTGAACGCCAACCCAATTCCGGCTTTAGTGTGATTGTAGGTGAACTTATTGGCCAAATGAAAGTAGTTTGAGACAAATGTAAATCTTCTTGTGTTTCATGTGGTTTTTCTCGGAGTTTGTTTTACCTAGGTTTGCATTATCATATTATCAACTTTTTTCGGCTGTAACTTAAAAGTCTTGGCAAATACATTACCAAAAATCAGATACAAGATTTCAGGGTATATACATGTACACATGACACACTCGAATTTTGTTTTTGGATTCTTAATTACACGATGTTGGAGGGCTGTGTTAGAACAATGAACTGTTGTCAGCCGTTAACAAGTTTGGTTTAAATTAGTTAAAATGTGGTAATATTAGTTCACAAAGACTTGAAGCAGAGTTGACGAGCCTTCGTGTGGTAAGTATGCTTCCCATAAGTTCTGCAATCAGAGAGGCATTGTAACACGAGTCTGCATCTATTTCAACCCTAAACATAAGTAATGTTTATGAGATTGATTAATACTAATGAAATTAAGCTTTCTATGATGTTGGTTTTTTTTATTTATGTTTTTAACAAGTTATTGATCTACTCGTGCATTCATGTTTCTGATAATTATCTAAATTGATTTGATGATTATATCTCTTCTCCCACATTGGTAGAAAGTAAGAACAAAGATATCTTTATTACTCCAAGCTTTAATCTTAAGTTAAGCATGGATGAGATCACTACACAAAAACTTATGTGTAGTGCTTATTCTTCATTGCTTTTTTATTGTTTTGTTCGGGTGTGTTTAAATCTTTGTTTATAACTTCTTCTATGTTTGCTTGTTTGCTTAGGATAAATACGTGTTTTTTGGCCATAAGGATGCATAACAGTTTTCCCTCTCAAGAACGACATAAGACATTTGGAATATAAAGAAGATTAAGACATGCCGATGTTACAATCCGGGCAGGCCCTGCTCCTACTATCACAACAATTGTCTCTTGCCTCATTTGCATTTGAATATAATTTTCTGAACAACTATGTGAATACATTGTGCCACGAATACACCCGGAACAGGATGAGGAGGTACAAGACTAATTTACTTTATAGAGTCCTCGTCATTGTAAACAAACCTTGAGAACTGACAGTTACAAAGCTTAACATGACCAAAAGCGATGTCTTCATCTTATGCCAATGTATCTTGCTTGAGTTATTGGACCATGTTCATGCAGAAGTAACTTCAGTGTACATATCCCTTAAATATACTTCGTATACACCAATAACAAATCACATATCGAAGTGACTTTATTTCTTGTCATAAATTCACTAGTTCTGGGACAAATCACACTATCCATCTAGTTTGATCAATGGTGGGGATTAACCCAAGATAGTAGATAAACTTAAGTCCATGTTTTTTCTTGTTTTTATCTTTCTTTTTATTCATTTTTTTTTTTTTTTCTTATTCCGTCTTTTCTTAATTAACGTTTTTTTTTTTTTTTTTTTTTTCGCGTTTTTTTTCTTCGTTTTTTTTTGATTTCATCGTTTCATACATTTCATCGTTCTTATCCGTTTCTTACGTTTTCCCGTTTTCATCATTTTCTTTCATTTCGTCCATTTTCATACGTTTTCATCGTGTTTTACTTTTCATACGTTTCCGTGTTTTCATACAAATTCGTCCAGTATTCTTATGTTTTCGTCCATTTTTAAGTTTCGTTCGTTTTCATCGTTTCGACTATCACAGTGATTTCGTGATATTGAAATATCACTTGTGATTATCTCGAATATCACTTTGTGATATTCGAAAACCACAAGTGATATTTTGTTAATATCACTTTGTGATTTTCTGAATATGTGATATTCGAATATCACGTGATTTTGTGAATATCACTCGTGATAGTTTGAATATCACCGTGATATTATGAATATCATTTGTGATCATCCGAATATGAGTTTGCGATATTACGAATATCACTGCGATAGTATGAATATCACTTTGCGATATTATCAATATCACTTGTGATTTTCTTGATATCATCATGTGATATTTTGAATATCACGTATGATTTTCATGTTACAAAACATTGGTTGAAAATCACTGTTATATTCAAAAATCACTTATGGTATTCGAATATCGCGGTGATATTCGAATATCACAAAATATCACTTGTGATATTCGAGAATATCACATAACATCACTTGCGATATTCACGTTATCATTTGTGATATTCGAATATCACTTGTGCTATTCGAATATCACTTGTGCTATTCGAATATCACTTGTACTATTCGAATATCACTGTGATATTCGAAACGTATAAGCGTTTAAAACGGCGAAAACATTTAATAACGGACGGCGTGAAAGCGGACGAATATGTATGAAAACGTAAAACACGATGAAAGCGGACGAAAACGTATGAATAATGGAAGAAAACGTGAAAAGCGGGCGGCGTATGAAAACGGACAAAATGTAAGAAACGGACAAAACGTATGAAATCGGGCGGCGTGTAAGCGGACGAAATATAGATGAAAGCGTGTTGAAGCGGACGAAAACGTATGAAAGAGAAGAAAAACGCGAATTAAAAAGCGTAAATAGCGTGAATTAAAAACAAACAAACAAAAGAAACGTGAATATTAAAAATGCGAATTTTGAAAAAATTGAGCGTGAATATTAACAAAAACGTTTATTAAAAAAAAAAAAAAAAAAAAAAAAACGATTATAACAAAAACGTGAATAATTAAAAAAAAAAAAAAAACAAAAACAAAAAGAAACAAAAGAAGAAAGAAAGAAAGAAAGAAAGAAACAAACAAAAAGAAAAGAAAAAAACATGGACTTAGGTTTAGACATATTAAATCTTAGGTTAATCCCCACCATTAAATCAAACTAAATAGATGGTGGGGATTTGTCCCTTGGTAAGCATCAAAATAAGAGTAAGCATTTGAAAATTCCTCTCACATATCAAGGGATAGATAAATACTCAAAACGTCATATAGAGTACCTATAGTTAAGGGTAAAAAGTAATTACTCTATTTTACGACAATGAGTGAATTTTAATAAACCAGTGTAATTATAAGATTGTGTGAGAACAACTTTTAGGCCAAATACAATGATTTATTTGTTTAAGTGTATTGTTTGTCTGTCATTCGTTTAGTTAAGATGTCTTAAAAAGACCTTTATCTTTGTTAGTCTCCAAATTTGCTTCCCGTTCATATGTGACTTCTATCACGCTCGTAGGAGTTTAAGAGATTAGTGGGCTCTTGCTTATATGCTGCATTTCTGCATCATGAGCATTGCTAGAGTTCTTGCTTTAGTAATCTATGATAAAATTTTCTTCCAAGTGATAAAAGTTATAAGAATGGCATGGTGATAAATAACTTACAGCCTTACAGATTCATTCTAAATACTACTACGTGTATATCCCGTAAACTATAAACGGTACATACTACATGTACAATACACATATATACATTTACACCCTCGTTTATAGATAAGAGCTTAGTTCTGATGAATAATTTGTTAGTTTAATGTTTTAAAGACTTCTGTATATTTGTTTGTAACGTTTAATATGTACTTTAGATTACTTAGGATGAAACGTATTTTGTATACTTTGGTTGTTTGGCAATAGCCTGGAAAACGATGTGGGCTTGGGCCAAAATGGGTCAATATGGTTTCTGTAAACCATTGTGTCCCTTAGATATGTATACGCCTCTATTAGGTTATTTGTGAACGTTATACCTTTTCCTTGTACCGTTTCACAACATATATATAGGAGAGGCAGTATAGACGTTTGTAATCATTCATACTTCAATTCATAAATACAACGTATATACAAAGTTGTTGTTGTTATTTTCTGCATACAGTAAACAAAACCAAACACCCCTTACTGCTTCTATACGACAAGAACCAAGCAACTATGTCGAATTTCAATCATCATTCAAAGGATACTTGGCCGAGAGGAACTCGTTTCCATTAGTGGCATCAGAGACAGGATTCAAATCCATGGGAAAGGCCAAGTACAAGTGGCTTGTTACCATACAAACCAAGAAGGAGGATTTCTTTGGAGACAAAAGAATTACTCAAGAAAAGATTGTTTGAAATTGAAGCACATAATGCTTCAAAGGGATACGAGGCAGTGACAAGGAAAGGAGAGCGAGGTGTTATGCTTGTAGAAAGCGTGGGCATTACTTTTGGAAGTGCCAAGACAGAAAACCCTACACCCTTTCGAATGAAAAGCAGAACAAGATGAAGAATCCAAGTACCTGAACAAGTCCATCTTAAGACAACCCGCATGATCAAGGGGACGGATTACATAAACTGGAACCATATTTGGTACATAAGCGACACATATAACAATCATATGTGCCCCACAAAATCGTTGTTCAGGAGAATCAAACCAAGGTTTTCAATGGAAGGGAAGGAAGAAGATGAGAAAAAATTTAATTTCTCATATGGTATAGGCGAGGCTTTTGTTGAAACAAATGAGAAGAAAATGCTAATTCCATGTGTTTCATATACACCGGAGGCAAGTTTGAACGTGCTTAGTGCCAAGCAACTTTTGGCACAAGGTTTCGAAGTGACTTATGAAGACGACGCATGCAAAGTATCTTACATGTTTGATGATGAAGAGATGGGGCACGATGGAAAGAAGGTCGAAGGAGAGTCAAGTTCGATGGCTAAGGAACACGACAAGTATTTGGAAGATTACTATGAGTCAATCGATCCAAAGACACTTGCATGAACATTAAAGGATTAGAAGATCTCGAATGGAAGGATGGAATGATCCATGATTATTTGGATGATGAATTCTTAAGCATGAATGGAACTCTCGTCATGAAGGTTAATTCATTTAAGAAATTTATTTCATTTTAATCATGATCGAAGATGACAATATAGTATACAAGAATTGGAGCGTTTAAGCAAACATTTTGAAGAAATGATAAAATGGTTTTACCAAGTTTATCTTGGTCGAATCATAGTGGATCCACTTGCCCCGTCATCAAAGGTATAAAAATCGATTTACTCGGTCTTTATAAGATAATAGGTAGTCTAGGAGGCTATCTTGGAGTTACGTTTGGTAACAAATGGGAGATGTTGCACTAATACGGTCTAGAACGAGAACAAGATGAGGAACTAAAGAATATTACAAGAGAAACATTGACTTAGTACGGTGTTATTTCGAGACTACATTACGAGCCCGAGGCAAAGACAAACTTGTGATAGCCAAGAAAGAAGGCTATGGGAAGACCCCAAAGATTGAAGAAGGGTCGAATGGGCAGTGGTCACAAGAAGGAAATGCACAAGTTCTCAAGACGTATGGCAACAAAGATACATGGATGGACAAGAAGGATACACCAAGAGGATGATTTTGACAATCATATATTTGTTTGTAACATTTAATATGTACTTTAGATTACTTAGGATGAAACGTATTTTGTATACTTTGGTTGTTTGGCAATAGCCTGGAAAACGATGTGGGCTTGGGCCAAAATGGGTCAATATGGTTTCTGTAAACCATTGTGTCCCTTAGATATGTATACGCCTCTGTTAGGTTATTTGTGAAACGTTATACCTTTTCCTTGTACCGTTTCACAACATATATATAGGAGAGGCGGTATAGACGTTTGTAATCATTCATACTTCAATTCATAAATACAACGTTTATACAAAGTTGTTGTTGTTATTTTCTGCACATACTGTAAACAAAACCAAACACCCCTTACTGCTTCTATACGACAAGAACCAAGCAACTATGTCGAATTTCAATCATCATTCAAAGGATACTTGGCCAAGAGGAACTCGTTTCCATCATAATTTGGGTGATATCTTTAGCGATATTCTTGGCATCATTTGAGATACCAAATAATCCAGTACTCGCAAATCCAACACAATAAAGACCATCTTCCCCTTCCAATGATTTGGGCTTTTATGCTTCGGGATTCCATTTTCGCTGAAGACCCTTCCTTCATTCTAATTGCAACCACAAACGTTAGGATTATCCAAAACAAAAAGGTTAAGTCAACATACATGTAGTAACTTTAGTTACCTTAAGCCATTTCAGCACAGTGCTTCTAAAACCCGTAGCAAATATAAAGGCGTCAAACTGTTTCTCTTGACCATCATTAAACCTGATCTGGCCACCTTTTATATATTTAATAGGTTTCATTACCTTAAGAGACACACAAGAATTTTTTTTATATATGTTTCGCAAAGGTTGATAATAGTTTGAGTCGTTATATGATATTAGAACTAAATAACACGAGTTATACCTTAATGTATCCTGTTTGAATCCTTGAAATTGTTCCAACATCAATGACCGGCGATCTCCCAGTTTCTTGTTTGAGATAAAATGGTCCTTTGGTCAGCCTTTGTACTCCATATTTACAAAGATCTCCATATAACTTACTTAACATTAGAAAAAATTTGTCCACCGAAGCACATGAAACGTATCTTAATAAATACATCCCAAGTTGCACTAGCTCTTTGGAAAGAACATGTACCTGTCACAACAATAGCGATAGATTATCTATACGAAAATGTGTCCACGTGCTCAAACTCAAACATAGAGCGGGAGAGCGTTTAGAGTTTGAAAATCTATATGGATGACAATTGCGCAAATGAAAGATACAAAAACTTACAGGGCTACGAACAACAATGAATGTTTGGGCACCCCAATTGCATAAATCGTATGCAATTTCCATGCCTGAATTTCCGGCACCAACAACAAGAACATTTTTGTCACTAAATTTCTTTCCATTCTTATATTCAATAGAGTGTATGACCGAACCTTTGAAACTATCTAAACCATGAACACTAGGAATCAATCCTTCACTATTTTCACTCGTTGCCACCACTAGAAACTCCCCTATATACTCTTCCACAAATCCAGAGACAAGATTGTTCACTTTCACCATCCATTTTCTTGTCGTCTTATCATTTGACGCACTCTCAACACTACGTTGGTACAATGGGTTTACATCAAAATGACGAACATAGTTTTTCAAGTATTCAACAAACAAATTTTTGGGTACAAATGTTGGCGCGGACAAAGGAAATGGCATGTAAGGTAGTTCACAAAAGTTTTTAGCTAAGTGAAGATTTAAACGATCATAAGCTTTATTTTTCCATAAAGACGCATAACAATCTTCCCTCTCGAGAACAACATTTGGTATATTAAGACGATTGAGACATGCCGATGTTGCAATTCCAGCAGGTCCTGCTCCTACTATCACAACAACTGTCTCTTGCTTCATTTTGCTTTGCTTCAAGTTATTGAATATGTGAATGCTTATGTTTACTGCCATGCATGTAAAGTGTTTATATAATAAGTAGATTAACTGTTGGTGTGTAACTCCCGAGCGAGGTTAGATAATCAATTCGGTGAAACAAGTAACAAGTCGTGAAACAAATACCACTAGGTGGTTACGGATATCACTTGGAATCGTGTGATCACTTTCCAAAGTAAACTATTCGACCCTAATGCAGGTTACGAATATCTACTTGGGATAAGACCAAATGCAATTATGGAATTAGGCACAATTCTATAACCCTTTCGCTAATAAGTGTTAATGGTTTTCTGTGTGTCTTTCATGCATCAACAAATCTCCTATTTATAGGATAATACTCTTAGCTAGTCAAATGGAATTATGAGTATTAATCGGCCCATTAATAGCCTCATAATTATCCCCATTATAGCCGTTAGTGGTTACATGACCAATTAAACGTGATCATTATGCAGTTGTAACTGCCACTTGAATAGGTCAAAGCTCGTTACAAGCAGTACTATCATCAGTACTTTTATAACACTATCGGTGGATACCTTTGCTTCGAAGGCTCTTTGCTTGATGGAAACACTCTTGCGATGGAAACTCTTGCTTGATGGAAACCACAACTTCGGTGGAAACCACAAGCGGTACTTTTCAATAGCACTACCAATACAAACCACTTTTAGAGTCGGTGTTCATGGACCTTATGGGTGTACACTCCGTACCTCTAACCCATTACAAGGTGTGAACTAATCCCACAAGTGCACTAAATTTTCCAACAATCCTCCCAAAATTTAGTTCACTTCCTTTGCATGAAAACAATACATCAAGCAAAACATGTGCATAAGCGAAAATGTCAGGAGGATTGAATTTTCATCTTAGTAAATTACACGTTCAAATATTCGAGAATCGGGTGTTCTAAGAATTGAACCCTTCAACCCATTTGAATACACGAAGATAAAATACACACAAGTTTTCAAACACTTATCGACTCCCGACACTATACAAGCCATGTGTCCATATCCAAATTCGAAAATGTTGTAAAGCTAAAAGTCCAAAGCTTCACAGGCGGCAAAACTTCAACATTTACATAGGTGGTTCCTCTTTATTCATGCTCACCAAGCACTTTTTCAAAGAAAATTAGCCATTAAGTAAAGACTTCATCCTCCTTTCAAAGAGTTTCGAGCACAACCTTGGAATGTAAATAAAACATGTGCTCCATCCAGCTGAATTTTCGACTTTCCACATTGAACTCGGCTCTAAGTTTCCTCGGGAGGAGTTGGGTGTCCTAGCATTCAATGACTAAGTTGGACTTAAACCCATCCCTTTAGCGGACTTTATAACCAAGTCTCTGCCGACCCTTCGTCAAGTGATCGCCTAAGTTACGTTGAGATCTAACAAACTCTATAGATACCACCCATTCATGATAAGCTCACGATTCATGCTATATCGACACCTAAGTGTCTAGACTTACCATTGTACATCCGGCTATAAGCCTTAGCCAATGTAGTTGCACTATCACACGGATAGAAATAGGTGCTATAGGTTTAGGCCACAATGAAATCTCAAAAGCATGTTTTTCAACCATTCGGCTTCTTTACCAAGGTTGCTAAAGCCACAAATTCAGATTCCATTGTTGAGCTGGTGATGCAAGTTTGCTTCTTGGATGCCCAAGAAATTGCACCTCCACCAGTAGGAATACCCAACCACCGGTAGAGCGAATTGTCTTGATGTTCTTGATCAACTTGCATCGGTGTAACCTTCCAACAACGATGGGTAACGATATATGAGACTATAATCCATAGTTCTCTTGAATACTTGATGCCCTCTGAGCGCTTGCAAGTGATGAGCACTAGGATTACTAGTATACCGCTCAATTTTCCCACTGCAAAACCAATATCGGGTCTTGTACAAGTCATGGCATACATCGAGCAACCAATTACCTAGAATACTCAAGTTGAGATCTGACCTTGCCATGATTAGGCATCGACTTCTCACAGTATCCATAGGTGTACTCATTTGAGTACAATCAAAGTAATTGAATTTCCTCGGTACCTTCTCAATATAATGAGGCCGAGAGATAGAAATTCTTTTACTTTCATGTTTAATCCTTATACCAAGGATAACATCGCCCCCCCATGTCCTTCATGGAGAACCTTGATGACAAAAATTCCTTTGTCGGTCAACTGATTTTGGTCGGTGCGAAGATCAACATGTCATCAACATATAGACAAATGATGACTCCTTTACGGATTCATCAAATTTGCTATATACACATTTGTCGACTTGGTTAAGAACATAACCACTAGACAAAACCACTTCATCAAATTTTTGATGTCATTGTTAGGTGCTGCTTAAGTCCATAGAGACTTAATCATTTTACACACCTTGTTTTCATTGCCGGGCATGATGAAGCCACGAGGTTGGTTCATGTAAACCTCCTCATCAATTCACCATTTAAGAAAGTCATCTTCACATCCATCGATGAATAACAGTTGTGAAGAGATGCCAAAGCAATCGCCGATCTTATGGTAATGCGTCTGAGCCATGGGGCATAAGTATCAAAATAGTCTATCCACGACTTTTGTTTAAAGCCACGAATGACTAGTCTAGCCTTGAACTTTTCAATAGTTCCATCTACCTTCATTTTCCTTTTGAAAATCCATTTGCAACCCGAGGTTTGCAACGGTGGTAGATCGCCCAACACCCAGTGTTGTTCCCGTGATGGAATCCATCTCATCATTGATTGCTTCTTTCCGAAAGCAATATCACGGGACTTCATTGCTTCTTCAAATGTCTTGGGATCATCCTCAACAATGAAGCAATAGGAGTATTGGTCGAGACCTCATCCTTGTTCCTTCAACCAAGTATAGTTGAAACTCGGTCCAAATGACTTTAGAGTCCGACCCTTTTGCTCTTCCCGAGCACGGGTTGAGTTGTTGAACCACAACCTCATCGGGGACCATCGATGGTTCATCATCGAGGACCTCGATACACCGGTGTCATGAGTTCCATTAGGAATCCTTTTACTTGGTCTAGGGATGATGAGAATCTATTCTCATCAAAGTCGACATCCATTGATTCAATTATTGAGTTAAATGAAACATATTCATTAGGTTCAATAACAAAGAACCTAAGAGCCTTGGAATGCTCGGCATATCCAACAAAGATGCGATCAATGCCTCTTTCACCCAAAGTCTTAAGCTTTGGATCGGAAGTCTTACAATGACCCTACAACCCCAAACCTTGAGATAGTTCGGGTTGGGTTTCCTTTTAGTCGAGTTCATAAGGGGTAACCGTGTTCCTTTGTTTGGAACCCTATTTAATAAATAGCAAGTCGTTAACAAAGCTTCACCCCGAACCCTTGACTCGATCTGAATAGGACAACATGGAATTAACCATCTCCTTGACACCCCTATTTTCCTTTCGAAATACCATTTCTTTGAGGAGTATAAAAGGCGATCGTTTCATGGATTATACCAAGCGGTGAAAATCTGAGTATCCATGTACTCACCTCCCATATCGATCCTTAATCTTTTGATCAAATACCCAAGTTGTAATTCAACTTGGTTTTAAACACTTTGAATTTATCTAATGCTTCATCCTTGGTATGTAACGAGATAGACATAACAAAATCTAGAAGCATCATCAATAAATGTCACAAAGTACTTCTTATTCCCCAAAGAAGGGTGGCATCACGGATCACACAGTCACGTGTATAAGCTCAAGACCTTAGTCTCACGACTAACACCACGAAAAGGTTTCTTGGTTATCTTGGTCAACATGCAAGTTTTACACTTTTAGTGTCCATGTCAAATCTTGGGATTAAACCATCCCTAGACATATCTTGCATTCTTTTATAGTATACATGGCCAAGTCTTGCATGCCATAGGGTAAGTCGGTGTCGATGGTGGTCACAAATCTTGAATTAACAACGTCGTGGAAATATTAAGCTGAACATTTGATTACATAAATAACCAAAACCAATAAAACACCATGCTTAAAAGCACAAATTTATCGAGACTCAATAACTTGTTTATATCCATGATTATTCAAAACACTACTTGAAACCAAGTTTTCCTTATATCGGGAACATGAATAAAATTAAACAAAGTTACAATCTTTCGAGAACTAAACCTAAGGTCTACACAACCACGACCATGCACCAAGGTCATTGACTCATTTCCCATGTGAAGAATAGAACCATCATTCGATGACTCATAAGTCTTGAACCGACTTCTATCTTTGCACACATGAGCTGTTGCACGAGTCAACCCACCACGCAACATCATCAACTGCACATAATGAGATTCGAGATACATATGTAACATAATAAATCGAAAAGACTTATTAACCATATTCGACCTTTCGGTGAATTGGAAGAACCACCACTCCACGAACCATTAGTGCACGATCCATTGGCTTTACCACCAATTTTAACACCCTTGCGGTCCTTTTAATGTGGCTGGTTTGCCACATTTCCAACAAGTAGGTGTTGCCTTCTTGTTAGGATCGCCCTTGTGTTGTCATGATATTTGCGTTTGCCTTTGTTGTCATTATACGGTGGAGTTGTTATGCTCTACCATATTGACAACGGATGGTCTAGTAGCATTGCTACCCTTTGGCTTGTCATTATCCTGCACCTTGAGAGATTTCTCAATGCGCGGATATTTGCCCAACTCAACCAGTTTAATCCTCTTTCTTATGTTTCAAGGTATGCTTGAAATCTTTCGAAGGAGGAAGTTTATCAATAACACAAGAGACGAAATAGCCTCATCCATGTGCATATTGTGTTGTGTAAACCTTCCAAGTATTCCAAGAAGTTCATTGTATTGTTCCATGGTGGTCTTGAATCGGTCATTTTGTAATTAATGAAATTACTTACAAGAAACTTCTTACTTGATGCATCCTCGACCATATATTTGGCATCCAAGGAATCCACAGTTCTTTGGAAGATTCAAAGTTCGATAAATATCAAGCAGAGAATCGGATATACCATTGAGAATAAGACCTCTGCATATGTAGTCATCATTCTCTCATTTGCTCCTTCTCTAATCGCTCCACGGTAGCATCATCCCATCATCGGGAATAGGTGTAGTTAGCACATACACCACACTCATGCTTGACAACAAAGTGCATCTTCTTACGCCATCTCCTAAAGTCCACCCCTTCAAACTTATCAAGCTTGGCAAAGTTTGAAGCCATGTGTTCATTGCAATAGCGACCATTGATTATCACAAAATAGTTTACTTTGATTGTTGGTGTGTAACTCCCGAGCGAGGTTAGATAATCAATTCGGTGAAACAAGCAACAAGTCGTGAAACAAATACCACTAGGTGGTTACGGATATCACTTGGAATCGTGTGATCACTTTCCAAAGTAAACTATTCGACCACTAATACGGTTTACATGAATATCTACTTGGGATAAGACCAAATGCAGTTATGGAATTAGGCACAATTCTATAACCCTTGCGCTAATAAGTGTTAATGGTTTTCTGTGTGTCTTTCATGCATCAACAGATCTCCTATTTATAGGATAATACTATTAGCTAGTCAAATGGAATTATGAGTATTAATCGGCCCATTAATAGCCTCATAATTATCCCCATTATAGCCGTTAGTGGTTACATGACCAATTAAACGTGGTCATTATGCAGTTGTAACTGCCACTTGAATAGGTCAAAGCCCGTTACAAGCAGTACTATCATCAGTACTTTCATAGCACTATCAGTGGATACTGTAGGACCTTAGTATTATCAACCTTATCACTTTACCAAGCAAACCCAACACGTATACAAGTATAACCACGTGAAACAAACAACAAACGTAAAGCTTAGAAAGAAGATGAGAAAGATGGTGACTTGATGATATAAGAATCCGTGTATCTTATGAGTATAAGATATGCAAACAATAAGTTGTATATTCCTTGAGAGAGAAAATACACACACACACACTTTCAAGCACACCCTCAAATGACCATTTGAGGGTATTTATAGTACAATACATGAAAACCTAAAAGGCTTTCCTATGGGCTTGGCTTGGGCTTTTCGTGGACTTGGGTTTGGACATGGGTTGCACGCCATTATTCAATGCTAGCTTAACTAAACTAAAGCCCATTTAGCTTAGTCCAATCCACGAGCCCGTTGACTATTCTAGCACGATATCTAACACGAGTTACAAAGTTCCTAAATGTGAATGACCATCACTTTTAATAAAACTATTAAGGCTAACAATCTGCCCCTAAGGGGTGGTCATTCAAACGATGCTCCACTTGATTAGGTCTCTACTTTCCTTGAGCTTAAACTTTGCGTGTAGATATAGAATAGTCTTACTTCTTTGTTCCTTCATGCTTTGTGATCAGATAATGTGGTTGTCTACCATTGTCAACTTCGTTGGTTAGGTGTCTCCATGTCATTCTCCACTTCTTTCTCCACCATGCTCACACTTCTATTTGTCTTTTGGTTACCAATGATGTAGTTACGAGTCTTTAAACTTTGTAGATTCTTTGACATTGACGAAGAATCATCTCCTTTGATTATGATGAGAACTTTCATGTGTTGTTGGTATGAGCATGTGGCGGTCTGCGATCCATCCGCTCCGAGCTTCCATAAGAAGAAAACATAAAACATTGTTAGTAATAAGCGGTTCCGACACTTACAAGTTTGAATTTCGAGGGTGTTAACGACATAGTGTGAAAACATGTCTCTAATTCTCAGAGGCCGTTCTGAGCTGAGTCCCACAAGTGAGATAACACGATATACCAAAGTACACCTCTGATTCGGATGAGTCATTGAGGTACACGAAGCATCACCCTCTGAATGTAGACCGTTTGAGACACACTAAGTGTAATCCACGGGAGTTACGAAGTGACTGCTTTGTCGGTACATGATGATGACCACGGCGGGAGTTTCCATTCAATCATCAAGATCACGAAGTGAAACTTCTCATAAATGTTACGGCAAATAGCTAAGATCTGCGAAGGACTCTAGAATATATCACTTGTGTCCTTATTGATGAACAACAAGCGATGAGATGTCATGTGTTCTATGAGATCTTTTGATGAATCTCGTGGCTCTAGACTCAATAGTGCATTTGGTTTTCTGGCGGAGACTAGGGAGAGGTCTCCTTTTTCAATACCAACGATCTCTAAGAAAGTCGATAGATTATGTAGGGTTCCCGGTGAGGATGAAACAAATCCTTTTGAGAGGAATTGAGTGGCTAGAAGGTTTAGTGCGATCGTCACTGGGTCCATGACATCTTGGTCTTGATACCGGTGTCATCTAGTGACAACCGATGGCGTATGAATTGAACCCGGTTTACGCCCTAAGGTTGAATATGGAGGCTATTTCTTTTCACCCTTTCTCATTACATTTCTTTTAATTCTTCAACCCCTTCTTTATCCTTATCTCACATTACTCCTTTTTCAATCATACCTAAGGACTTCTAATACTAACTATTTGTGATGTCCTTGGGTAGATCCCTCCACTCTGGCGGATCATAGGACGGATTTCCTATCCTTAGTCACCTTATAACTCCATGACATCCTATTGTTGCCATAAAACCATTTTCTTGAAAATCTCTCGAATGTTTATGATAGAAAACATGTTTGGAACACTCAAGAGTTTTATATTTTGAAACACTCCCCTTCACATGTACTTATAAGTTTTGTGAATCGCACATAGAGGGTAGAGTTCGCACTTTTGAATTGATCTACTTTAAATGAACAAGACCGATTCGAGACACGTTTACATCACTAGAGAACTAGCTTGAAATTATTACCCGTCTGGTCGAGTCCATAGAAAGTTTCTCGAGATGGTACATGATTCCTCGTCAATTCATTGGTTTCATCTGAGTCGAGCTCATTTTGAGATTCAAACAACGATTTTGATCACATTTAATCACGTCTCCTCCCCTCAAAAATAGCATATTCGTGATATTTTTGATATCAACAGATTAAAACATTTTAGAATCTTTTGGGAGACAAACGGTTTGATTTAAGCATGAATTGGAATATTTTGGTTTTATACTCCCCTTTAATAAAGCATATTCAATTAAAGGGTTTTAGAGGAAGTTATCTTGAGCACAAAATTGCACAATCTTGAAAAGGTGCTCAAGATGATGATGATTTCTCACCATTTTAAATGTAGTGCCTTTGAAGCGTACACCTCATTTTTCGATCAAAGCACGAGTTTTGATTTGAGAATAATCAAAAGTCATCATTTGGTCCGGGTTTCGTCTTGATGTATCTGAAAGCCATTTTATGAAAATTTTGAGAAGCGACATGTTTTAGAAAACATATTAAAGAACTCTCGCTCGAGCATCTGTACATGCCGTATCATTGTTGAATGACATTTCTAAAGCGTCTGAATATCGATTATCGAGAGACATGTCGTGAGAAGAATATTTTGGATTTTTGATTTTCTATTGTTTTTGAATTTTGAAAGTTTTATATTTTTATATTTTGCTTTTGTTGGTTTTCAAATTTTGTATTTTGTTGTTCAAAAATATTTACAGTGAAGCTTTTGGAAAATCATTTTCAAGAAGATTCGAGAAGGCGTTCTAACTCCTCGGGGTTGGGCTTCGCATTCAATTCGTCGAACTAAATACTCAAACCTTTCTTTTGGAAGGGCTTTAGTTAATAGATCGGCGAGTTGGTATCTGTCTTCACGAAGAATAATTCAACAGTACCATTTTCGACGTACTCTTTGATGAAGTGATAGCGGACTCGATATGCTTAGTCTTTGGTGATGAGCGAGTTGCATGATATGGCTATGGCACTTTTCGAGTCACAATACATAGGTATTTTATCGAAAGTAAAGCCATAATCTGTGAGTTGTGTTCTCATCCATAGAACGTGAGCACAACACGCAGATAGAGACACATACTCGACTTGACGGTTGATAGTGCGGTGCAATCTTGTTTCTTTGAAGACCGGTGACTAACTTTTCTCCCAAAATTGTGCTCCTCCGGATGTACTTTTTGTCGTAACTTGATCACTGCGTGGTCCGCATCGAAAAGGCAATTAGATCAAATCCGGTTCTTTCGGATACCAAAGTCCCATGTGAATGGATGTCTTGATGCACCGAAGATCCGTTTAACCTCTTTGAGGTGCGATTCGGTGAGGCTTTGCACGAAACCGTGCTAATAAGCAAGCGACAAAATGAATATCCGGTCGACTAGCGATAAGATACATGAGAGAACCAATCATGCTCGATATTTCTTGGATCAATAGGTTTCCCAAACAAATCGGCTCCAATTTTGGTGAAGTTACCATTGGTGTTCGACGAATCACAATTGTCCATACCATGATTTTCAAAATCTCGGTTATGTATTTAGCTTGATTTATAAAAATTCCACGAGGGCCCGATGTATTTGTAAACCAAGAAAATTTTAGTTCCCCATCATGGACATTTCAAATTTGCTTTTCATGAGATTTTCAAAATGTTTTGAAAGATTCGGATTAGTGGACCCAAAGATGATGTCGTCCACATAAATCGAACAATCAAAATGTCGTTTTGCATTTTGTGTAAACAAGGTAGGATCAATGTTCCTTTGGTGAAATTGTTTTGGATAAGGAAAGAGGACGAGTTAAATCATACCACGCTCTCTGAGCTTGTTTTAAACCATAGATTGCCTTTTTGAGTTTGTAGGCGTGAGTCTGGATGTTCCAAGTCGATGAAGCCTTACGGTGACTCACGTACACTTCTTCTTTCGAGTTCCATTCAAAACGCGGTCTTAATGTCCATCGATAAACCGTGATGTTTTGTGGTGCATAGGCTAAGAATATCTGGCGCTTCAAGTCTAGCTACGGTGCGAATGACTCTTCAAAGTCTATCCCTTCCTCTTGTCATATCCTTTGGCCACAAGGCGAGCTTTGTTGCAATTACGTCATTTCTTCATCCGTTTGTTCTTCCATAACCATTTGAGATCGATGACACGAGCGTCAATTGGTCTTGGAACCTTTTCCCAAGAGTCATGTAGAGCGGTATTGAAGAAGTTCCTCTGCGCATCGCTTCTATCCATGCGGGATCGCCATTGCCTCATGAATGTTCTTTGGCTCGATATTGCTAATTGAGCAAGGTAAATGCACAAGTCGCAATCGGTGGCAAGTTGGCGTCTCGTCTGAATTAACCTTGAAGGTTCACCAATAACTTGTTCAATTGGGTGGTCTTTTGTCCACTTCATAGTAGAAGGATACCGTTGGTTATACATATCACGAGTTAGATGGTTCTCGTAAGCATGAAGATGATTCGGTGATTCCGTAGCAAGCGGGTTTTCAAATAAGTCTTCATCTAACGTTGCATCGTTACGGTTTGGTTTTGCTCATCAGCTGCTTTGGTAGAGCGGGTGCAAGAACTTGAGTAGATGTAGATGATGTTGATGGAGTTGGTGCATTTGTTTCGACCGTTGTAGATGCATCTTACATTGGTGGTGGAGGATGATTTTGGCGGGTGCGGCGGAATGATGGTTTGATGCATTTGTTGAAGTTCCACCATAGTATTCATCGAACATTAACTCGAAGAAATTTTCCCATTCTTGTTCTTTAGGATTTTCATATGCGTTGATTGAGCTCTTTGAGGTGCAGTCTGAGCCGATGTGTCCGAGTCGGCGGTTTAGGCGGGTTCTAGGCGAGTCTCTCGGAAGCCATCTGTGAAAGTTCGTCAAACTTTACATTCATCGTCTCCATGATCCTCCTTATCATACATTATACACCACAGATGCCCTCGAGTTATCTTAATATCCAATGAAGATTCCAATATCACCTTTTGCTTTCGGTTTTCCAAGATCTTCTCTGTCATTCGTAGGATAGCACAAAGCGCCAAACACGTGAAAGTAAGAGATATCCGGTTTCATTGTTCACTATTTCATATGGGGTTTTATTGAATCTTGGATGGATAAGGGATCGGTTCTAAGTGAAACAAGTCTGTGCAACAAAGACATGACCCATAGAAATAACGGTGCACTAGAATAAATTAGCATTGTGCGAGCAACTTCCACAAAGTCGATTTCTTCTTTCAACTACCCCATTATCTTGTGGAGTTCTAACGGTGATGTCAGTGTGTAATTCCAACATCTTCAAAATAAGCTCTTAACTCGATTAGTGAATTACGTGCGTTGTCGGTTCTTACAACCACTACGGAGTTTGAAGAAGTACTTGAATTCGCTTGAGAAAGGTGATGATGATGCACGGTGCTTCGTCTTTTGATCTCGAAACTTAACCCATGTATATCTCGAATAATCATCGGCGATAACAAGAATATACTTTTCCCATTAAAGCTTTCAACTCTCATTGGGCCACATAAGTCCATGTGCAACATATGCAACTTTGCTTCCGAACTAGATACGGTTTGGGTTTATATGATGCTCTTTTGCTTTTCCTTGTTCGCATGATGGACATAAGTGATCCTTGGTGTATTTGAACTTTGGAAGTCCGTTGTGATGTTGTCTTTGGCAATTTTGTTGATGGTGTCGAAATTGAGATGGGATAACCTTCGTACCACAACCGGGACTGTGTTCCGATGCTCGTGTCATAAGACATATTGGAGATGAAGAGGCCATTTTGTTGATGTCGATAGCATACAAGTTTGTATCACGATTCCAGTTAAGAGATCGGTGCCATCCAAGTTTCTAACGAAGCAAGCATTTTTCCTAAAGCAACCTCTAAATCGCATCACAGGCGCCCTGTTGAAAACAAATTGTGTCCCAACCCTTGACATAAGTAAACCCGAGTGATCAAATAATTTCCAAGCGGTAGATCTCCATAACCCATGATAGGCGCTACATGATCATTTCCAAACGTCGGTTCCGTGAATTTCAGACGAAATTGATCGGACTTGATTCCGGTCATGTGCTTGGAGCAACCCGAGTCGATGATCAAAGACAAATTTCGATAACTGCGATTCTGAGAAAAAGAATATTGTGGAAACCGTTTTGATTTTGGTTCCTTTGGGTTGGGTAAAATCCTTATCACGCTCGAGAGGTTTTCTATAGGAATTCGGTTTATCACTCATTGTACCATTACGGGTGTGTAAGTTCTACTGTGGGTTTCAAATATCATCCCTAAAGTATACACGTTGGTTCTGTCGATGAGTGTAAAGCCTAAGTTTTGCAACTAGTCTTCCTACTCGTTTAGCGTAATTACTTTTGGGGACGTTCTTCTTATGAGGCTTATCATTCACATTCTTAGAAACACAATCATCTTGAACATTTAAAGATTTCTTGCAAGTTAAACAAAGAGATTCAACACATTCATTAGACTTAGCAAGTTTCATAGATTCAATACATTCGGATGAAATGTCTTTCTTATTCAAAATTGTAAATTCCTAGGGTGTTCTTCTACTTTCTTCTCTTTATTCAAGCTACTACTCCTAGAGGCGATCGAGACTCTATTGTTCCTTGTATTGCTCTTAGGCTTTAGTCTGCTTTGCTCTAGAGGTGCTTTCTAGTCTGTAGAAAGTGAGGCACACGCATTAGGATTCACATTTTTATGAAGGAGGTGGTTTGACTATCCTAGTCTCTTTAGATGTGGGCGGGCGCATTAGTGGTACTCATCTTAAAAGGCCGGTGCTAAAACTTTAGGATTCTCAATAACCGCTTTCCCTTTATCAACATTTTGTTTAGGCACGGCAATTGGAGTGGTGGTTTGATGAAACATTTTTCTCATTGACTTTTGGAGGAGGCAAAAGCAGACATTTTGGTTTTGAAACGGTTTGAGAACATTTGCTTTCTCCGCGATCAATGGTTTTGTAATCACAGTTTCCTTTGCCTTTCCTTTTGACTTTCGGTGAGCCCTCAAAGATCATTTTAGCTTTCATGTCATTGTAGGCACGCTCATATGACAATTTGTCATACTTGCATTCCTCGGTTTTCGATCAAGTTGTTTAAAATATGAGATATTTTCTTTTCAAGTTTCATAAGAGCTTTTCATATTTTGAAACAATTTGGAGGTCTCATCACAGAGTCTTTCATGATCTTCAACGAGAATATGTTTGCAAAATGATGGACATAATATCGATGAGTCGAACATCTTGAAGAGAGAATCATTTAGATTTTCCAAAAATTTGATGTGTTCAACACTTTCATTGGCTTGCTTTACGAGGATTTATGGTCCTTGACAAAGTCGAGTTGTTTCTTTCAAAAGCGCTTGTTCAAAATGAATTACCCTTGCACCGATGTTATTCGGTGAGGGGCAATTTGAGTTTCAAAAACTTTTACATTCATTATCAAAACTATTAAACGGATATTTGTTGTAATGTTGGTTTTAGTTTTATGATCTCTTGAAGATCCATGATTCTAGTTTTCACATTTTCCAAAATACTTCTCGCATCACTTGTGTTAAAAGGATTGTTTGAAGACATTTGTTCAATGTTGAAAGAGATTTGGAGACAACAAGCGGTTTTGAAGCCGATTTTGAAAGCAGTGTTGACACTTTGTTTGAAACACTTTGTGTGGTGGAAAACTTTGATTGTCCTTTTGAGAAACAAAAGGAAGAACATTAATTTGGTTCCATTTGTTATAATCAATCGGTTTGATTTCCGGATGTTTTGTTTCATTTAGATCTACTCTCCTCGAGATAGTTCCAACGTTTCAAGAGAATCATGCACAATTATAGGTTCATGCAAAGGTTTTCCATTGTTCAACACATTCCGTTCTTTACGAGCTTTCTTGAGGAAACAAGGAGGTGAGCTACCAAGAGCCATTTTTTGCAGTATGAAAAATCGGTTTACTTGATTAGAAAGCATCTTGATTGTCTTAGCGGAATGACCCGTTGTAAAAGTAAATTGTCCAATTTTTGATCGTTTCGGTTTTATCAGAATCTCATCAAGAAGAGAATCTTCTCGTTTTGCAAAATCGATTATCAACTTCTTTTCTCTTTTCAAGATCGAATATGTTGCTTTTTGTTTTGAAAGTTGGTCATTTAGTTTAGAAATTTCCTTGTTTAAAGATTTGATTTTCAAATTGATTCACATCAAGTGTGTCATACTTGAGTTGCAAATCTTTTTCTCTTAAAGCGTAATCTCGATAACCAATTTCTAATTCGACATTTTGTTTGTATGAAATTCATAGGCTTTGGCATGCTCCTTGTAACTCTCAAGCTCGGTCAATTTAGCATTCGCGGCCTTAACCAGCGATTGACCGTTCTAACTTTCTCAACTTCAATGCCACATTGATTGATTAATGATTCACATAAGCACGTGTTTCCTCATCGGTCTCGGTATTTTGTGCCACGACCTCCACTAGGATCTACATATGGAGTTTGGAGTTCGTATTGCTACAACTCGGATTGTCCATATATGTATCATAAGTAGGTCTTGGCGTCACGAATACATTTGTCATGAGTAAACACATCAAATATGACATTGTTATAGCATGGATCAATGATTGGTACCTCGAGATACGGTATTGGCGTCATAGGCGGAGGTGAGTCGACTCGATGTCGTGCTTAGCTTCACGAAGATTTGCCATGAAGATGCGATTCGCATTAATTTCCTCGAGGTCTTCCAAATCATCCATAATAGCCTAAAGTCATGTTCCTCGACACTCAAGCCGAAATCCGGTAGCGTTCCTTTTGTACCAGCAGGCAGTTTTACGAAGATACTCAAGATCGTTATTATGCGGCTTAGTAGGACAATTCCTTGCCATGTGACCCATTCCTTGACAGTTATAACACTTAATCGATTACCACGATTCACATTTCCATGATTCCCAACATTTGGGTGCAACATTCCGATTACGATTACCCATTGCTCTATTCCCAACATTACATCTCATCGATTACCACGATTCGGAACCGCTTGATTACCCATACGAAATCCGATAGCATATCCTGCTGATTCCCAATAACTCCAACCATTTGTCCTTGATTACCCATATTCACACCCGGTTGTGCAATTTGCACATTGCGAGTGTTTGATGATATCCTTTGGTTGTTGTTAGTAGGTGTGGAATAGCGACCTTTGATTACTTGACCCGAGAGAAATTATTTGGGACATAGGGTCTTCTTGATCGATTCTAGATCGGTGATTCCTTGTTCACAGTATTGTGGATCTGGATAGAATTGTTGTTGTGGTTGTGGAATGTATTCTTGCAAGTTGTTGTTGTTGGAAGATGATGAAGCTTGTTGTTGTGTATTCACTTTGAAGTTTGAGTCTTTGCAATGAGTGCCAATGGATCATGATTCTTTGCTAATTTTTCTTTCGACTTCATTCGCTTGACTAAAAATTTTCAATGATTCAACCAATTTCTCTTGCAAAATCCTTAAAACACTCGAATAACCCAAAAATGTTGACCTTTTTCACCCAAAGTGCTTAGAAAAGTTCACAGTAGAAATGACCAAAGGACCAAAAGAGCTCAAAACTTAACCAAAGCGTAAAGCTTCAAACTTTTGCAAAAAGCGAAACTTTAACACCAAATATACCTTAAACCACAAGAATCTTGAATTTGTAAGTGCAAAATTAAAGCTTTAAGTGTGACAACGTTTATAACAAAGCTACGGCGTATCAACCTTCAAAACAAACACAAATACTCCTAAACCATTGTTAGGCGATTGATACCAATTGTAGGACCTTAGTATTATCAACCTTATCACTTTACCAAGCAAACCCAACACGTATACAAGTATAACCACGTGAAACAAACAACAAACGTAAAGCTTAGAAATAAGATGAGAAAGATGGTGACTTGATGATATAAGAATCCGTGTATGTTATGAGTATAAGATATGCAAACAATAAGTTGTATATTCCTTGAGAGAAAATACACACACACACACACACTTTCAAGCACACCTCAAATGACCATTTGAGGGTATTTATAATACAATACATGAAAACCTAAAAGGCTTTCCTATGGGCTTGGCTTGGGCTTTTCGTGGACTTGGGTTTGGACATGGGTTGCCGCCATTATTCAATGCTAGCTTAACTAAACTAAAGCCCATTTAGCTTAGTCAATCCACGAGCCCGTTGACTATTCTAGCACGATATCTAACACGAGTTACAAAGTTCCTAAATGTGAATGACCATCACTTTTAATAAAACTATTAAGGCTATGGATACAATACTTGATTGGAAACACTTTTGCTTGGAAACCACAACTTGGTGGAAACCACAAGCGATACTTTCAATAGCTTTTCCAATACAAACCACTTTTAGAGTCGGGTGTTCATGGACCTTATGGGTGTACACTCCGTACCTCCTAACCCATTACAAGGTGTGAACTAATCCCACAAGTGCACTAAATTTTCCAACCTTAACAAGTCAAAAGATTAACTTCATTTTTACTCATATGATTCGTTGGCTGATGTGGGTTGAATCATGTTATTTTTCTTCATGAGGAAAATTTAAACTAGCAAAATAAGTGAAATGGATAGAAGTGTTAATGGTCGAGTTTATAAAATATTCACCCTACATTTTTTGACCCGTTACCCATGTGAATATAATTGTGAGTTAGTACACTATTGAGTATAATAAAACTATTGGTAAAAGCTCGGTGACATTAACTTAATGTGTTTGATTTAACATTGTGGGTTGATATTTGATGTGTTAGGAATTAGAAAATTCAGACGTTAAAGAGTCGGTCACCTCAAGTATATGTATTCGTTAAGCTCGTAGTCGTAGTCAAGTTATATTATTAAGTAGTTTGTTATGTAACACTTTGTGGAGGACGGACGGGTCTTTACCAGCTGTATGCTGATCCACGACCCGTTGGTGGCGTTTGTTTGTGAAACTATAAATACCCTCTACCTCCCAGGTAGAGGGTTGAACTCAATACCATTTTCTTTGTTTCACATAGTTCCAACTCTCTTCCCTTTCTCTTTCTAAAACTTTCTCTCTAAACTACTTGAGCGCCTCTTGTGATTATGGTTTAGTGTGTTTGTGAAATCCTATAACTTACAATTGGTATCAAGAGCCATGGTTTGATCACTCATCTTTCATGCTCTTTGTTTTGGTGGATTTCATAAGGTTTTGGGGTATTAAGTGTTTAAAGAGTTTGATCATTTGGACAAATTCTAGTGTTAAAGTTTGAATTTTGCTTGTACTTTTGTGTTTAGGATCATCATATGTGTTTATGTTTTGAATTGGAAGGCTTAAATCATTGTGGTTTGGTTGTTTTTATTGATAAAGTGGTTATTTTTGAACTTTGTACAAAGCGAGTTGAGTCTCGTATATTTATTTCTTCAAAGCGAGTTGCTTTGTTCTTTGGATCGAGTTGATATATGCGACTTGGCTATTTAGCGAGTTAAGCTTTTAAGCGACTTGGTGGTTAAGCGAGTTGTGTCCGCTGCGACTTGCTATTAAGCGAGTTGATTATTAAAGCGACTTATTTCATTAAGCGAGTTGATTGTGTTGCGAGTTGATACTAAAGGCGAGTTGGCTGTTTAGCGGTGATGAGTGTGTGAATACTCGTCATTTTGGTCAATCTGAGCGCAAAACATTTAAAAGCAGCTCGAAATGCATCAAAATCGAAAATATCCCAAAAGTGTATTTTATATGTTTCGGATGCAAAATGTTTAAAATCGATGAAAATCGAGCTAAGTTTGCATAATTGGCGATTTGAGTCCCAGACTTTCAAATCTTGTCAAAAATAGTCCACGAGCACTTATTTTAAAGAAAAGTCACCAAAGGTCCTTTGAAATCATAAGTTGTCATAATTAGTCCTTTGGTGAAAAATTTCAAAGTTTTGAGAATTTACAAGTTTGGTCCTTGAGTTTCAAAATTGGCAAAAATAGTCCTTGGAAGTTTAAAATATCTTTAATGGTCCTTGTACTATTGAAACTTGTCGTAATTGGTCCCTTGGCATAACTTTTCAAAATTAGCGAATTGGTCCCTCAGTTTGGAGAATTGCAGTTTTGGTCCTTGTATTATTTAGAAACAAAACACCTTTGGACCTTGACCCTTCCATGAGCCTTGAACCCTCCTTTTGAACCATGACCCCACCAAACCACTTGACCCCTTGACACATGAACCCCCTGCTCAATATATTAATCCTAGTCAAACCAGTCGACTCCATTTCGGGGTTCCTCTTTCCTCATCATCACTACACACGCAACTCTTCCCTACTCCATCATCATCACACCACCTTATTCCTACCCTCCAAACACCCCAAGCCAAATGCATTAAATGCTCCTTCCCCATCAAGCTATCGAACAATGGCTATATCAATTTGGCGCCAAAATGATAAATCAAGGGCCAAGATCAACTTTGACCCATCCAATGGCCAGAAAAGATTCAGAGCAACTAGTGAAGACTATAAAGAAGAAAGAAGACACAGAGTAGCATTTGTCACTTGTTTTTAGACCTTTCTTTAATTTCTGTAATCGTTTTAATTTTCTTATGCAAAAATCTTTCTGGGTTTTAAGTTATTTGTCTTGTATGAGTTAATTCAAGTATAATTTAAAGTTCTTGTTCATTAATTTCCAGTGTTCCTTCTTGATTCTAATTTCCCGCCAAAAAGTGTTCTTGTCACATTTTAAGTTTTAATCTGTTTTGCTTGTTAGTTTATCTCAGTTATTTTAATGTTACTAAAGCAAGTTTGAAGGTTTTCCTGTCTAATTGCTCAATATTCAATCTGGTCAACAAAGTCAACTGCGGTGACAAGGGGTAATGCGATCTGGATTGCTGATGTACTAATGGAAATGGGTTGATTGTGTTTGGATTTGGGTTAATAATAGTGCATGATACTGTTCCATTGATTTTCAGTTAGCAAGCCATAGTGGCTGGAAGTTTGTAAGTCTCAAATTTCTGTCCTATAAGTAATCATCTGGTTAATTTGATAGAGTAGGAATTTGAGGGTTCTGTGAGCTGTTGTTGTCATAGTATAATAATTTTAATCTGTATTGAAGTAAGTTTCAGTTTGTAAGTGTGATTTGGAATGTTTAATCTCATATCAGTTTCTATAGGTAGTGTTTGGTTTAAGGTCTGAGCATGTGATAGAGGTTTCGTAGTTAGTTAAGTATTGATGCATTAGTCTTTACTAGTTCAGTTAGAGTCATTCTAGTGGTTATATTGCATACTTAAGTGCTAATAGTCAAATCCATAGTTTAACTGTTCTAGCACTCGCATTAGTTAGATTTAGGAGTTCAATGTTTGAATTTAGGTGTAGAATTAGATAAGTTAGCTTGCACTAGTTCTATTTTACCATAAAACATCATATTAAGCCGGTCATTTGGAATCAAATCTCATTAAAGTCAACATATCATTTTGTGTTCAAAGTCGAAAGATGGAAGCGAGTTTTCACGAGGTTGGAGGAATTTTCATTGATTCATTATTGGATCAATTCAAGTGATATTTTGGATTTTACAAGTTCAGTTGGTCTAGTTTAGTAATCTCATTTTTGTTGAATTTTATCAAGCTTCTATAAGCACTTAATCAGCTGTCCATTAAGTTGGTTTATGCCCTGTTCACACTCATCACATACTAAGTGTGAATCAGGCATATTGCAGCTCTTGCACAAGTCTCATATTAGCTTATTAGGATCTGAATTTTGGTACAAGTGTTCTTTGCTTGGTGGTATTGAGGTTATAAAATCTGGTTTTCAGTTTTGCTCATTGGATAAGCTGTGGCTTTAGCTTAAAGTAGGTAAGGTAGAGGTTGTTTTCATTATAAAAGCAAATAAGTCAAATCTGTTTAGCTTGCACTCTAGAGGTTTAGATTAGTTGAAATAGGTTATTATTAAGTAGTTATAGCATACTATATTTGTTGTGATCATTTGGTGCTCATTTGGTACATTTAGCTTATTACAGTGCTTGTTTATAAGCACATTTCACTCTGACTTCATATTCTCACACATAAGCCCTAGTTTTATATTTTCATAGATTTAGAATAATATTTTAGACTTTTCTGATTTTTCATAATTTTCCATTCTTGTTTGCTATTTTTCTTTATTTTAATAAGTTTTAAGACTTTTTAAATAGCTTTTAATACAAATAAATCAGAAAAGCTTCAAAAAAATAAGTTTTCATTTTTCCTAGGTTAAGATAAATATAAAAAGCAAAAAAAAAAAAATTCCAGATTTTTCATAGTTTAATTTGTAATTTTTAGCAATTTAATTAGTTTTAAATAGTTTTTAATCCATAGAAAATAGAAAAATAATCAGAAAAATACAAATTCAATTTTCAAAAGTTTGTTTAGTTATTTTAGATTTTTGAAAAATAGTTTCACAATTTTCCTCTTTATTTTCATAATTTTTAGTATTTTTAATTTAGTTTTAAAAGTTTAAAATTAGTTTTTAATTCAAATTTGTAACAGAAAAATTCAAGAAAAATCAAAAACATCATTTTAAAAATAGTGATAGCGTTTATTTAATATAATTTAGCTTTTAATTTTTTTAATTTGCATTTAAGCCCTTGTAATTTACAAACTTTTCTTTAGGTATAATTATTCATAATCCTCAAACCTTTTCCCATTCAATATCACCCGATCACTATCGTTTGGTTATTCGATGCCTGACTGCTCGTTGGGACTTAACGACACAGGAAACACTAAACTCTCCGGACTTAATTGCATTGGTTTCGGTATGCGGCTTTTATTACGGTTGACCATTCACAGTGGTTAACTTGCGTGATAAACTTGACGGTTGCCACCAATCAAATTTTAAGCGCCATTCTTGCGAGGTAATGCTAATTATCTTCGTTTAGCAGTTAGTGATTTGAATATTCACTCCTTGTTCATACCATCTATATATATCTATATTTTCTTATAAAAATCAAAATCCAAAAACATCTTAAAACATATAAAACACAAAATATTTTTCTTTTGTTTCTACATATATATAAATCAAAACCCAAAAGATTTTCTTTCTTATTTTTACAAAATGTTTATCAAAAATCCAAAAATATCCATCTTTACCTCTCGCATCTTTGATTCTTCATCCCTACCCTCACGAAAACATTTGATTCTTTACATGTCTCATCCTCACCCTCTTGGTTGTCAATGGTGTGGTGGTCTTTATAATGGTGGCAATTGCCCCGGTTGTAGCATGGTGGATTCGAGAAGCAGGTGCATCTATAACCAAGATCCCTATTCTTACCATAACACAAGCGATTTATTCCATCGACTACCACTTCATGAGATTCGAGACATATTCATGTGAATTTTGTGGAGGTCCTCATCAAGAATTTGAGTGTCAAACAGGAACACGTTTGTCTATGAGCAGTTTTCTTGTAACACTCGGGACTTTGGAAATGACCAAATTCCATATTATTCACATGACCACCACAACAATCATTTTGTTGTAGTCTTGTGGAGGTCCACACTTTAGCTCGATTGTCAAACAAGGAATCCATTTCCTTGTAACAATTACAACTCTTCGTATCATGACCAACCTCTCGGTGCCAAATGAATCGAGACACCACCTCGGCCTCAACCACTTCCTCAAAGTCTTCTCCTTGATCTTTTGGATTTAGTGAAAGATTTGAAGGAATGTAAACATTCAAGATAATCCAAATCAAAAATCCATGGAAGAATTGTTAGTGAAGAAGCGGTGCTAAATTAGATTCCCAGTTGCCGGTGAAAACTCTATTAGGAATTAATTGAAATACAAAAGCGACCAAATCTAGCTCTCGATTCCGTTTCATTTCGATGGCGGTGATGATGAAGATACCCTTGATATCCTTCAATTTTATAAAGATTCATCAAGTTCGTGAGTTGAGATTCCATTCATGGAAATCTGGGGAGAAAAGAATATGGTGAATCACTAGCGGTGAAATAATGGAACTTGTAGAATCCATAGCTGCTAGTCCTTCTCAACTCCCTCGATCTGTTGTTATCACACCCGAGGTTCACACTCACTCTGAGCATGGGGGCGAGCATCTTGATCTTGTTCTGAAAAGGAATCGGACGAATTCATAAAGTCTAGTGTTGAGAACCTTGTCCCAATCCCAAGAGAGTCACGGGGAATTCTCGAGCATTTGTGTGATATCCCTACCCTCTTGTCTTCCCAAAGATCATGTTGAGATGTTCTCGATTCGATGATGATGATTCGTTGTCTTGTGGAGACATCGTTTATGTGGAAGATTTACCTTGAGCTTGTTAGCTTAGAAGAGAGAATGATGAAGTTCTCGACACTTTGAAATCAAAGATGAAGCACTTCGTGCAACATTATTGAATGTTAATCTTCTCATTTCTAGAATCGAGGCTTTTAATGAAAAGCCTATGTTAGTGCAAATATTACGATATTTAATCTATACGATCTCGTTTGTTTTGATTGATGACAAACATGTAACTTGTAATACATAACGTAAAATGTACAAGTTACTTGTAATCACACTTTGTCTCAACATACATTCAACACCTCTCGATGTCTCAAGTCCTCGTATGTTACAACACGAGTTCGTACATGTTTGTTATGTGGCATTATGATCAAACCCATTAACAAATCATTTAGAATGTTTAAAATACGTTTAGAGTCACTAAGTATTTTAATAGGTTAACCATTCTATTTGAACCTCATTTTACATTTTGCATTCACAAGTATTTCATACAAATACTAAAGTTTACTTACACTTGACAAAATATATTTTATTTTGACAAGCACTCTTTACAAAAGGTAACTAGACATTTTATTAACTAGTTACATAATACATTTTACAAGTTTACCTTGATAAACTTTTTAATCTAAAATGGAAATACATGTTACATCATGTCATGCATCATCTTTGAAATCCTTGGAAGATCACTTGAATATTTTGGTTAGATTGACACTCAATATATCAAATGTGATCTTAGTAAGATTTGGTAATATCTTGGAAAGATTTGAAGAAAGATTTTTAGATTTTATGTCGGCACCCACGGTACCAAATTGTATAAAGGCGGAACCCTTTTAAGGGCTCCTTGGTCCGTGGGCGCTCTGTCCACTTTTGGCTATAAATAGAAGCCCATTGTTTTCCCATTTCTTCACCACTTCAAAGCACATCTTCTCCACCTTCTTGCATACATTTAGATCAATCATTAACAATGTAGTAACATACATTAAACACCCTAATGATCATGATCATAATGCTTCTAACATTCATCTTTGTTGTAAGCATACTCTTTGATCAACCAAGGAAATCTTGGAGATCTAGCCATCCCCACTCACCACAAGTTGAAGATCTATCACAACAAGTTTAGGGAACTTGTGATCTTCATCATGAAGGCTTCCTATCAATGGAAGTTCATTTAGAAGTAGTTATTCATATCCATTAGACATTTGTGTCATGGATCATTAGTGTAAACATCATTGCATCATAACAACACTTTCACCAAACTAGATTAGATGGTTTATGTGTTTGTGCCATAAAACACAAGGTTTATTATGTTGGGCCATAAAACATATTGGGAGTGGTTGTACCCTTGTAAAAGAACTCGACATCTAGCTTAGTGTCGGAAATATTGTATAAGCGACGTTAGGTTGGTTCTACCTCGAACTAGAACCCGGTATTTAGCTTTGTACGGAAAAAGTGTAGCGGCGATTGTAAGGTTTTCTCCGCCGAGAAGGGAGCTTGTTGATTTAGTGAAGTAACTCTCGAGTTGGGTACTCGGGGAGTGGAGTAGGCGGAAAGGAGATCCGTGACCGAACCACTATAAATCCTCGTGTTCGGTTTGCACTTTCCTTTCTTTATCTCTTTACTTTTATACTTGCACTATACTATTGTTTGTGATGTGGTTTGATGTTCATGATTGTGTGACAACTTGGTTTACCATGCTTTATATTAGTCACAAACAATAATTGGTACTTTCATATTATAACAAGCTTCATAAGCGATTTGATACTAAAGATCTAAAGTTTTTAAGCGGTAGCGTATTCACCCCCTCTCGTTTCCACAATTGGTATCGAGCCACGTAGCTCGTATTTTCAAAACAAATGGTTTTAAAATAGAGTACGATCCATGTATCAAATTACCATTGAGCGAAAAATAATATGAAAAATGCTTTGCTTGTTATACTTAGAAATTTTGTTGTTAAATGTAACTTTGTATACAAGCTTGAAGGTTTTCTTGAAAAATAAAATAAAAGTTTGTTGAAAGAACTAGTAAGTATTGTATTGTGTGCTTATAGAAAATTTACGAAGAAATATGATTTTAAAGGAGTGTTTGGGATAACTATAAATCTAGTTGAAAAATCACCTCCGTAAATGTTTAAGATAAGTTACATAAGTAGATATGTTGTTAAATATGTGTATTATATGTTTACTATGAAATCTAGTAAGTCACACGTTTTCTCTATGTCAAATACTAGTTTTGGTGAATCATCTCGAGAGGACCACGGCACCAAATCTTATAAAGGCGGATCCCTTTATTTGGTTCCGTGGAATCCGTCTGTCTGATATGCGATTTTGGGCAACTTCAAAAATCATAACTAATTAACCGTAAGTCCGTGCAGTCGAGCCACCTATCATTTTAAAGGGAATTGAGTCTACTTTCATTTAAAAATACTCTCATGGCCTGAGTCTAATTTTAAATAAGTGAAATAGACCAAATACTACAGTATGTCTAAAATATTAAGTTTAACTTTAACATAAAAACTCAAATTTTTGAATCAAGCAATTTAAGTTGGTATTCTTAGAACTTTGATACAACTTCCTTTGAAACTAAATAATTTGGTAATATGTTTAAAGGAAACTAATCAAGCTTGGTATACATCGTCATATTTAAGCATAAATGACGAAAAGTGTCTTTCTTGTTATGCTATGCTAAATGACCACTTGTTTATGTTGTTTGCATATATGTTGCTTGCTTATTTTCAAATTGTTGTTTACACTTGTTTGTTTGCATAATATAAGTGTCAATCTTGCCATGTTATTTATTAAACTTGTTTGACGATTTCTTGTTTATGCACAATAGGATATTTGCTAGATTTTGTGCACTAAGTTGGAAAATTGTTTTACCATCGCTTGTAGAATTAGATCACGTCTTTTGCATAGGTTATACTAACATCTCGCATAACTTATGAAATGTCATAACTCACTTAGCAATGAGTACTAAGTAAATTAGTCAAGTACTTTGAAAAATGAAGGTTTTAAGAGAGTGTTTGGTACAAGGACAAAAACAATGTTGTATGATGTAATTTATTTGTTTTTACTTTGTAGGATGATAATATGACTTAAAACAATGTTGTATGCTAACCGGTTTATGCAGGTGGATAGCACAAGTGTGTTATAAAATTTTACCCATTTTCACTTTTATGTGAAAATCGTTAGCCCTGGTCAAAGTCTATGCTCCACTATGTTTGTATATGTGTTATCGACTTTTCCTAACTAGAAGTAATTAATGTCACATGTTTTAAGCAAAATTTCGGGTTTGGAAAACTCCCGACACCTAAAAATGGGTCTGTGAACTTTTACGGTGTCCACGGATCGACGGCACCAAAATGTTGGTACCGTCTGTTATGTATTTTGGTACCGCCATACATGTGCAGGCGGACCAGTGGCACCAATTTAAGGGTTCCGCTGTGTAAAGAAATGGTGCCGTGAATCCTACGGGTAAGTTATTGAATTTTACTAAATCCATAATCTAATTTACCAAACTTCGTTTCTAGGATAGTTGTTAATGCATATCTTTCATACCTCACTCAACACATCCTCAATGGATTAACTTAGGATGTTTGACATGATTTTAGACACTTCCATCTCATTAGAAACTACCATCTTTGTATGGATTAACATCAAATCCATGAATCCTTAGTTCCATAAATCGACACATTCAAGATGATCATTTTCACACCTTCATTGTTACTTTTCCTCAAGCTTAGCATTTCTTAAAGCAAAGTCAAAATGACTAAATCCTTAACCTCAAATAAGCCACTTAAGAAAACCACTAGGATTAGCATTCGATCTTGTTGCTTCATTAACTTGAACTCTTCATCCTCGGACTCATTACCTCTCAACATCTCATCACCCATTCAAGATGTGAACTTTCTAAACTTGAGTACTCAACTCCAACTCACCACCAAAATCACCCACCATCATCCAAAACACCTTCACTACCAAAGTCTCCAAAGCTTGTACCTATCAAACTTTGTGCAACACCACCAACATCTCCTCACCCGTTTGCGGATGACTTAGATGACTTACCGAGACTAACAAATCTGGACTCATTATTTGCAAAGATATCATACACAAGTCTATCATATGACTATAGATATTGTTTTGTATCTACATGTATTGCCTCACTTGGTTAACATGAAAATAATGTGTCATCCTTCAAGACGATAAGTATTTACATAGAGTCATAACTCACACGTATGTTAAAGACATACTATCAAGTCTTGTTATCCTTGAGTTCAATCTAAGCTTTATAATCTCAACAAATTAGGATTGACAACTTAAGTATTTCATCCGAAATATTCAAGTATATGCGACTTACGATTGTAGTCATTAAAAGTCATATCCGAAAAATCAACACCCAAGTATTTTAACAACACATGTTGAAACACTTATCCAAAACAAACAACCCATTGTGCCACTTATCCTCTTTGACACCTACTATCCTCTTCCATCTTTTGGCACCATTAAGCGTATTGCTCATGAACTTCCAAGAGCATCCTTTAAATCAAACGTGCCCTTTCAAGGTGAACCTATACCTCAGCCCCTAAGCTTCATAGACATAACCAAAACTTCAAGCACTTCACCCACTAGTTGTAGCAACCAATGAACCATAAGAATTAGTATCCGTACTTTTGTGTTCAACATCTATGGACAAATAATCAACCTAAGTACTCCCATAGCACAACAAACCCCTACATCACCACATCCTTATTTAGACACACTAGAAGACCTACCACCTAGATCAACCAATCCACCATCCTTACCATCATTTGAATTCGTTGAGTGTATTGCTCAAAAAGCCCTTGTGTCCAACACTTGTACTGAATCAAATGCACGTTTGAACAAACTCAAACATCCTTTCCAACATATAAGGACTTAGATAATTCATTATGGCTAGAACCTCAACTATCAAATAAGCATGGTGCTCTTGGTAATTGTTGTCAATTTCCACTAGGTATAAGTAGTACTACCTTCACAAATTATCAAAGTATTAGTAATACTTTGTCGTTAAACTTCTGCATAAATTTCGTTAAACCTCAAATCAACATTTTAACAACATATGTTAAAATGCAATCTCAAAGCCAACATCATACACCCCAAGCAACAATGACTCTTGAGGAGTATACATAAGAAACTCGAGTGAATTCATCTTGTCATCATCTAGTGAATATAATCTTGAGACCAAGTTTATTTAGATGGGACTATCCGATTCAAACACTTTGGCTTCATATCTTCATTTAGGAAAACATGATGTTTTGAAGAACATTATGCCTAAGAAATCATCGTTAAGTATTCATCTTGTTAAAAGGATATTGTATATCCTATGCATCATTCTCTCCTTGCGACATAAATGGTTGTGTTACAAGAGATTTCATTACACCTCATTGGCTAAATGATCTTGAAACGAACATCTACAAGTTCTATGAACTAGCATATCCAATTCATCTTGTCATACTTATTTTCATAAGCATGATAACTTTATCCCATGCGATAATCTCATTTGTTGAAAGATACTATTTGTATCCATTTCCTTTCAAGCGTACATCATAACCTAACCTTGCTCAAACCTTGTGCACATCCAAGGTTAAAACTACACATCTCTAGAACATACACATGATCTATTGAAGTTAGTAACCTTATTTAGATTCTTGTCAAATAAAGTTCCAAAGAGCTTTCTTGAGAACATTCTTAATTTAACATATTCCATTCCCTAGTCTTAGATAATCAAATCACTTTTAAAGTATACACTTCAACGTAAAAGATGTCATCCATTAGATCATACAATTAGCTATGTAATTTGAACAACCTTAGATTCTAAACACAAGATTAAAACATATTGTTTATCAACACACCATTGTTAAAATTCATGTGTATAACATGACATCTTCATCACCTTAGTTATATTGCATATTAGTTGTGTCACATTAAGCCAAGTATTGGTAAACTATCATCTTTTATGCACTTTAATAGGCAAAAGTAGGAGTTCCCATCTTTCTAACATGAGAATGACTCTTGGAGAACCTATTGCACTAGAAACTCAATTTGACCTAACGGTTGAATTGCTTCTGGAGAAAGTTGGGTATGTGGAATCACCCGTAAAATGGTCGTGTTTAGCCTTAATTGAGCACCGCTAGTAATAGTCTCATATTCATTCTCCAACTTGAAAAATCTGTTTTCCTATACTTGCCTAAAGTAAGTGTTAAAACATTGATAGTTTGCCTCGCCTTAGGAATACTAATCAAACAAGTAGTATATATGACTTTTCTTTTAAAACCACTTGCATTGCACTTACATGTGTTGATTACATGTTCTTGTTTGATACGATAAGTTGATTTGACATTATCTTAGTGTTTGATAACTAGTCAAATGTGTAAACCTTAGTACGGTTTTATCTTTATAATGCTTGTATTCTTGTTTCATGCTACTAAGCGTTTAAACCTAAACTTTATTTGCATGATACTTACTTTTGAATTATTTTTAGCATGATTAACATGTTACTTATGAACTCATAATATGCCATTTTGATACGTGATAATTTTGATATGATATATTTGTGTTTGAAAGCTATTAGTTGGCATTCATTACATCTATGTGTAGTACGATCCAAATGATACATGCTCCAAATTGTTATGTCTTAAACATGGCTTGCATGAATCTTTCATCTTGTTTCTTTTGCTTCTTGTCACACTATTTGTTTGCTACGTGTGCACATATAATCATCAAAGTGCTTTTGGTATGACAAACTTTTAGAAGCCTTTTATCTTACAAATTAATCACATAGATTATTGTATATCCAAGTATGCTTAAGTGTCTAAGTCTAACGACAAAACAATCTCATAATGAAATGTCTTGAATAAAGTCGTATTCTTGCATAATATGATTGTTTTGATGCTATCTTGTGTGGTGATTTCTTGTCTACTAAGTGCAATGTGTTGTTTTGCTTATATAATATGTTATCATTTGATTTCTATCATGTTAACATCTTTTGTCACTAACAAATTTGTTTTGTAGGTTGATAACAAATTATTTGTTATCTCACTTGGTTCTAACTTTTATATGCTCATTTTGCATAATCCCTTTATTGCTACGTAGATTAGTACTATGCTTTATGGGACCCCTACACTTGCATATAGTTTAAAAGCATATAGAATTAAGTTCTAGAGGTTGGCTTTGCATTTTGTCTTTCAACCGACCTCTTTCCAAATCTCATTTTGCTTCCGCTTTCCAAAATCACCTCCATCATTATTTAGTTATAACAATACTCTAATCCTCTTCACTTCCTATTAGGAAACCACATGCCTCATCATACGATCATCTCGTATTAATCGAGAAGAGGTGCGTGACTTTAAGGATGAAGTTCATTGTATGCTAACCATCATCCGAAAAACATCACTAAGCTCATCTCTTTCGTTAACCCGAATAACCTCCTAAACACTTTGTTGTCATTCCTTATTTGATACATTACACATTATGTTGGATGTCCACCAATTAAGGGAGAGAAATCCATTCACATAATTGTCTTTTGTCAAATTTTATGTCTCTTAGACTCTAAAATACCAACACATAGGTAAACACCACTTAGCTAAAACCGGTTCACGAAACCACAACTAGTTCAACCTTTTAACCTTTTATCACAAGTTTGCACCAATACCTCATCAAGTGAAAAACACATCATGTGTTTTACAAACTTCTTCATCTCCACATATCTAGGATTTTCCTTAAACTAGCACCTTACAACTTCACTATCTAGAACACCATCATAGGATCTTATCCTTTTCTCGCTTATATATCATGCATGTCATTGTCGGTGCAAACGATATATTAATCAAAACATTCCATTTCCAACACGTTGGTCCATCCAACTCTCACTCATATGATGTCATTCTCATCCTCATATAGGTACTCATTATTATTATTAGTATTTTCCATATTGTCTTCACTTCTTTTCAAAGTGATAATCATCCATGTCGGTCAAAACCATGCTAATACTACCTTTCCCATTGTCACCTAGAATAGGTCATTTTATAATTCGTGTCAATCAATGAGCGAATCTTCATCTTCATCACTTTTATATCTTTTGGTATCTTCATTATAATATTCTTAGATAGAACGCATTATTGATTACTCTTGGGTTGAAGCATATGAGAACTTGCTCAAAACAATAGGTTGTTAGCATCAATAAATCATTCAAATCATAACCCTTATGCATCATTGAAATGCAATGTCCATTCATATTTTTTTCCTCTTAGCTTTGGTCACTTGACATGACGAAAGGATTGCATGAGTCCATATTTTTATATTTGCTATACATACGAGTTTCTAACTCCTTAATAGCTTCCTACCTAATCACCACCACCTTCCATCACCACTTTCACTAATCATCACCACCATGGATTAGCGAAAACTTACTTTTGTAAATCTCGAGTCATCTACCATCACCACATGAATCCTACTAGTAAACCGACACCAACACTAGCACCACTAGTGGCACACCGATGGAAGACTTCATATCTTCTTTCTAGGAACTATTTTGTAGGCTTTTATCATATTATATTCTCACTTTTCTTATGATTGTAATTAGGAGACTACACTTCATGAGATCTTTGATTATATCATTTATCACATATATACATCTTATTTTTCTTTGTGAAAAGATGAAATATATTGCACTAATGTTTTTCATTGTAGGTTCATCATCATATACACTCGATTGTATATAACTTACTCATCTAAGGATGAAGTTTGCATCAATTATTTTTCTTATTTTAGGTGCTTCTTGACACCCTAGAACAAGGAGGAATATCCTTTAAGCACTCATATTGCATCGTCTATACACTTGGTTGTATATGACATATTTGTCTAAAGACAAAGCTTCTATTATACTAATATTTATTTTGAAGGTTCATCTTGACGACCTAGAGCAAGGGAGCTTCCGTCAAGAATTCTTGAATGCATCTTATACACACTTTGTTGTATATCACTTACTCGTCAATGCGAATATAGTTTTGCACTAATATTTGTTTTGTAGGTTTTAATCATACCACGCGCCTCAAACAAGGGGAGCAACCGTCAAGGGGAGCATGCACGCATTTAGCATCATTCTCACTTTTCAACAAGCATTTGTGCTTGATAAAAGTGGAGAAAATAGGCTAACATTGCTATGCATTTTTCTTTTCATATATTTCTCATAATTTTGTTGCATAAAACTAACCTTGATGTAGGTTAAGCCTCTTTATTTGATCCATGGATCCGCTACCAAACAAGGGACGGATTGAAGTGGACGATTTAACTTCACTAGGGATGATGCAAGCTCGCCTTTTGGGGAGAAATAAAGTTAAACTCAAGGACACGCCCTTTTGTTTCGACAAAGGGGAGAAGAGTGTAAGCGGAGAAGGTAATGTAAAGGTAGTAAGGATACAAGTAACTTTTACATTTTACTTTCTATTACGTTTACATATATTTGTCATCATCAAAAGGGAGATTGTTAGTGCAAATATTACGATATTTAATCTATACAATCTCGTTTGTTTTGATTGATGACAAACATGTAACTTGTAATACATAACGTAAAATGTACAAGTTACTTGTAATCACACTTTGTCTCAACATACATTCAACACCTCTCGATGTCTCAAGTCCTCGTATGTTACAACACAGTTCGTACATGTTTGTTATGTGGCATTATGATCAAACCCATTAACAAATCATTTAGAATGTTTAAAATACGTTTAGAGTCACTAAGTATTTTAATAGGTTAACCATTCTATTTCGAACCTCATTTTACATTTTGCATTCACAAGTATTTCATACAAATACTAAAGTTTACTTACACTTGACAAAATATATTTTATTTTGACAAGCACTCTTTACAAAGGTAACTAGACATTTTATTAACTAGTTACATAATACATTTTACAAGTTTACCTTGATAAACTTTTTAATCTAAAAATGGAAATACATGTTACATCATGTCATGCATCATCTTTGAAATCCTTGGAAGATCACTTGAATATTTTGGTTAGATTGACACTCAATATATCAAATGTGATCTTAGTAAGATTTGGTAATATCTTGGAAAGATTTGAAGAAAGATTTTTTAGATTTTATGTCGGTACCCACGGTACCAAATTGTATAAAGGCGGAACCCTTTTAAGGGGTCCGTGGTCCGTGGACGCTCCTGATCACTTTTGGCTATAAATAGAAGCCCATTGTTTTCCCATTTCTTCACCACTTCAAAGCACATCTTCTCCACCTTCTTGCATACATTTAGATCAATCATTAACAATGTAGTAACACACATTAAACACCCTAATGATCATGATCATAATGCTTCTAACATTCATCTTTGTTGTAAGCATACTCTTTGATCAACCAAGGAAATCTTGGAGATCTAGCCATCCCCACTCACCACAAGTTGAAGATCTATCACAACAAGTTTAGGGAACTTGTGATCTTCATCATGAAGGCTTCCTATCAATGGAAGTTCATTTAGAAGTAGTTATTCATATCCATTAGACATTTGTGTCATGGATCATTAGTGTAAACATCATTGCATCATAACAACACTTTCACCAAACTAGATTAGATGGTTTATGTGTTTGTGCCATAAAACACAAGGTTTATTATGTTGGGCCATAAAACATATTGGGAGTGGTTGTACCCTTGTAAAAGAACTCGACATCTAGCTTAGTGTCGGAAATATTGTATAAGCGACGTTAGGTTGGTTCTACCTCGAACTAGAACCCGGTATTTAGCTTTGTACGGAAAAAGTGTAGCGGCGATTGTAAGGTTTTCTCCGCGAGAAGGGAGCTTGTTGATTTAGTGAAGTAACTCTCGAGTTGGGTACTCGGGGAGTGGAGTAGGGCGGAAAGGAGATCCGTGACCGAACCACTATAAATCCTCGTGTTCGGTTTGCACTTTCCTTTCTTTATCTCTTTACTTTTATACTTGCACTATACTATTGTTTGTGATGTGGTTTGATGTTCATGATTGTGTGACAACTTGGTTTACCATGCTTTATATTAGTCACAAACAATAATTGGTACTTTCATATTATAACAAGCTTCATAAGCGATTTGATACTAAAGATCTAAAGTTTTTAAGCGGTAGCGTATTCACCCCCTCTACGTTATTTTAAAGAAAAGTCACCAAAGGTCCTTTGAAATCATAAGTTGTCATAATTAGTCCTTTGGTGAAAAATTTCAAAAGTTTTGAGAATTTACAAGTTTGGTCCTTCAAGTTTCAAAATTGGCAAAATAGTCCTTGGAAGTTTAAAAATATCTTTAATGGTCCTTGTACTATTGAAACTTGTCGTAATTGGTCCTTGGCATAACTTTGCAAAATTGGCGAAATTGGTCCTCAAGTTTGGAGAATTGCGCTTTGGTCCTTGTATTATTTAGAAACAAAATACCTTTGGACCTTGACCCTTCCGTGAGCCTTGAACCCTCCTTTTGAACCATGACCCCGACAAACCACTTGACCCCTTGACTGTGAACCCCCATACAATATATTAATTGATCATCTTTGAACTAGTCAAGTCTAATCACACAAGCTAGCCACTTGTGAATGGCTAACCGTAAGAACTTAAACCGCTCAAAACACAAATACAATGAAGTCTGGAGAATAGAATGAATTCCGGGTCGTTTAGTCCCACGGAGACTCAATGGTGTGTAAACACAAACTCGGATGATAGAGTGATCACTAAGGATAGTGATCGATAAAGGTTCGATTAGAGTATTACACTCTTGATTGCTTGGAAAGAAATAGGATCTGAATGGAAAGCACAACAATCGATGAAAGAAACGTAAACGTAAGTTTAAAAACTACGTATCGTCTGAAATAAAAAGTAAAATCTAAGAAATAAAAGACCTAAAAATATGAAAATGACATTTTGGAATCCTAAAAATAAAAGAAAATTATTAGAAAAGAAAATTATTTTAACACTATTTAATTAATTATTATTAATTAAAAACTATTTTAACTATTTAATAAATACTCTAAAATAGAAGAAAATACAAAATGAGGCTAGAAAAATAAACTTATTATTCAGAAAAATCTAAAATACTATAAAACTAATTTTAAAATTAAAAATATATTTTTCACACTTTTTATCTAATTATTACTAATTAATTATTATTTAAAATACACTTAAATACTAGAAAATATAAAATAAACTTGGAAAAATAAAATTTTAACTTGGAAAAATCTAAAATATGATAACACTAATTTTAAAACTGAAAAGATATTTTTTATGCTTTTTAATTATTTATTACTAATTAATTACTATTTTTAACTAATTAAAATTATAATAAATACTAAAAAGCTAGAGAAAAATATGAAACTTTTTCTAAAACTACTATATAATGACAGAAATCTAACAAAAGTAGAAAAACAAGATTTTCTTATTAATAAGCTAGAAAGAAAAATCAAAAAGCTAGGAAATATTAAATAAACACTATCACTGATTTTTAATTGATCTTTTTCTGGATTTTCTTTTTGAAAACTACTTTACTACTGATTTTATGAAACTTTAACAAAGACAAAAATTTTACAAACTACAAATAAGCTGTTTTACAAGCTTATAAGTCCAACAGTGGCTTAATGAGCTTATTTGGTGAAATAAGCTCAAACAAGCTTGCAAGATGAAACAGAAGCTAGAATAAGATAAAAACAAGCTATATGAATAGAAATGAAGCTAAGATATACAAAGAAGCACACTGAAAAGCTATGAATAAGCTAATAAGCACTTGGCTTAAACACAGAAATGGGACAAGACAAAAGGCACTTGCAGCCCTAGCAAACAAGCTTCAAAATTAAAACTTAAGCTTGAGACTTCAAGATGACCAGGTTGGCTTTCCAAAGAAACAAAGATCACAAGATTTTACCCACTAATAAGCTCTGTGCAAGCTTTTCAAAATGGACCTATTCACTGTGCATAGGGCAGTTTTGCAGACAAGGTACCCAAAAGAAGCAGGAAAATAAGCACTCAATAAGCTAGACAGAAGTGAACTAACATTTTTCTAATTTTGTTTAGCAACTAATCTTTAATATCCCAAGAGCTTTTAAGCTAAAACTTATTATTGAACACACAATGAAATTATCTTTTTTATTCAAAAGCGACCCAAATGAAAATTTGACTTTTGAAGAAAAACTGAAAGTTGACCAAGATGAACTTTGATCTGATTTTATGCATTGATTATGTTGTTTTGAGTTATACTAAGACTTATTTAACCAACACTAACAACTTATGAACACAAAATCTTGCTCATGATTCATAACAACTCAACAGTGGACACACTAGTTAAGATCAAATGTAATTTTGACTTTTCACCAAATTAGAACTAGTTTTCTTGACTTGTTTGAACTAATTGGACCAAATGTGACTCAGCTCATAATAACTACAACTTGAGCACTCTTGAGCACGCTTAAACAAGGTAAACCAAACACACCTTATTGAGACTGTTTGAAGATTTTCAAGGCTAATCACAAATTAAAACCATGAGATTGACTATAGACCTTATAATATCATTTATTAGAACCGATGAAGCATGAAACAACAACATTAACAACAAAAACTCACTAATGAAGATTATGATGTTTTCACCGTTAAAATGAACTTTTATAAACTACAAATTTTAAAGAACAACAACTTATTTTAATGATTAAATACACTTAACTAAAGCTAATGAACATAAAAACACAAAGATTCAAGCTACTAACTAATTAAAACGTTGAAATGCAAAATTAAACCAAAGGCTTACAAATGCTTCCAAGTTTAAAGCGAGAACAAGAACCAATGAACACCCCTATTAGCTTACCACTAAGCTTCTAACCCAAGGCCATCCATAATCTACCCTGCTCAAATTGTGTACAACATTTCAATGGATTTTGATTTTCACCTATTTAATTTGTATTTTTGGTGATTTTGATTTTTGCTTCTAAACTGCTTTTTAGAGTTTCTAAAAGCTTGAATAAGCTTTCTAGGAGCTTATGTGGCTTATTTAGTCCATAAGAACATCTACAAACAACAATTGATCATTCATGAGATTTTGAAAATAAGGAAAATTGCATAATCCGAGATATAAGTTGATACTTGAATTGAAGTTTCACAAAAGCTTTATTATAACATAAGAACTTGAAATCTGAGTTTTAAGATTAAAACATACACTTGAAATTAAAAGTAAGCTAAAACGACTTAGAATTTTAATATTACACTAGATGATGTTGATACATTGCATCTCTCTCCTTTATAATGACTTTTGTGACTTCTTTTGACCTCTGAATCTTTCCCACCAAATCGAGCCCTTGGATCACTCTAATTCATCGAACCATACACTTGTGTTTTGGCGCCATTTTTCTCATTAGCGGTTTGAGAATTAATTGGAGTTGGTTCCAATCAATTAAGAGTTTTGGTGTTTAGAGGAGGTGGAGGGACAAGGTATGGGGGGGAAGAAAGTCATGGAAAACCATGCTGGTTTTGGAGATTCTGTGGGTTGTGAGGATGATGTACGATGGAGGCGGTTTTAGGTTTGTTTGACTTTATTTGACCGGGTTTTAATAATACAAACAAAATGGTTGGGTTGGGTTTTTTGGTTTTGACCTAGGTGGATTGGGGTTTTGGGCTTAGATAATATATATTGGATCCGATATTGGTTTGTATTAAGCACAAGGACCATAAATGTAAATTATCCAAACATGAGGACTGAAAATGCCAACTTTCCAAACTTATAACAAGGACCAAAATGACAAACATTGATAGTGCAAGGACCCTTTTGCATTAAATCCCATTTTAGAAATCCAAGGACCATTTTTGCAAATTTTCAAAGGTTTAAGGACCTTTCTGCCATTTGACCAAAAACTCATTCAAGGACCAATTTTAACAACTTAAAATATTTGGGGACCTTGAATGATAGAATTCCACATTTTTGAATTTCGTGGACTAGATTTGACAACTTTTAAAACTTGGGGACTAAAGCGCCAATTTTGCAAACTTGAATCATTTTCATCGATTTTGATCTTTTGCATTTAAAACACATAAAACACTGATTTGTGATATTTTGATCAATTTGATGTGTTTTGAGTGTTTTCGATGATTTTGCGCTTTAGATTGTTCAAAATGATGAGTATTTAGACACTCATCAATCCCCACATCGAGATATTGCTAGTCCCTAGCAATGATTTGAGAAAACTTAATGGATTTGAACAACTCTTTACCAAAAGCCATCACTTACGGAGTAGCCAAATGTTTCGATTCAAGTAAGAACTATGGTACATCGATAACCATCGATTTATTGGCAAATCATAAACCATATAACGGATTTGATGTGTCTTTACCGAAGCCGTACCCTTACGGACTAGCCAACTCTTAGATAAATTATCGAATTATCTTTGGCGAGTGAATACCAATTATGGATTTTCCATCGCCTTTACCACAAGCCATAACCTTGCGGGCTAGCCAACTCTTCACTTTTTAGGATATGGTGAGTTGAGAACCATACAATTTTGGGCAAATTGCAAGCCATATAAACGGTTTGAGAAATCTTTACCAAGAGCCGTTTGCTCTGGATTAGCTAATCCTTTTGTCTTCTGAGACATGGCGGATCGATAACCAAGATGAGTAAGTGTAGAACACTTACTCCAAAAAAATTTTGGCCAAAACGGGAATTGGGTGGATAATATATGATAAAATTCGTGAGAATTCCCCCACACTTAGAAATGAATATTGCCTCAATATTCAAAGTACCGCGGTTATGCCGAAACAAAGAACGTAAAAGGGAAATACTACGGCCATTATTTAAAGATTTTTTTTTTTTTTTTTTTTTTTTTTTTTTTTAAGAAAACTTTATATACAACATGTGGGCAACCCCCCCCCCCACACTAGGGTGGTACACACGGGTGAAAACCCATGTTAAGCTACTGTTTTTGATTACCGAGTCGCTAGCTTGACTCGATCCCCGCATTCATTGGTTCATGGGGAAAGTTTGTAGATCCGGGACAACCACAGGGGGAATGTCCTCTCCAAAGTAATGCTTCATTCGATGACCATTCACTTTAAAATTAGGACCATCGGGTTGAGATAACTCAATGGTGCCATAAGGATAAACCTTAGTGATAGTAAATGGACCAGACCAACGGGACTTAAGCTTTCCCGAGAAAATCTTCAATCTAGAATTGAAAAGAAGGACTCGATCACCAACGTTGAAAACGCGGTTCTTGATTTTAGAGTCATGAATCTTCTTTGTCTTTTGTTTGTAGATTAAAGAGTTCTCGTATGCTTGATCACGGAGTTCATTTAGTTCATTCATTTGAACTTTTCTATGATCACCTACCGTATCGTATATCGAAGTTTGCATGCTTCAAGGCCCAGTATGCCTTGTGCTCTAGCTCAATCGGAAGATGACATGCCTTCCGTACACTAGCTTGTATGGAGTACACCCGATGGGTGTTTTGTAAGTCGTACGGAAGGCCCAGTGCGTCATCAAGTTTATCCGACCAGGATGCACGATTTTCGCCTCTCGTCCTTTCAAGGATTCTTTTAATACCACGGTTTGAAACTTCCACCGCCCACTTGTTTGGGGTGGTATGCGATGAGATAGACGGTGGGTAACACCATACTTTGCATGACACGATCAAATTGGTCATTACAAAATGTGTACCACGATCACCGATTATAGCACGAGGAGTTCCAAACACGGCAAAAGAGATTTCAAAATTTCACAACTACTCGGGCATCATTTGTAGGTAAAGCTTTTGCTTCAACCCATTTTGACAAATAGTCAACGACCACGAGTATGTATTTGTTACCACGAGACGAAGGAAATGGCCCCATAAAGTCAATACCCCATATGTCAAATATCTCACAAACTTGAATGGCATTTGTGGCATTTCATTTCTTTGAGATATATTTCCATGACGTTGACAAGCGTCCACGAGCTTTGACAAAATCGTGGGCATCCTTATAGATTGTGGGCCAATAGAATCCGGAATCAAACACCTTTTTGGCGGTGTAGTTTGGACTATGATGGCCCTCGGTGGGTCCAAAGATGGCAAGCCTTGAGAATGTCAAGAGCTTCGTCCATAAACACACCTTCGGATGACTTGATCCGCAGATTTTGAATAAGAAGGGTCGTCCCGAAATAATGTTTAACATCTTTGAAGAATTTGTTCTTCTACTGGGTCGACATCCCTTTCACTATGAAGTTACCCGCATGGTAATTTGCGAAGTCGACAAACCATGGGGTGGTAGAGTTTCCACGAAAAGAAACCGCATTGAGTGTCTCGAGAGGAAATGTTTCATTTATTTCCTTTTCTCGAAAACATCTTGGTGAGGGTTTTCTAATCGACAGATGATCGGTAGCCTAGTTCTCGGCTCCTTTTTATCACGTATGATGATATCAAATTCTTGGAGAAGGAGAACCCAACGAAGCAATCTCGGCTTTGCATCTTGTTTTGCAAAGAGATATTTGAGAGCCGAGTGATCCGTATACACTACACATTTGGTCAAGATTAAGTATGGCGAAACTTCTCAAATGCATACACCACGGATAATAGCTCTTTTTCGTGGTGGTGTAATGAGTTTGAGCTTCAGTCATGGTCTTACTTGCGTAGTGAATAGGCTGAAAATGCTTATTTCTTCGTTGCCCTAGGACTGCTCCGATAGCAAAATCACTTGCATCGCACATGAGCTCAAAAGGCAAATCCTAGTCGAGAGCAACGAGAATGGGTGCTTCAGTAAGCTTTTTCTTCAATGTTTCAAAAGCTATGATGCACTCAGGTGAGAAGATAAAAGGAGCATCCTTTTCAAGAAGATGGGTCATAGGTCAGGCGATTTTAGAAAATCTTGTATGAATCTACGATAGAAACCGGCATGACCTAAAAACTCCTAATACCTTTGACGGTATTAGGATGAGGTAATTAGCAATAACATCGACTTTTGCTCTATCTACCTCAATCCCATTTTTGAAATCTTATGGCCAAGGACTATGCCTTCTTTGACCATAAAGTGGCTTTTCTCCCAATTTAGACAAAGGTTGGTGTCTTCACACCTTTGAAGCATTTTTCTAAATGGGAGAGACACGATTGAAACGAATCCCCAATGACCGAGAAGTCATCCATAAACACCTCCATTGTTTCCCGATCATGTCGTGGAAAATGGCCATCATACATCGTTGGAACGTGCGGGAGCATTACATAAGCCAAAAGGCATACGTTTGTAGGCAAAAGTTCCGTATGGGCGGTGAATGTGGTTTCTCTTGATCCTGTGGATCAATAGGGATCTGAAAGTAACCCGAGAAACCATAAAGGAAACAATAGTATTCATTCCTGCTAATCTCTCAAGCATCCGGTCCATAAAGGGTAGAGGAAAATGGTCTTTACTGGTGGCGTCATTCAACTTACGATAGTCGATGCAAACACGCCATCCGTAACCAATCGAGTTGGAATTAACTCGTTATCTTCGTTGTGATAACAGAATGCCACCCTTTTCGAACACAATGAATTGGGTTGACCCAAGGACTATCTCGAGATAGGGTAAATCAATCTCGCATCAAGAAGTTTGATAACTTCTTGTTTGATAACATCATGGATTTTTGGATTCACTCGTCTCGATGTTGAACTCTGGTTTAAAGTCATCCTCCATCAAGATTTTATGAGTACGAACTCGGGGTTGATACCCTTAATGTCGGAGAGTTTCCAAGCAATTGCTTGCTTATGTGACTTCAAGACCTTTATGAGAGCGACTTTTTCATCTTTACTCAAATCTCGAGCAATAATGACGGGTAATTTATCATCACCCTCAAGAAATGCATACTCGAGATGAGGAGGTAAGTCCTAAGCTCAACCTCGTGAAATTCTTGATTTTCTCAACCGACTTGACTTCCTTGTTATGAAGTTTGACGGGAGGAGAGGAGGAGAAGTGTCTGATTTAACAACTTCTTTAGAAGAATATCTCCTCAGTTAATCTCATTTGATTAATCTCATCCGGGATTGAATCACTAGGGTGAGGGTTGATGATGGATCATCATTGAGCAACTTCTCAATAAGAAGTATATCCCCTCAATGTCAATTGGGCGTGATCAATTTCCCATGGAGCAGAATCACTAGCCAAGTATGCTTCAATCTCATCTAAGATGAAGTCGCCCTCCTCAACGGAGTGAGGGAAGGAGTAGAATTGGCTATGATAGGTTGAGAAGATGTGGTGGGATCCCACTCACGAATTCTCAATTATGAGAATAACCAAGAACTTCTTGAGAGTACTCTTCGAGGCAACATCAATGATATCTATTCGGTTAACCGATTCGTAATCATAGTTTGCGGAGTACCTCAAGTCGATCAAGGTTGAAAGTGACGACTTCATTACCAACATGCAATGTGATTTCTTGCTCAAATACATCAATGAGAGCACGGCCCGTTCTCGTGAATCCTCGACCAACAATGAGAGGAACCCGATGATCGGCATCAAAATCAACAACCACGAAGTCACCGGAAAATGGAACTTTCCTACTTTCAAATACGTCCTCAAGAATGCCAAGAGGACGGGATATGGAACGATCGACAAGCTCGAGATTCATGCATGTAGGAGTGAGTTCGGAAGAAAGTTTCTTCCACATCGAATAAGGCATAAGGTTTATGCTTGCACCAAGATCTCGCTAGGGCAAAGCATTCAACCATTCTGAGAATACACAAGGTAAGAGAAATTTCCGGGATCTCCAAGCTTTTCCGAAGCTTCTTGAATAACCGCAGCGCTCTTGTTAAGAGGAGTCTTTGCCATTTCAAACAACTTTTCCTTATTGCTTAACATGTGTTTGAGAGTCGATGCGAACTTGGGCATCAACATGATAGCATCCGCAAAGCTTATGTCAAAGTGTAATTCTTGGAAAATTTGGAAAAATTTGTCCATTTGATGACTAGCTTTCTCGCGGAGCTTTTGCTCATTCAAACGTGATGGGTAAGGAATAGAAGATTTGGATTCGATTCTCAACAGAGCTACGGAGGTTCAAAACAACTCCTTGATTTGACTTGGGTTTGGACCACTTGAGGTTGGACTACCGAAGGTAGGACGTGTCTTGACTGCGTGGGCTAGAATAATGCACCTTGTCCGTTGTTTCCTTGGTAACTTGACTCATTGCCACGGAGGAGGGGCATTGGAGTCGTGGGTCCATTGTGTGTTGGAGGTTCACTTTCCACTACCTTTGGGAGAGAAGAAGAAGAGGTAGTAGGAACAACGGGTCCATCATATGAAACACCACTTCGGTTGTGATCGCCTTTGCATCGCCCCTCGGGTTAGCGATCGTGTTGCTCGGAAGTTTTCCGAGCCCGAGGGTTGATCATTTAAAGACTTCTTAAGATCGCCGATCCGACCGACCAACAACCTGTTCATTTCATCTTGGGACTTCATGAATTGCTTGATAACTCATCGATGATGGTCTGGAGGAACAATGACGGGAGGAGCTGGAGGGACAATTTGAGGCCGTATGTTTTGATTATAGCCAAAATTCCTTGATTAGGATTCATATTCCCATGAAATTGATTCCTCGATTGAAATTGTTTTGATTAAGGTTTCCTTGATGTTGGAAACCTTTATTGGGTCCGGATAGAAATTACCTTGGTTTTGATAACCTTGGTTCATTCTTGGTTGGTTTTGGTTCGGTTTTGCATGTTATGATTCGGTTAAAACCGGTGGTGCTGATTAGTGTTAGCACGGTAGTGTGGTTCATTTTGAGGACGGTATTGAGTACCTCCTTGCTTGTGAACTACCGGCTAGAGCATTTGCTTCAAAAGGACTACCATCGGTGGCGGTACAATTGTAGTAAGCATGAGGACCACCACAAGTAACACAACTCTCGACTTTCTTCACTTCACCATGTGTTGGTGTCGAGTGAAGGTGACTTTCTTCTGGTTAGCAAGAACCAAAGCTTGAACAATGTCGTGAGTTTGTCAATCTTAGCATCGGTGCTAGATGTACTCACGGGGATGAAGAAGAAGAAGGTCCAGCATGAGGCCGATATGTCTTTGCTCACGAAAGGACGGACACGAGATTTGTTCTCAATGATTTGCAAGGCCTCTTTTGTGGTCTTGCTCAGAAATACCACCAGCGGAGGCATTCAAAGAGTCTTGATTAGTCGATTGAGACCATTGTAGAAAGTATCCATTTGCATTAACTCGGTAAAACCGTGATGCGGACACTTGAAGCAACTCTTTGTAACGATCCCATGCCTCCCGAATGATTCATCAAATCTCGAGAAAATTTCATTATTTCATTCTTAAGACTTGTGGTTCGGGATGGAGGATAGAACTCGTTAACGAACTTGGTGACTAGATCTTCCCATGTTTCAATAGAGCGAGGGGTTGTTTCTCAAGCCAATTCCGGCTTGTCCTCTACAGAAAATGGGAATGTAAGAAGCTTGATAGCTTCATGTGGGACATTCTTGTACTTGATGGTAGATGCTATCTTGTTAAACCATCGAATGTGTGCATGAGGATCATCCCGCTCAAAACCATAGAATTGGCTTTGGGTTACTAGATTAAGCAACCCGGTTTGAGCTCGAAAGTGTCGACACGATGGGTGGGAACAACAATGGCATCTCCGTAACCCTCGATGGGTGCTTGGAGAAACTCATTCATGGGTTTGTCTTCGCCATTTCGACGGGGGGTGGTGGTGGTAGACGTTCCTCGATCACGGTGAAGGAGCCGAACGTCCTCTACGTCAACGAGGAATCTTTCCAAGTTCGAAAAGTGGACTTGTAGAATCGGAAGAACGAGTGCGCATGCACTATGTATAAAAATCAATTTTCAAAACAAATGAGGCAAAACAACAAGTGAACTTAACCAATAATCACGGATGAAATGGCTTCTTTGAAAAAGGTACACCAAATCACAAGTGACACAAAGGCAAGTTTTAAATCTAATGTTCGAACTTATTATGGTCGCACCCCAGTTAGGTAGTGCCTTGCCTTGATTTGCGGTGGTTGATTTTATGTATAAATTAAGTACCACTAAAAAGACGTAGGTATAGATTTGTGCGATGGGTTTAAAACTTTTGGACAATATTTTTGGTATCGTCTCGTTTAACCAAATCGTCTTGTTTAAGAATCACCTTAAAGACAATACAAGATGAAAGCGCTGCGATTGATTTGTTGTTTTATATTTTTTGGTGTTTTTAACACTTTAGGAAAAGTGCTAATGAACTTTTGATTTTCTTATAACTTTACAAAACTTTTTACAAATGATGGGTTATGTGCAAGAATGGGTCCGAAAATGGCTAAACACACGCTAAAGCCTCTCGGCAATGACGCCTAAAATTTGATCTCTTTGAACTAGTCAAGTCTAATCACACAAGCTAGCCACTTGTGAATGGCTAACCGTAATGAACTTAAAGCGCTCAAAACACAAATACAATGAAGTCGGAGAATAGAATGAATTCCGGTCGTTTAGTCCCACGGAGACTCGATGGTGTGCAAACACAAACTCAGATGATAGAGTGATCACTAAGGATAGTGATCGATAAAGGTTTTGATTAGAGTATTACACTACCGATTGCTTGGAAAGGAATAGGATACGAATCGAAAGCACAACAATCGATGAAAGAAACGTAAACGTAAGTTTAAAAACTACGTATCGTACAAAATAAAAAGTAAAATCTAAGAAATAAAAGACCTAAAAATATGAAAATGACATTTTGGAATCCTAAAAATAAAAGAAAATTATTAGAAAAAGAAAATTATTTTAACACTATTTAATTAATTATTATTAATTAAAACTATTTTAACTATTTAATAAATACTCTAAAATAGAAGAAAATACAAAATGAGGCTAGAAAAATAAACTTATTATTCAGAAAAATCTAAAATACTATAAAACTAATTTTAAAATTAAAATATATTTTTCACACTTTTTATCTAATTATTACTAATTAATTAATATTTAAAATACACTTAAATACTAGAAAATATAAAATAAACTTGGAAAATAAAATTTTAACTTGGAAAATCTAAAATATGATAACACTAATTTTAAAACTGAAAAGATATTTTTATGCTTTTAATTATTTATTACTAATTAATTACTATTTTTAACTAATTAAAATTATAATAAATACTAAAAGCTAGAGAAAAATATGAAACTTTTCTAAAAATACTATATGATGACAGAAATCTAACAAAAGTAGAAAAACAAGATTTGCTTATTAATAAGCTAGAAAGAAAAATCAAAAAGCTAGGAAATATTAAATAAACACTATCAACGATTTTTAATTGATCTTTTCTCGGATTTTCTTTTGAAAACTACTTTACTACTGATTTTATGAAACTTTAACAAAGACAAAAATTTTACAAACTACAAATAAGCTGTTTTACAAGCTTATAAGTCCAACAGTGGCTTAATGAGCTTATTTGGTGAAATAAGCTCAAACAAGCTTGCAAGATGAAGATGCAAACAAGCTAGAATAAGATAAAAACAAGCTATATGAATAGAAATGAAGCTAAGATATACAAAGAAGCACACCGAAAAGCTATGAATAAGCTAATAAGCACTTGGCTTAAACACGAAATGGGACAAGACAAAAGGCACTTGCGACCCTAGCAAACAAGCTTCAAAATTAAAACTTAAGCTTGAGACTTCAAGATGACCAGTTGGCTTTCCAAAGAAACAAAGATCACAAGATTTTACCCACTAATAAGCTCATGCAAGCTTTTCAAAATGGACCTATTCACTTTGTGCATAGGCGGCGTTTGCAGACAAGGTACCTAAAAGAAGCGGAAAATAAGCACTCAATAAGCTAGACAGTGAACTAACATTTTCTAATTTTGTTTAGCAACTGATCTTTAATATCCCAAGAGCTTTTAAGCTAAAACTTATTATTGAACACACAATGAAATTATCTTTTTATTCAAAACGACCCAAATGAAAATTTACTTTTGAAGAAAAAGTGAAAGTTGACCAAGATGAACTTTGATCTGATTTTATGCACTGATTATGTTGTTTTGAGTTATACTAAGACTTATTTAACCAACACTAACAACTTATGAACACAAAATCTTGCTCATGATTCATAACAACTCAACAGTGGACACACTAGTTAAGATCAAATGTAATTTTGACTTTTCACCAAATTAGAACTAGTTTTCTTGACTTGTTTGAACTAATGGACCAAATGTGACACAGAGCAAGTAATAATACAGACTTGAGCACTCTTGAGCACAGTTAAACAAGGTAAACCAAACACACCTTATTGAGACTGTTTTGAAGATTTTCAAGGCTAATCACAAATTAAAACCATGAGATTGACTATAGACCTTATAATATCATTTATTAGAACTGATGAAGCATGAAACAACAACATTAACAACAAAAAACTCACTAATGAAGATTATGATGTTTTCACTGTTAAAATGAACTTTTTATAAACTACAAATTTTAAAAGAACAACAACTTATTTTAATGATTAAATACACTTAACTAAAGCTAATGAACATAAAAACACAAAGATTCAAGCTACTAACTAATTAAAACGTTGAAATGCAAAATTAAACCAAAGGCTTACAAATGCTTCCAAGTTTAAAAGCGAGAACAAGAACCAATGAACACCCCTATTAGCTTACCACTAAGCTTCTAACCCAAGGCCATCCATAATCTACCCCGCTCCATTTGTGTACAACATTTCCAATGGATTTTGATTTTTCACCTATTTAATTTGTATTTTGGTGATTTTGATTTTTGCTTCTAAACTGCTTTTTAGAGTTTCTAAAAGCTTGAATAAGCTTTCTAGGAGCTTATGTGGCTTATTTAGTCCATAAGAACATCTACAAACAACAATTGATCATTCATGAGATTTTGAAAATAAGGAAAATTGCATAATCTGATATATAAGTTGATACTTGAATTGAAGTTTCACAAAAGCTTTATTATAACATAAGAACTTGAAATACAAAGTTTTAAGATTAAAACATACACTTGAAATTAAAAGTAAGCTAAAACGACTTAGAATTTTAATATTACACTAGATGATGTTGATACATTGCATCTCTCTCCCTTTATAATGACTTTTGTGACTTCTCTTTGACCTCTGAATCTTTCCCACCAAATCTGAGCCCTTGGATCACTCTAATTCATCAGAACCATACACTTGTGTTTTTGGCGCCATTTTTCTCATTAGCAGGTTTGAGAATTAATTGGAGTTGGTTCCAATCAATTAAGAGTTTTGGTGTTTAGAGGAGGTGGAGGGGACAAGGTATGGGGTTGAAGAAAGTCATGGAAAACCATGCCTGGTTTTGGAGATTCAATGTGAGGATGATGTCTGTATTTAGGCGGTTTTTGGTTTGTTTGACTTTATTTGACCCGTGGCTAATAATACAAACGGGTTGGGTTGGTTTTGGGCCAAGGTGGATTGGATTTTGGGCTTAGATAATATATAGGATCCGTTTGGTTTGTATTAAGCACAAGGACCATAAATGTAAATTATCCAAACATGAGGACTGAAAATGCCAACTTTCCAAACTTATAACAAGGACCAAAAATGACAAACATTGATAGTGCAAGGACCCTTTTTGCATTAAATCCCATTTTTAGAAATCCAAGGACCATTTTTGCAAATTTTCAAAGGTTTAAGGACCTTTTATGCCATTTGACCAAAAACTCATTCAAGGACCAATTTTAACAACTTAAAATATTTCAGGGGCCTTGAATGATAGAATTCCACATTTTTGAATTTCAGGGACTAGATTTGACAACTTTTAAAACTTGGGGGACTAAAACTGCCAATTTTGCAAACTTGAATCATTTTTCATCTGATTTTGATCTTTTTGCATTTAAAACACATAAAACACTGATTTGTGATATTTTTATCAATTTGATGTGTTTCTGAGTGTTTTCAGATGATTTTGCAGTTTAGATTGTACAAAAATGATGAGTATTTAGACACTCATCATTAATCCCTAGTCAAACCCAGTCAACTCCCGCTCACGGGTTCCCTCTTCCCTCATCATCACCTACACCTGCAACTCTTCCCTGCTCCATCATCATCACACCCACCTTATTCCTACCCTCCAAACACCCCAAGCCAAATGCATTAAATGCTCCTTTCCCTGTCCAAGCTATCAGAACAACTGGCTATATCAATTTGGCGCCAAAATGAGAAATCAAGGGCCAAGATCAACTTTGCCCCATCCAATGGCCAGAAAAGATTCAGAGCAACTAGTGAAGACTATAAAGAAGAAAGAAGACACAGAGTAGCATTTGTCACTTGTTTTTAGACCTTTCTTTAATTTACATAATCGTTTTAATTTTCTTATGCAAAAATCTTTACGGGTTTTAAGTTATTTGTCTTGTATGAGTTAATTCAAGTATAATTTAAAGTTCTTGTTCATTAATTTCCAAGGTTCCTTCTTGATTCCAATTTCCCGCCAAAAAGTGTTCTTGTCACATTTTAAGTTTTAATCTGTTTTGCTTGTTCAAATTAGTTTATCTCAGTTATTTTAATGTTACTAAAGCAAGTTTGAAGGTTTTCCTGTCTAATTGCTCAATATTCAATACGGGTCAACAAAAGTCAACCTGCAGTGACAAGGGGGTAACTGATCTGGATTGCTGATGTACTAATGGAAATGGGTTGATTGTGTTTAATTTGGGTTAATAATAGTGCATGATACTGTTCCATTGATTTTCAGTTAGCAAGCCATAGTGGCTGGAAGTTTGTAAGTCTCAAATTTCTGTCCTATAAGTAATCATCTGCTTAATTTGATAGAGTAGGAATTTGAGGGTTATGTGAGTTGTTGTTGTCATAGTATAATAATTTTAATCTGTATTGAAGTAAGTTTCAGTTTGTAAGTGTGATTTGGAATGTTTAATCTCATATCAGTTTCTATAGGTAGTGTTTGGTTTAAGGTCTGAACATGTGATAGAGGTTTCGTAGTTAGTTAAGTATTGATGCATTAGTCTTTACTAGTTCAGTTAGAGTCATTCTAGTGGATATATTGCATACTTAAGTGCTAATAGTCAAATTCATAGTTTAACTGTTCTAGCACTCGCATCAGTTAGATTTAGGAGTTCAATGTTTGAATTTAGGTGTAGAATTAGATAAGTTAGCTTGCACTAGTTCTATTTTACCATAAAACATCATATTAAGTCAGTCATTTGGAATCAAATCTCATTAAAGTCAACATATCATTTCTGTGTTCAAAGTCAAAAGATGGAAAAGCAGTTTTTCACCAAGGTTGGAGGAATTTTCATTGATTCATTATTGGATCAATTCAAGTGATATTTTGGATTTTACAAGTTCAGTTGGTCTAGTTTAGTAATCTCATTTTTGTTGAATTTTATCAAGCTTCTATAAGCACTTAATTAGCTGTCCATTAAGTTGGTTTATGCCCTGTTCACACTCATCACATACTAAGTGTGAATCAGGCATATTGCAGCTCTTGCACAAGTCTCATATTAGCTTATTAGGATATGAATTTTGGTACAAGTGTTCTTTGCTTGGTGGTATTGAGGTTATAAAATCTGGTTTTCAGTTTTGCTCATTGGATAAGCTGTGGCTTTAGCTTAAAGTAGGTAAGGTAGAGGTTGTTTTCATTATAAAAGCAAATAAGTCAAATCTGTTTAGCTTGCACTCTAGAGGTTTAGATTAGTTGAAATAGGTTATTATTAAGTAGTTATAGCATACTATAGCTCTGTGATCATTTGGTGCTCATTTGGTACATTTAGCTTATTACAAGTGCTTATTTATAAGCACATTTCACTACAGCTTCATATTCTCACACATAAGCCCTAGTTTTTATATTTTTCATAGATTTAGAATAATATTTTAGACTTTTCCTGATTTTTTCATAATTTTCCATTACTGTTTGCTATTTTTCTTTATTTTAATCAGTTTTTAAGACTTTTTAAATAGCTTTTAATACAAATAAATCAGAAAAGCTTCAAAAAAATAAGTTTTCATTTTTCCTAGGTTAAGATAAATATAAAAAGCAAAAAAATAATTTTTCCAGATTTTTCATAGTTTAATTTGTAATTTTTAGCAATTTAATTAGTTTTAAATAGTTTTTAATCCATAGAAAATAGAAAAATAATCAGAAAAATACAAATTCAATTTTCAAAAGTTTGTTTAGTTATTTTAGATTTTTGAAAAATAGTTTCACAATTTTCCTCTTTATTTTTCATAATTTTTAGTATTTTTAATTTAGTTTTAAAAGTTTAAAATTAGTTTTTAATTCAAATTTGTAACAGAAAAATTCAAGAAAAATCAAAAACATCATTTTAAAAATAGTGATAGCGTTTATTTAATATAATTTAGCTTTTTAATTTTTTTTAATTTGCATTTAAGCCCTTGTAATTTACAAACTTTTTCTTTAGGTATAATTATTCATAATCCTCAAACCTTTTCCCATTCAATATCACCCGATCACTATCGTTTGGTTATTCATCGCATACACTCGTTGGGACTTAACGACTGGGAAACACTAAACTCTCCGGACTTAATTGCATTGGTTTCGGTCGTCGGCTTTTATTACGGTTGACCATTCACAGTGGTTAACTTGCGATAAACTTGACGGTTGCCACCAATCGGCGACTTGTTTCATTAAGCGAGTTGATTGTGTTGCGAGTTGATACTAATGCGACTTGGCTATTTAGCGAGTTGATTCCTTGCGATTTGATTCTTTGAGCGAGTTGGTTGTTTAGCGAGTTTATAACTAAGCGAGTTGAGTGTTTTGCTACTTGTCTATTTAGACTTGTTACTTCTTCGTGATACATTCTTACGGTGTTCTTTTGGTTTAGTAAAATCCGTGAAAGAATCAATTTCGGTTTAATCAAAGAATAGTAAAATCCGTAGAACTTGTAATCATGGCAAACATTGTTCCTACTATTGTTTCTTCCGTAGTGAGACGACGTTCAGCGGCGGGTCGATACTCGTCCACCCATGCTTGATGTAGGCGATTATGACTCATGGGCACAACGAATCCGATTGTCTTGTTTGGGAAAAGCGGATCAACATTCTCAAGTCAATCGATGAAGGACCTTATCGATTGAGACTACTAGAGACTTAATTGATACAATTGCAGATGGAACAATAATCTATGGAATAGATGGACCAAAGACGTATGATGAGCTCAATGATAAGGAGAAAAGAGATTCGATGCAAATATCGGGCTTCTAACATTATACTTCAAGGTCTTCCAAAAGACATCTACAAGCTTATTAATCACAACACTGAAGCAAAGGTCATGTGGGATAATGTCAAGATGCTTCTCTCGGGTTACGAATTAACTATTAAGACGAGAGAATCACAAGCAGATGATGAATTTGAACACTTCAAGATGAAACCGGATGAGAGTGTCTATGAATACTATGTAAGATTCCATAAGCTTGTGAATGACATTAGGAACATCAAAATGACCATGCCTAACATTCAGCTGAACTCAAAGTTTGTGAACAACATGAATCCCGAATGACATAAGTTTGTCACCTCTGTGAAGCTAACCAAAGGATTGAAGAACACCAACTATGAACAACTCTATGCTTTCCTTCTTCATAATGAGAGACATGCTATGTTTGAGAAAAGGATTCTGGAGCAATTCAAAACCAATCAGGGAGAATCAAGCTCACCAAATGATTCAACTGCTTTCTACACAAATGTTCGAATTACCACCAAAGCTTCTCAAGTTATACCCATGGGTAATGGTAATCACAAACTCATTCCTGATCCAATGTTCAAACAAGCGATCTTTGATGCACTCGTGGGACACTTCATTAATCAACTGGCTCTCATGATTAGTCAAAACATGAACTCTCTCCCACACACCAACAATAACCTCGAGCGACATCCAATCCACACAATCAAGCTACCGTCGAGAGATGGAAAGGTTATGGTGCAACCGGTTCATGAAAGACAATATGAGCAGGGGAAGAGGTGGAGTTGGTAGAGGATATGTAAAAATCGAATCGTGTAAGGAATGGAAATCGGGGACAAGCAAAGCCGATCAAGTGCTACAACCGTGGAGGGAGGGACATATTGCAAGGCGCATATCGCCAAAACGCCTCGAATGCAGAGTACTTGAGGATAAGATGTTGCTCGTGCAAGCTCAAGATAATGGAGCGACTTTGGATGAAGAGGAGTTCTTGTTTCTTCTTGAAGGAATGCCAAAACATATGATCTTGATGTTGATGAGCGGCCAATACGGGGAGATAGGTCATAATCATTAGAATGCCTTTCAAGTAGCAGTTGTGATGTTTTTAACTCGATGTCGGTGATGAACCTCTCGCTCAAACTATCTTCATGGCCAGCATCTCACCTATGGTTTCTCCAAAGGTCTCTCAATCACAACAAGCTGGTCCATCCAAAGACAAAATCATTTCAAAGGTATTAAAACTATATGATGATGTCGATGAGCAAAAGATGCATAATGAAGTACAATCTCTTGAAACTTATGAATCAGATATTGATGATGAGGGTAATAGCAATATTGTCCCATATGCTCAATATGTGAAGCAAAGTGAAAGTGAGGTTGTACCAAGTAATGCATCTTCTGCAGTCAATAATGACTATGTTCTTGATAATTACACTGCATGTACCCCTGATGATTATGGTGTCTCTGAACTTAATGCCTATAAAGAACGTGTTGCTATTTATGAACAACGTGCTAAATTTTAGTTAACCACCCGTGAGCAGGAAATGGATGACCAAATGCGTACAATTATTAGAAAAAGTAACTTTAGAAGAAGTATTAAAACAAGAGTTAAACTCCTTACAAGAAAAGCTTTATAAAGCGCTAAGCAAAAACAAGAACTTCAAGAAAATGTGAAAATGCTTAAGCAAGAATTCAATGCTAAGGAATCAAAACTTTTGAATGATTTTCCAATCTAAAAACTTTGAAAAACAAACTTGAAAATAAGTTATGCGTACAAGGAACACCATTCGATTTTCACTTGATCACTAAGCATAGAGTCTTAAGCGATAAGCATAGAATTCCCCTTGTTGAGGAACCAAATCAGAGGTTATTAAAGGGCTAGAACCGCTCATAAGGTTATTTATGATGGTAATGAAATCCTTAAGCCTAGGCGTAAACCTAGTTCTTGTTGAGTGCCTTGAGGAAGATAAGAAATCAGATGAAGTCAATAGGGAGAGAATGAATAAGAAACTCAACAACCCTACATGTAAAGAGAAAAACATAACTATCAAACCTCATGATTACAAAAAGGAAAATTGGATTTCCTTGAACAAGTTTAAGCCTCAAACATTGTTGACTCCCGAACAAGTGTTCTGGAAAAAGGATTTAGACAAGCAAAAAGCAGAGAATCTTGTTGTTACAAACCCCACCCTTAGGAAAATGCCTTCAGCGACTGTGTATCCTCCAAATACACCAATGCATTTAGTTCCTAGAACTATTACCACTAAAAGCAAGACCTTAATCATCAATATGTTATCTTTCAATTATTTGTTGATTTTGAGAAAACTTGTAAGAAAAGGATCACACCACCTGGGATAAGCGAAGGGAAAGGGTTTTGAGCAAACTAAAGAATGTTATTTAACTCGGTCATGCCTTTCTTTAAACAACTAAAAGATCAATTTGAGAGTCTTAAAAGGGGATGGATTACGATATTAAAGAAATGGAAAAGGAATTTGATGCAATGATAGTTGAGGTTAGTGACTATGAGCATGAATTAAAATATAATGAGATTGAGAGGAAGAACTTGCATACATTAAATGAGAATCTTATTTCGAATGTATTACTCAAGATGTGTTTTACACTCGCTACTGAATCACTCCATTCTCGCTTCTCAATTTCATGAGTTATCTATTGCATTGAAAGTTTCCCATGATCTTGTCATTGAGCTTGAAAACAAAAACTTAGAACTTAGTGATAAAATTGATCGAGATGATCACGATAATTTGGTGAAACATCTTTCTAAACTAGAAGTTGAACATTTTGACTTACAACTAAAATATCAACATCTTAAAGAAAATGTTAAAACCTCAAATAAATAAACGTGACAAACAGATTCTAGCTCATTGTTGCACGATCAGAAAGTTGAAAGCCCAAATCTCTTAATTAAAAGGTGAAAAGAACAATGTGACTGGCTCTCAAATGCCTCCTCCTTTAGATTCTCAGTATTCTTAAACTTTTCATCTTTAAAACTTAGTAAATGCTTTACAAAAGGAAAACGAAAGCTTTCTAGAAGAAAATGAAAAAGTTAAACGTCACTTTAAAGAGTTATATGATTCAATGAAAGTCACTCGTGAAAAAAACAACAAAAAAAATAACATCTTTACAAAAGGAAATTGAGAATCTGAGGGATCGGGAAAAGGAAGCCGCCACTTGTTTTTAATGAGAATGTCGCTCAAAGTCATCCTCATTGCAAATATCTTGTGTTGTAAATACATTCCTCCTCATCTTAGGAATAATGAACTTGTATTTAATAACTACTGTGCTCACCTTAAGGATAGTCTAGAATGTCTCCGTGATATTGTGGAAGAGGACTTCATAAATAAGCCTCTTGATAGAGAAATTAGGTTTGCTTGCATTTGTGCCAAACGATCTCAGGAGCTGCTAGAATGTTTAATTGCAACATGTCCTAAATCATTAGGTGCAAAAGGTAAAGCTGTGATGCCCTGTTCTATTCCTAGGGCCAAGCATACAAACCAATCCATGCCTAGTTTTAAGAGAGTGAACACTAATGTGCCTTCTAGTAGTTCGGATCCTTGCACATCTAGTTCGGGAATGCAAAAGTAGATCAACCAACTAATGTTCCCATAATTCCCTCTACAGAGTAATCGGTGACACTAAAGCAAGCGGGTCAAAGCCTCCAGGCAATACCAAGCAAGATAGGACCTCGCAAGCTAAGAATGTGCATTGGAAGAGAGTAGAAGACTGATAAGGTTTTAAAAGGTACCTTTTTTAGGGGTCGTTTAAGCCCTTATTTGATCACTTTTGTATCCGTTATTGCTTAATATCGTTCCTTTTCATTTTTTAGGTCTCTTGAAGGCAAAATGTTGGAATGACACTTATTTGGACAAAAAGGCGCGAATATACGAAGAAAATGGCCAAAGTCAAGAATCGAGACACTCAGTGCTTTGGGCCGAAGGTGGCGTCCGTCGCTTAATCTGCGATGCCGTCGGAGCACTTTGTGACTCGGTAGCCAAATTGCTTATTTACAAGTGATGGCTTCATGTTTTAAAAGAGTAGGGTGTCACAACTCGGCGCCATAGATTTGATCCGAACAACATCATAAAGCGAAGGGACGGCGTCACAACCATAAGGTGGCGCCACAAAGGTGATCAAGTCACAACATGTCTTGTGAAGTAAACGATCTTGTTTTGGCCATAACTTTTGCATACGAACTCGGTTTAGGTGATTCAAAGCCAGCGACCGAGCGAGAAAATCTGATCGGTGAAAAAATTCATTGCAATGCCGTCGGTCTTTATGTGTGACGCCGTCACTCTTTGCCGACGAAAATCGCCTATAAATATAACATTATAACTTCACTTTTGTAGACTCTAAACCCTAACTCCGATTCGGGGCTTAGATAGGTGTTTTTCAAGAACTTTGAAGGTTCCAATCACTCTATAAACATCTTGTAATGGTTTGTTGATTATATCTTAATCCATATATTCAATTTATCATTATGTCTATCCTATGTTTGATTGATTGTGTGTATGCTTGCATGTTTACCATGTCCCAGCTAAATTACTTGTGTGTTTGCTTAGATGTATGAAACCTAGTTGTTAATTATTGGTAGGTTGTCTCTTATCTTAATTGTAATTGGCTTAGGAGTGCGACTAGGCTATCGTTGTGTTTAATACTTGATAAATCTTTGATAGTTTATGAATGACTTAGTGGATTTCGTTTACTAAACCCAAAGATAACCTCAAAGTTAGTTTATGAATGATTTAGTGGATTTTGTTTACTACACTTAAAGGTGACTTCAAAGAGTTAGGAATGCACACTTACGACCTTAGAAAACACAACGCGTTAAGAATAAGGACGTGACAATTCAACCATCAATAGGAGATAACTAGGGAGTAGTAGCATCTAGGTAAACACATCTTTAACTATCATACGAGCACACAACAATAGACATAGACTATCCTCACCTTAGCTTAGTTAATTAGAATAGATAAGTAGAGTAATCGGTGAAATACCACCCCAAATCCAAACCCCGAGATTCGTACATTTTCCTTTCCTTAAAAATATAAAAGATAAAAATAATCTTCCTCAACCCCAACCTTAGGTAGTAACTTCTTACTAGCATTCCTATTCCCTAGAGAACGATATCAATTCCGTGGCTTACCCTAATATTACACTACAATGATTAGGTTCATTTGCCTAGGGTGTTGAAAAACTTGCTCGACGAAAAGGAAGTTCCTTTGACCCCGAACGACGTGTGCGTTATCAAGTTTTGGCGCCACGGGGGAATAGAATAGCTAGTTAGTAGTCCACATCGTTTAGGTTTCTTTGCTTGATTCCTATCAAGTAAATTTTTCTCAATTTTTAGCTTTCTCTTATTCTATCCCCCTTCTTCGTGACTCTTGTTCGTAACCCCATCACTTTTCATCATGGAAGGTGATAACCAACCACCACTCATCAACCCACCACCAAATGACCCGCCAAGAGCCCGTACTCTTGGTGAATACTCGAGACCAAGCCACTTAGGCTATAGGAACACCATTGAGCTTCCCGACCAAGCCCAAACTACGGCCCTGCGATCCGACACCATCCGGTTGGTGCAAAACGGATGTGCATTCCATGGACTTCGTTCGAAGATCCAAATCGACATCTTAGGATTTCCTCAAAATTGTCAATTCCATCGACCTTGATGCTACTACTCGGGAGACCACGCGCTGCGTCTCTTCCAATTCTCTCAGCGGGACCAAGCTAGTACTTGGCTTGAGCGACTTCCGCCGGCTCCATCTCAAGTGGGATGATCTTACCTCTCGCTTCCTTGCTCAATTTTTCCCACGGGAGAACCACTAAGCTTAGGAATGACATCTTGATGTTCCAACAACGTCAAGGTGAATCTCTCTGCAAGCATGGACCCGATTCAAGGACTTACTTCATAAAGTCCCTCATCACGGCATTGATCTTTGGCTTCTAGTCCAAATCTTTTACGATCGCGTCAACTTCTCGACTAAGAAATCCATCGACCAAGCGGCCGGTGGTAAACTTAGTAAACTCACCGTGGAAGAATCGTGGGGTACAATAGAGGACCTTGCCCTCTATGAAAGCGAATGTTGGAATGACCCCGTGAGTTGTCCAAAGCGATAAAGCGATCTCTTTGCCTCCCACGACTCACAACCTTCCAATCGTAGAACGCTCGAACTTGAAGATCAAGCCAAATTCTAATGAGCTCCTACGAGACTCCTAAGCTCGAGCCAAATAACTTAGGAAAATCCTACAACAACCCTCCAAACACGGAACTTCCACTAGTCTTGAGGGAATGGTGTCCAAATTCATGTCATCTCAAGAAGCTCGATTGAGCGCAACTTGAAGCCGATTTCAAGCAACGACAAAGCGAGATGACAACCAAGCTCGAAACCCTCTTAAAAGCCTTCAATGGACAAAGGAATGAAATACAAGAAAAATGGCGGAGATGCGGACTTAGTGAAAGAGTACACTAAGACGAAGGTTCCAGAAGGTGCTAGTAAGGAGCGATGAGCACGCCACCCCACTTTGTCTCGTTAACGCCATTTCCATTTCTTCCGATGAGGATGGAGCGGTTGAGAAGAAGGAGCACGAGAGCAGCAAGGATAGTAAAGATAAGAATGAGGCTCGGACTGATGATGAACCCAAATTCATCAAGCATTACCTTAAGCATGAGATCAATAAGAAAACAATCGTTAACCAAGTGAAAAACTTTAGGTGCAATGATGTTCTTAGGAAAGCCCTCTTAGGTGAAATAGGAGAGGTAGAGTATGACACCATGCCTGTTGGACCTATGTACGAGTCGATTCTGAGAAAGCCAGTAACTAAGAAGCAAGAGATCTCTGGGAACTTTGTAATTCCATGTAGCATAGGTGACTTAGAGAACCTAAATGCCTTGGCCGACCAGGGATCCGATGTAAACATAATGCCTCTATCAGTCTATAATAAGTTAACTAAGGAGGAACCGACCAAGACCAATCTTAGACTTTCCTTAGCAAATCATTCATATGTTTATCCCATAGGAATAGCGGAGGATGTCTTAATTGAGGTTGCCAATATTGTCTATCCGGTGGACTTCGCAATTGTAGACATTGAGGAAGATAAAAACCTGCCATTAATCCTAGGGACACCTTTCCTGACCACCGCTAAGGCAACCATCAAATGCGGTGAAGGGATTATGATACTCAAAAGTGGAAAAGGACAAGTTAGGATACCTATTGTTCGAGATATCCTCTTAAGATCATGGAAAGATTACGGATGAGAATCCACAAGTCCCTAACAATGTGGTTAGGAAGAAAATGAGCGATTGGGAAAAAGGGTTTAGAGAATTCATGGTTCAAGGTTAAATGCAACATTGTGGAAGCGTGATAAAAGTTAGGAAATAACTATACCACAATACCACAAACTCAAAAGAACCCTAAGGAATTTTGAATGGAGAAAAGGTGCTTTTGTATAAATCAAGAATACAAGCATTATGGGAAGGAATAAGCCAAGATGGTTTGGACCTTATACGGTGAAAGAAACTAATCTAAAAAATAAAACCGTTATCATAATAGACGATGTTGGAAGAGAATTCACGGTGAGCATACAACGTCTACAACCTTATGATGAAGGCTTAGTTAAAGAAAAGAAGAACGGCAATGAAGTCACGTAGGGGCACGACTTCGAGTCTAGCTACAAGACTCATAAATAAAGAAAAGCGCTTCGTGGGAGGCAACCCATGCTTAATTGTTTGCTTGTTTGTGTGTCATATATCTTTTCATTGATTGTTTATTCTCATGTTTGAATTTGTGAAAATGCTTTATTTTGTCTTTAACCTCGTCTTAATTATATATAAAGGTATTTTACAAAAGGGATAAGTGTAGGGAGGATTACACACGTTTTAAAAGAGCGTGAACATGAGAATTACAATTCTTGAAAAAGATATATATGTGTGTTTGTTAGAGTCAAATGCTTGTATCGAGTCATAATGGATGTTATTGCGGAAATTTTTCCAGTTTTAAAGATAAAAATTTTCGAATTTTTCCGAAAATCGCGAGCCGGTTTACATCATGATAACTGGACGGTCATAACTGACGGGAGGAGGAGCAAACTTTCTAACTTTTCTTGTTTTCGTGCTACTTATAAATTTTGGAATTTCTGGTCTTAATTTTCTAGAAAATGCAAACATCCATTCCACAAGCATTATATCTTATTTAAGTGCGGAATTACATCTTGTTGTATTTTTCTTTGTTCGGTTTGATGCGTTGGGTCGTTTGTTTCTTTCAAGTGTGCGGTTTAATTTATCAAGAAGAAGTTACATAAGATTGGAAGGAGCTTTTCACGCATAAATTTTTCTTGGAAAGGATTTAACCACTTCTTTACGGATCCTACCGAGCTAATCGGGGAGTTCTAGTTTCTTTCATTTTAATTACCTTCCATTATCATAACTTTGATACTTCGGGAACATTGGGGACAATGTTCGGTTTAAGTGTAGGGAGTGAAAATAAAACGGGAACTTTGAAACTATGCTTATCCTTGATTATTTGATTTTTCCAATTGTGATTGTGTAATAAACCATGAGAAAATGTCGGTTAGGGTAATTTTGGCACCAAATTTAAAAATTTTCATGACATATAGGAGTGGGCCATTAGTCTTAACAAAAGCGTCTCACGGATAGGAAGTTATATGACTAGCACAAAACCCTTTACCACCCAAATTCCACCAAAAATGTGAGGATCGCCCTTAGATTAGTAGGAATTAAAGCATTCATCTTCAATGCTTAGAGTGTGAACCGGTAGTATATTAGATTCTAGAACTTGTTTTGTGATGCATTCCGAGATCGCAAGTGAGACTACACTTGTGTAGTTAGGAATAACTAAATGATAAGAGGCATTAGGATAACCCTTGTTTGATACCGTAATATAATTACTTCTTCCACATCGGTTAAATAATTCCCCACACCCTTTGCGTTGTACTCATCTTTAGTACACGATACCCTAGTTAACCCCTCGAGCCTATCCTTTTCGCGGTTCTCGTGATGTTTCGGTTTTCCGGGATATCAATGAAGAGCATTGTTTACACCCCACCCCAAATATACACCCAAATCGCCTTAGCCTACCCTTATGCACTCACTTTTAGTGCAAATGTTTGTTATCACCCTAAACCCTTAGTTCAATTATCGGTTGCTTGCATGAGTTGCTAAGTCGAGTCATATCCTTTGTATCTGATTTTGGGACGATTGGGATTCATGGGAAAAGTTAAAGTTTATGAAATGACGGAAGGGAGCGTTAAATTCAAATTCCCTTTGTTTGCGTAATAATGTACCCCAAGTGTTTTGATCTTTTCAATTCGGGTCAAATTAGTGTTAGAGTAATAAAAACTCAAGTGTAGGGATGTGCCTATAAATCCTATCATTTGATGTTACCGTAGGGGATGGTAGAGTAAAAGTGTATGAATAAAAAAAATCGAAAAAAATAGATAAAAAAAAAGAAAAAGGAAAAAAAAACCAAAAAAAAAAAAAAAAAAAAAAAAAAAAAAAAAAACATACGGGCTACCATCCTACATCTATCCTTTAAATTTATGTTTGTTTATTTTCCGTTACCTAGAGTTTTAGAGTGTCGAGTCTTGGCTTAGCAACGCCATTCTTCGTATGCATTTAACATAGAGATTTTTGACTTGCCACCACTAAATAACCTATCCCACCAAACCCTTGTTTCCTACCGTAAGCCTAACAATACAACCCTTTAAAGACCTTTTGATAGTTTTTCCTAGGTGCTTCAAAGCGATGGAGGTTTGATCTATTCTCAAGCCTATGGTAATCTATGTACTAGGACCGGTTAATGAGTGTTTATCTTCCATTTCCAATTTGTTATATTTCATATACACCGAGAGATGTGAGTATCCAAACACCCCATGTGAGGTGCTAGTATGTAATTTCCATGCTTGTTATGACTTTCTTGGGGCTTATATGTGTTGTGGACTGTTTTAAACCAATGCTTCATGACCCCTAACTTATAAATTAATTGGCTAAAAGCACATTTGCTTGAGGACAAGCAAATACCAAGTGTAGGGATATTTGATAAGGTTTTAAAAGGTACCTTTTGAGGGTCGTTTAAGCCCTTATTTGATCACTTTTGTATCCGTTATTGCTTAATATCGTTCCTTTTCACTTTTAGGTCTCTTGAAAGCAAAATCTTTGGAATGACACTTATTTGGACGAAAAGGCGCGAATATCTGAAGAAAATGGCCAAAGTCAAGAATCGAGACACTCAGTCTTTGGGCCGAAGGTGGCGTCACTGCTCGCTGTGACGCCGTCGGAGCACTTTGACGACTCGAGTAAATTGCTTATTTACAAGTGGCGACCCGGGTTTTAAAAGAGTGCGGCGTCACAACTCGGGCGCCATAGGTTTGATCGAGACGACATCATAAGCGAAGGGGACGGCGTCACAACCATAAGGTGGCGCCGTCACAAGGTGATCAAGTCACAACATGTCTTGTGAGTAGGCGTCTTGTTTTAGCCATAACTTTTGCATCGAACTCGGTTTAGGTGATTCAAAAGCCCACGAGACGAGCAGAAAATCTGATCGGTGAAAAAAGTCATCGCGACGCCGTCACTCTTTATGTGTGATGCCGTCACTCTTTCTTGACAAAATCGCCTATAAATATAACATTATAACTTCACTTTTGTAGACTCTAAACCCTAACTCCGATTCGGGGCTTAGATAGGTGTTTTCAACAACTTTGAAGGTTCCAATCACTCTATAAACATCTTGTAATGGTTTGTTGATTATATCTTAATCCATATATTCAATTTATCATTATGTCTATCCTATGTTTGATTGATTGTGTGTATGCTTGCATGTTTACCATGTCCGGCTAAATTACTTGTGTGTTTGCTTAGATGTATGAAACCTAGTTGTTAATTATTGTTAGGTTGTCTCTTATCTTAATTGTAATTGGCTTAGGAGTGCGACTAGGCTATCGTTGTGTTTAATACTTGATAAATCTTTGATAGTTTATGAATGACTTAGTGGATTTCGTTTACTAAACCCAAAGATAACCTCAAAGTTAGTTTATAAATGACTTAGTGGATTTTGTTTACTACACTTAAAGGTGACTTCAAAGAGTTAGGAATTCACACCTTACGACCTTAGAAAACACAACGTTAAGAATAAGGGCGTGACAATTCAACCATAAATAGGAGATAACTAGGGAGTAGTAGCATCTAGGTAAACACATCTTTAACTATCATACGAGCACACAACAATAGACATAGACTATCCTCACCTTAGCTTAGTTAATTAGAATAGATAAGTAGAGTAATCGGTGAAATACCACCCCAAATCCAAACCCGAGATTCGTACCTTTTCCTTTCCTTAAAAATATTAAAAAAAAAAAATAATCTTCCTCAACCCCAACCTTAGCGTAGTAACTTCTTACTAGCATTCCTATTCCCCAGAGAGCGATATCAATTCCGTGGCTTACCCTAATACTACACTACAGCGATTAGGTTCACTTTGCTGGGGTGTTGAAAAACTTGCTCGACGAAAGGAAGTTCCTTTGACCCCGAACGACGCGTGTGGCGTTATCAAAGACCAACCTAGGAACTTTAAGTGCATGTTGAATAAAGCGAATCGTGTTGACTCTAGTATTAGCCATAGGCGTCTTGTAATTAATTCAATTACGATACTATCTCAAACCATGTAATGATGCGACTTGAATTCTGCTAATCATGAATGTGGTGTGAATGTTTTATCTAATCTTTGTCAATTGCCCGATTAAAATTGTTAATGCTAGAAATCATACTAAGAAGGCTAAAGGCAAAGACGAAAGAAAGTTAGAAAACAGTGGAAACCCACAGAAGAACATTTAGTAAGATAGGTTATCAATGGATACCTTTTGGTCATAAGACGAATCGGTTATGTCCTCAATGTTAAGACAATGCCCACTAGAAAGTGGATGCCTATTGGTAGAACTATTCCTTTAAGTGAGCATACTTTGAATAGGTCAAATCGGACACCGACCTTGCATCTATTCCTAATGATTCCATTGCTTCTATTTACGATATGAATGCTTCTATTTACGATATGGGTGTTCCAATCGATGTTACTAACCAAGTGGAACCCATTATTGCATGGGGTTCCCAATTATCCGATTATCCATTCTTGTATGTGTTCAGCTGCGGATCGTTCAAATGGATTACGTGGTACAGGACTCAGTTTGTTCAAGCATATATTTGGAGACCGGTCATGGCTCATGAACTTCGTGAGTAAATTCATCGGGATAGTTAGATTCGGGAGCGATCATTTTGGTGCAATTATGGGTTATGGAGATTATGTTGTCGGTGATAGTGTTATCTCCGGGTATATTACGTAGAAGGTCTTGGTCATAACTTATTTTACGTGGTCAGTTACGTGACTCGATCTAGAAGTGGCCTTGAAAAACATACTTGTTCGTTAGAGAACTTGATGGTAAGGAACTTTTAAGAGGAACACGTGGTTCAAATCTATACACCATCTCTATCGAATATATGATGAAGTCTTCTCCAATTTGCTTGTTGTCAAAGGATTCGAAAACAAAGTCATGGTTATATCATCGTCGTCTCAATCACTTGAACTTGGCACCATCAATGAAGACCTTGATAGATCTTGAGCTCGTGGATCGTTATGTATGCCTATGTAATCACAAGCACAATAAAGACAATCTCTACTACTTATATTTATCGTGAATATAAACACAAGTAATAACTAAGAACTTCTTGATCCTCTATGGATCTTTATATTAACTAAAGCGAGTTTTCCAATCGGTACATAACTCATTCTAATGTGTTCCTTTTATAGACAAGGAACCTAAACAATATCGCTAAACCGTTTCCCAAAAGCGTATAATCATAAAACTAAATAAGATATACACAATCACTTCCTAATAAAGCTCATGTATATCCACACTAAATAAACTAAACACGGAATAAACACTTCCATGAAACAGACTAATAACTATTATACTTGATGAGATTATGTCTTGATGAAATCCACTTCATCTTCGATAGAAACACTTGGCATTAATTTCAACATAATCCAAACTTCACATAATTCCCAACAATCCTCCCTAAACTGGAATTTGACTTGGTTAAGTTCGGTTTCTGATAGATCTGTAACAAAAATAGCTCCGGAGGATTGTATCTGAACACCAACAACAAAGAATCCAAATAAGAACATCTCTATGATGAAGAAACTACGAAACTCCATATCTTTGCGACAACAAATGACAATAGATACATCAAAACAAATTAGTTTCATACTATTCTCATCACATCCGGTGTGTTAACTCCTGTGAGAGGTGAATCATTGAAAATAATGGATTTGATGTCTCTTTACCAATAGCCATCACTCTTGGAGTAGCCATATGTTTAAGTTAAGTAAACTATGGTACATGATAACCATCGATTTATTGGCAAACCGGCAACCATATAAGCGGTTTGAAATGTCTTTACACATGGCCGTTTGCTCGGGACTAGTCAATTCTTAGAATTGGTGAATTGATAACCAAATATGGAATGCCACTTTGCCTTTACCACAAGCCATATACATGTGGGCTAGTCAATTCTTGGATTCCAAAAGGAATAGACCATGGTGAATTGAAAACCATACAACACTCGACAATTAAGCATGGGTGGTTGCATACCCTATGATTTTAGCAAATCATTACACTATCAACATTTGATGTGTCTTTACCAAAGATGTACCCTTTGGACTAGCTAACTCTTTGACATACACAAGGTATATCGGTGAGTCAATAACCATGAAAAGTGTACAACAAACTGCGAGAAAAAGTTAGATAAAACCAAAAACATTTTTTTTTTTTTTTTTTTTTTTTAACTAAGAAAACAAAAGATTACAAAATACAAAATACAATCAAGATGAACCTTTATGTGACGATGATTTTTAATCAAACCAACACATTGAGAAGCATGAAGTTCATCATTGCCAACGAGGATTAGGAGGCACTTCCAACTTCATCTCGACAACCGTTCCATAAAAGTAACCGATAAAGGATAGAGCTTATCCGATAGCATACACAAAATCATTCCACATGTGGTGCGAACCACATGAACACAAAGCAGAGGATAAAATCTCCAACTCTCAATCTCCCACTTATGAGAATTCTTCCAAATAGAATACCCTTTACCATTTGGAGAATGAGAATCAAACATAACACGAAGATCACCCAACAAATATAAACGAACACATTCTTTGAATGAAACTTATAATCTTGAATGACATGTTCATACTGACATTTTCAAATCATGTCTAGTCACCAAATGAAGAATGTCCTTCAAGAAGTTGAACTCAAAACGATATTATCCACCTATAAGCGAGTGTTAAGCTTTCCAGCTTTCCAATTAACCAATACCACATGAGTTCCTTCAGGAAAAACTTCAACAGGTCCAAGTTCAATAAAAGTAGATTCATCAGCCTTGAGATCCAAATAAGGAGTCTTTGAAGAATGTTTCCGAGCCAATCTGACAGAACTCCTTTTAACCAAGCTTTTCTGCCTCTTACCAACAATATGATCTGTATCAATATTAAGATCATCATCCTGACCCAATGAGTTACCCAAATCCACACTTGGCAACGCTTGGAAGAAACCAAAGAAGATTCGTGAAACAATCACATCGGAGAAGTCATAGCTTGAAGTTGTTTGAAGTAACAACTGGAGAGATCACCGAGGCAAAACTTCATCAAAATTATCCACTATTTCAAGCTGTTTTACGTCTCTTAGCTTTAGGAACATCAGACATTGAAGCAATGCTTTCCAATTGAGAAGAAGAAGTAGAACCAGAAGAAGAAAGCTTCATAACCATATTATACTTTCTGATCAAAGCATCATCAGACAACTCACTTATTTGCTTCATTGACATCCCAGAATTATAAATAGCAGAATTCTTCACAACTCTCCTCATATGATTTCTCTTCTGAACAACAGTCATGGGTTTGTCTCTTTTAGCTTGATATCTTTGAGCAATAAGAGCTTGCCTCTTTGCAGCCGCCTCTTGCTTTCGTAGATTACCAAGAGTCACCATTTGATCCACAAAATTCTCATCATCAAAAGATGCTCCTAAAATGAGTTTTGCAAGATTTGGATCAGATGCACCTTGAGTAGTATAAGCATCCCATTGATCATCAGTAATCTTAGGAAGTAATGCATCAAGCTCTAATTTCCTTCGGAGACAAATTAGAAGCATCTTGATCTTGAAGAAATTTAGCAACAACACGACTCTTACGCATATTCTCATAATCGGCAAATATCCGAGCACGAGCTTGATTTTCTTCTTGATCACTATACGAATTAAGCATATCATCAATCACGGGTCCTGTCCTTGATCGAGATGGCTCGGAAGAACCAATTTCAGTGAGAACCAATGTGAGCTTGAAGGAACAATCAATCCCACATCGGAGGAAATAGGTTGAGACAATTCCTCAGCGGTGTAGAAAACTTGAGATGAAGAATTCAACTTATACATTCTCCCACAATAAAAACCTCTTCATCATCTGCTGAAGGTGAAACATTTGGTTGTTCTTGTATAGATGAAGTTTGACCATGATCGAAGCAACCTCCTCAACAATAACATCGGCGGATGCATCAACCATATTTGGCTCCTTTGAAGTGTCGTGAGATACCTTATTCAAATATTGTCTTCTTCTTTTGCTAGCATATATAATAGGCTCCTTGCTCCTTGAAGATTTAACAATAGGAGAAGAAACATCGGTGTAAGTGCTACATCGGCCAAGATTCAAAGAGATGCATGAAGATTCTCTTCATCCTCCTCCTCGGAAGAAACCAAACTTCTCTTTTACCCTCGACTCGATAATTCCTCCAAGTTCTCAACTTTAGTCTCCAATTCCACAATCTTATTACCAAGAATAGACTTGGTTTCGCAAGTTCTTTCTTAAGACCGGTCACCTCACACATAAGCTTGTTCATCGAGCATATAATGAGGTAAGTGTAATAGGATCCTCATCTGTATCAGCGATTGCTCGGTTGGAATTGGAACTTCATTAGGCATTCGGGAGTAACATTAACACGATCAACATTAGAACATCCTTCACCAAATGGAGTCCTAACGGGACTTGGTGTAGGCAATCTATCAATATCAACTGAACTTCATCAATATTAACACGAACCTCATCAATAGAAACTTGTGTAGGTGCTTGACTAGGACATGGTCTAGGTGAAGGTATAGATGCCTCATTAACGTGAAGGACCCTCATCAACATCAACTAAAATATTGCCATCGGTAGTATTGGAAGAAGGTAAAACAACATTAACCTCATCGGTGATCTCATTCTCACGAGGCAACATGGCGACTAACAAAGGAAAATGTGTCCCTCAAATTTAGTTCTCATCGTGGCAAATAACTTAGGAGTCAAAACACTTATGGGATGAAAAGCTTGGGTTTGTGTAGAAACATTCAATATCATCTGTAAGAACCTAGGGTACATCAAAAACTTACCCTTTTTCCTAGTTATATTTTCAACCATATTATCAAAGATAAACTTAGAAAATTATAAGTCAAACCCTTAGATAAACAAACAATACCACATCCCATTTGGGTTGGCGATCCCATCCTCCGGACTTATTGCTTACACACTGAGAGCAGCGTATGAACCAAGAACCTCCACATAGGACAAAGCTTATTTTTAACCACATATCGTCCTCGTGCTTTGATATCCAATCGCCTAAGCCCTTCAAGTACCATCGTAGAATCGAATGATAAACTCCATTCTCATCATCCAAGCGAAGTTGTCTTGATCGGTTCCTCTGTCACCACATACTCTCTTCCATCAACCCTTGCAACTATCTCGGTATCACTTCTTCTTTCTGGCGCCCAAAATTGAGTAACCAAGGATTCATATATAGCATTTGGAGAATGCGTTAATGCATCTTGAATCTTTGATCTTTGTAAGAATGAAATCATCGGCCTATACAACTCATCTCCCGGCGGTTCAAGAAAAGCAACCTTATTATGATCATGTTTAAATTGAGCGCCATTAGAGATTTTGAAGATTAGGGTTACGATTTGCACAAAGGAAGTGTTTTGAATGAGGTAATAATCAAATCACTTAATATGGGACGAATATATGCGGTAGAGAATAAATAGAAATTTCCCAATTTTGGTCAAAGTTGACCAACGATGGCGTGGACTTCTACTTTTACTCATATTCACTTTTAACCCGGTGGAAGCGAAACCATTACTGCTGAAGTAGAACAATCGTGAAACAGTTACTTATTCAAGAAGCTTGATAAATATCTTTTCTTTGTTTCACCCACTTGCATTAAATCTCATCACCACGAAGCTGTCTATAAAACAATCCCAATGCACATATTCCTCTTCATCAAAACCCCCAAATATTCTTCCAAACCCTAATTCCACCAATACTCCAAAATTAGCCATAATAAACCATGAGTACCAAACACGAGATCATAGATCTCACAACATCCTCATCATCATCATCATCATCTAGTGAAGATACCAATCCATGGCTTCATTACTTTCCAAAACCATATCCACGACCAAAGAAATCACCCTTTCTCCCTTCATCGGAAGATGAAAGTGTAGTGAATCAAGTGATTCTGCGATGATTCGATGACTCCTATAAGGAGGAACATCTTACTCCCAACCCCGGCACCTCGGCCTCAACGAAGGCCACGAGCCAAAATCCACCACTTCCAAAAGATAGAGGTGGTTCTCGGTCTTTCTGCATCAGGTTTTGGTGCATCATCACATATCGTATAAGGGAAGAACTTAAAGAGAGTAGATGGGTTGCATTTTGGTTGAAATACATAGATGAAGCACAAAGGACACATTGTTTTTCTCCATCATCAAATGTGGTCATTGTCATCATCAACGTTTGCATCAATCCATCCTCTCCATTTTGATCCTTAGCATCTTGTTAGGGTTGGTTATGCACATCACAAAAGCATATCCAGCATTTAGTGTGAAAGATGTGAGCGATCATGCATATCCAACATCTGTTAGATGTTGGAGCGGATGATATGTAATAGATTAGGATTAGTAGATCATGTAGATGCATTTGATGTTGCTAGTACTCACGTAAGTAAATGTAAAATTTTTTCTTGAATGAATGAATGATCAATTTGCTTGATTACTTCTTTTGAATGAATCATATAACTTGATACATCATCTTGGAGGAAACAAATGACACTCTTGACACTTTAAATTCGGTAGAAACAAGCTTAAGTTTCTTTGACCATATCTCAAGCGAGCAGAGCAGACACTCTGCAAAACAAAACAAACACACGAAACACACACAAACCAACAAAGAAACACACTAAGATTACATTAGCGAGGTTAGAGTTAGTTAAAATCAAACAAATATACAAGTTTACATAGCAAAATGCAAAGTTATACACAAATCCTCCCACAGGGCATATGCCTCCCACGAGGCCTATGCCTCCCTTAAACTTTGCGGTTAAGGGTTAAGCATGCCAATATGGACCACAAGGTGTTGAAACCTTGGTCCTCAAAAGCCTTTGTTAACAAATCGCCACATTATCATCGGTATGAATTTTGACCACATTTATCAAATTTTTATCATATGCATCTCTTATAAAGTGGTGCACGATTTCAATATGTTTTGTTCATTGTGAAAAGCTGGATTTTTAACAATGCATATGGTACTTTGATTATCAATAAAAATTGTTGTGTTCATGAAATTATACCCATAATCCAACAAGCGATTTTGAATCCAAAGAACACATCACGACAATTTGCGTGACAACGTACTACTTGATGAGATGAGGTAGCCACAATAGTTTGTTTCTTGCATTGCCAAGAAATCAATCTCTTTCAAGGCGGCAACCTCGGTGGTGGACCTCCTATCCAGTTAGCACCGGCATAGTCACTATCACTATAAGCTTCCAACTTAAAGGAGACTCTTTTGGGTACCAAAGACCTAGAAGAGGTTGGCCTTTGAGGTACTTAAAGATCTTCTTAACATTGAGATGGGAAGTCGGTGGAGTAACTTGATGTCGTGAACAAACACTCACGACAAAAAGTAATATCGGGCCTTGAAGGCATTAAATACATCAAAGACCCAATCATAGACACATGCGGATGAACATTCACGGTGGATCGACTTCATTGTTGGTCTTTGTCTTTGGAGCTTCATAAGGTGTAGTGGCGGTCCTTACACCCTCCATACCAAACTTCTTCAAGATGTCCCTCACATATTTGTCTGGTGATAAAGATACCATCGGTTTCTGCTTGAACTTGAAGACCCAAAAGAAAGTCAATTCTCCCATGGCACTCATCGAAACTCTCCTTCATAAGCTCCTCAAACTCCACGCACCAAGCTTCCTTTGTGGATCCAAAATAATGTCATCCACATACACTTGCACAAGAATAATGTCGGTGGAATTCTTCTTTAGGAAAAGAGTCTTATCAATTGCACCTCTTACGTAACCGTGCTTGATGAAAAATGTAGAGACCTAGCATACCGGGCTCGGGTGCTGATGTAGTCCATAGAGCTTTGACTACCTTATAAACATGATTAGGATGATCGGATCTTCAAATCCTTTAGGTTGAGTGACATACACCTCCTCTTCAATTTCACCATACAAGAAGGCTCCTTTAACATCCATTTGATAGACCATAAAACCCATATAGGATGCATAAGCTAAGAAAATCCGTATAGCCTCAACTCTTGCCCTTGGTGCAAACACTTCATCATAATCGATCCCTCCTCTTGTCTATACCCACAATGCAACTAATCGGCTTTGTTTTTAATGACAACACCTCGAGCATCTCTCTTATTCTTGAGAATCCATTTAGTCCCAATAGCATACTTACCATCGGTAGTGGTACCAATATCCAAACCTGCGATTTTGAAGCTGTTGCATCTCATCTGCATTGCTTCAAGCCAACTTGAGTCTTCAAGAGCACGAGTAACCTTGGTTGGTTCCACTTGTGAGAGAAAACAAGCAAGCAGACAATGTTCATAGTACGTGTGATTGTCTCTCTGATTTGAGACATAAGAGATAAAAGCCACTGACCATATTTAGATCGTGCCACGGTACCTCTTGTTCTAACAGGTGCATTAGGATCACCAATAATATTAGGCGTGGATGAACATTGTTGATCCTTGTAGTAGTGGTGGTGTTGACATCAATGGAGGAATCAAGATTAGTCACGATGGGTTCAAAGTCGATATCATAGGAAGGTGTGTTGAAGATGCACCTTTAGGTTGATGATGACCAAGATCGAAGGTTTGGAAACCTTGTATAAGGTTCTCAAGGTGCATTGACACTCTAGTAGAAATAGGAGTAGAGTCAACATGTCTTTCGGCCGAATTGGAGGGTGAGGAGAAAGCAGAACCACTTTCGGTGAATTGAATTTTCCAGATTGCTTCACTTGTACTATTTTCAACATTCCTCTCGACATCTAAATTGGTGCATACTCTTGTTTCTTGATCGGCAAGGTCCTCGGCATAATAGAATTCATCTTCACCCACATCGGTATAATCTTTAGAAGTGTCACCTACAAAATTGTTAGGAGAGAAGGAAGGTACTACAATGGGTTGTTCATCATCATCGGACCATTTGTCGAATGAGCTTCAAAGTTTACGCACTAGTAGTTGGAGATGCTTGAGAATCGCATTTTGGTTAGCCATATGTCTAGCATAACCCAAGTAATCGGTCAAGTAATCAAGGTCAAATGACCAAATATGACCACATCCTTGAACATTAGGCTTGTCTTCAAGATACCTCAGATTCAATGTCTCCTCAATCTTCTTAGCGGATACATTGTAAACTCTGTATGCCTTACTATGAGCGAATACCCCACAATGTAACCATCATCGACTTTCTCATCAAATTTGCCCAATGGATCACTTGGTATTCAAAATTGTCACTTGGCGATAAGCGGTTTAAGGTAATGAATAACGAGAACTTTCCCAAAAAGTTCATATGGTGTTTTAAGATGTGGTCTAGTAATGGACACTCTATTGAGTACATAACAAGTTTGTACCATGACTTGATCAAAACATGGTTGGAAGTTTAGAGTGCGCTAGCATTGATCTTGCGACCTCTATTAAGGTTCTATTTTTCTTTACGCCACCCCATTTTGTTGAGGGGTTCTTGGAGTGCTATAGTCCTTTTGATTCCCTTTAACTGCGAGTTCTATCAATTGCATTTTGAACTCTGTACCATTATCACACCTAATTCCTTTCACCTTTTGTTCAAGCGATTCTCAATAAGGGTAATGAAGTCTTTCAATACTTGGATGTTTCATCTTTGGTCCTTAGAAAGAATACCCAACAAAATTTGCTATAACCATCGGTGATCACCGACAAAAATATTTATGATCAATGCTTCTCACTTTAGTTGGACCAAGCAGATCCATATGAAGCGGTGAAGAGGTTCGAAATAATGCTTCTTCTTTATATGAGAACACCTTTGTATGAGGCTCTGTCTTGCTTTCCTTTGTTGCATGCAACACGTTATGATCATTGGTGAATACTTTGGCGGAAGACCTTGAACTAGGCCCGGTTTAGAAAGCGGTTTATGGTCTTGAAATTGACATGGGCCATCCTACATGCCATTTGGTGGACTCATCCACGGATGCTTTAGCCACCAAACATGTTAAGTCACTGCTTTGGTTGGACATTAGTTAAGTTGAATGTATAAAGATTGTGATTGCGAGGAACCTTGATGAAATTGAAGTTTCTTACGGGAGTTTGAAGTCTTTAGGCGACAAGACATTCATCCTCTGTGAAGAGTACTTTGTTCTTAGTGTCACAGTTTGTGAGGCGAAAACAAATTGAAGTGTTGAAGTTCCTTGACATAATAAACATTCTCAAAGTCCGGTGAGGTGTTTTGATGGTCCCTTTTCGATGGTTAGTCCATCACTTCCTCCAAAGGTTACATTGCCTCCTCCTTCAATGGGTACAAAGTTATGCATCATGTCCTGTTTCACGACATACTTCTAGAACAACCATCATCAACAATTCCAACATCTTTATGCTTAAGGGATGATCCTACAACAACAAAATATCTGAGAAAATTAGTACACTATGGAGCTCAAGTCATTCTTGACTTGAACACCCTTATGGATCATATGAGTTGTGCCATGTAGAAGTATAAGATCCACTATTGTTCTTGGGTTTCCAATGAAACTTAGGTCCTGTTTATTCCAAGAACAACTTCTTTGAGGTCTTGACGACGATATCCCGATACCCTTTCCCATCGGTCATAGGGTTAACATATCTAGGCCAAAAACCATTTTAAAATATTCCTTTGGTTGGTTGAACATATGGTTTTACAATTGGTTTCCTCCAAGAAAAGGAGTATTATAATTTGTATCTTGTGGAACATAAGGTGGTATATCATTTACATTTGTCCACATTGGTCTAGATTTCCTAGAAGCACCACACTACTCATCCTTTGCTCATGATAATCACAATCCTTAATTAAATGAGATTTACTTCCACACAAAACATTTCTTGATTAGAAGATTTATTTAAACCAAAGAAGTATTATTACAAGCGAAGTATTCAAACCAAAACCATGAAAAGAATTGTTTTTAACGGTACTATTATGCAAAGAATTAAAATGCAAGTCTTGAGGCAACTGTCTTGGAAGTGGATTCCTTGGCGACAACTCGACATGCTTATTGGTAGTCTTGGGTGCGGCGGGGTGGTGAAGACTTGGGAAGGCGGACTTGGGAAGGTCGGACTTGTCATTTGAATCACACTCTGTAGACCCTTGCTTGGAGGACTTGTCCTTTGTTAACACAAGAGACAAAGTCATTAGTAGAAGTATTAGGTGCAGCATGTCTCTTGACTTTTGCCATACGAGATGGTGTGAGCCATCAAAGTCTTTAAGAGTGGAAAGGTCAATGGGCATATGCTCACCTCTAATTGGTCCACGTCTGACATGTAGGTCACCTTCTTTCACAAAATTAGCTAGGCTGTGATGTAGATTTCGTGTGTCATCCCTAGCTTCTAAGCCTACATATTTCTTAAAGCCTAAAGCCACTTGTAGAATTAGAAGCTTGACTACTATAAATAAAACCATTAACTTATCTCCATTCATTATCCATTCTTTATGCCTAGCAATTTCCTCCTTAAGTTTCTCCTTAAGCTCTAGATTTTCGACTCTACATACGCTCTTAACTTCTCGGACCATTTTAATTCATTTGTAGCACATTCGAGATCTCTTTCTAAAACACCTATTTTCTCATCATAAGCTATTTGATTCTTACGAAACCAAACCTTTTGTCTTTCTAGTGTTTTTAAAGCTGTTTATAAGCTTCTACTTCCACATAGCATTCATTATATTTAGGTTCCAAAATATCATAAGCTTCTTTGAGTGTATTATAACGCTCACTACAACCAAACAAACAATTTTGTACACGAGAGATGCCCATCAAGGCAATCGATCATGCCTATCCTCGTAGTACGACTTGCAATCAACCCAACATTATCGGGACCATCATTATCGGCCTCCTCATGTTGCTTCCGGTCCACATTGCTATCGAGTGACCAAAGCGGTTGAACCCTTTGAAGTTCTGCCTCCTTACGATCTGGCGATAAGAAGAGTATCTTGTCTCATCACTAGCTTTCTGTCTTTGCATTCTCTAGAAAAGTGACCCATCATTGGCATGTGAAGCATTTAACCTTCCTCTTGTCAAACCTTCTTTGGATCGCGTCCTTTGAATCCAAACCTTCTTCGACTTTGCGCTCAAAGTTCTTGATATCCATGGAAAGCATGGCCACCGCCACCTCGACTTCATCTCTTCCATCTCAATCGGGTCCACACGATCAAAATCCTCATAAGCGGATCTGCTGAGGATCATAATCGACAAAGAAGGATCCAAGTACATCTTCCATAATGTTGCTTGATTTAGAGTGAGAACTTGATGAAGGAGCGACATAAGATGATGATGGATATGGGCTTGGACCATAGCTAGACTTTGGAGTGGAGGCTCCAACAAATGCGATATGACTAGCGAAGAAGATGATCGAAAAGGGCTTCTTACATCATGTTCAAGAGCTTTAAGTTTGTGGTACTGACTCATCAAAGGTAATCATGTCCAAACCACCTTTAGCTTTTAAAGCTATGCTTACATGTAGCCGGGATGGAGGTAATGACCTCGAAACTTAGAGTTCTGATCATCATTATCGGCTTTGCACATGTGATTCAATGACTTAAAATCTTGTGAAACTTATCATAGCCCTTGTGAATTCCTTCCTCTTGAGAGATTTGAAAGTCCTGGCTGTTGTCTTAGCATGGACTTCTTGATCTCCTAGACTCCTCATTCCCACGAACTTCGCCTTAATTGCTAACCATATATCCTTAGCATCTTGCATGAAGTGAAAATCACTCAAGTGATCCTCGGGAATAGCTTGCGAAAGAATAGTTCGACCTTGGTTTCTCTCGAGCGCCACAACTCTTGGCGATTTTGGGAGGAACATTCATCATATTACCGGCATCCGTGGTAGTTCTCTTCAAACTGTTCCCTTCATAATTATCGCCATAGATTCCAATCAATGTTGGAGATCGATTCGCATCTTCATCGCCCAAAGATCATATTCCTCCCTTTTAAGGTAAGGAAACTTAGCATTGCTATTAGAGACTTAGTTGTTGCGGATGGGTGGAGTTTTGGTTGTTGGTGAGTTCGGTATCAACATCCGAACCGGGCATGATGATTTTGTTATGGTTGTATGGGTGTTTAGAAAAACTTGTCCTTAGTATCGTAGAGACTCTCACGAGGCTCGATACCACTTGTTGAAACAAGCAGACCTTGATAGATCTTGAGCTCGTGGATCGTTATGTATGCCTATGTAATCACAAGCACAATAAAGACAATCTCTACTACTTATATTTATCGGTGAATATAAACACAAGTAATAACTAAGAACTTCTTGATCCTCTATGGATCTTTATATTAACTAAAGCGAGTTTTCCAATCGGTACATAACTCATTCTAATGTGTTCCTTTTATAGACAAGGAACCTAAACAATATCGCTAAACCGTTTCCCAAAAGCGTATAATCATAAAACTAAATAAGATATACACAATCACTTCCTAATAAAGCTCATGTATATCCACACTAAATAAACTAAACACGGAATAAACACTTCCATGAAAGAGACTAATAACTATTATACTTGATGAATCCATTATGTCTTGAGTGAAATCCACTTCATCTTGATAGAAACACTTGGCATTAATTTCGGCATAATCCAAACTTCACATAATTCCCAACAGCTCCAGTTGTACTATGATCATTGCTCTAAAGTAGATCTTCAAAGTGAAGCTTGATGAGCATGGCGATGTATTAAAGAACAAGGCTAGATTGGTTGCAAAAGGATACCGTCGGGAGGAAGGTATTGACTTTGAAGAATCATTTGCTCTGTGTAGCGCGCATCGAGGCGATTAGAATCTTCACAGCTAATCTTTGCAAGTAAGAATATGATTGTCTATCGGATGGATGTAAAGACGGCTTTTAGTAACGGATATCTTAAAGAAGTCGTATCGTCGACCAACTGAAGGTTTTGTGAATCGAGCATCCTACTCATGTCTATCGCTGAAGAAGGCTCTTTACTGACTTGAAGCAAGCTCCAAGGGCATGGTATGATACGCTATCAAAGTTTCTTCTATCTCTTGGATTTTGCAAAGGCGATTGATCGACATTGTTCACCGAAGTCGAGCGAACATTTAATTCACGTTCAAATATATGTTGATGATATCATATTTGCCTCGTGACCCCAATGAATGTGATCGTTTTCAAATGAAATGGGTTCCAAATTTCAAATGTCAATGATGGGACAAATGTCATTTTCTTGGGATTACAAATTTCACAAAGTCCGGAGGCATTTTATAAATCATTCTAAATATGCAATGAGATTTTAAAGAAATTTGGATTTGATTCTAGTGACCTGTTGACACTCCCATGATTGAGCGTACTAAAGCGGATAAGGACCACTCGGGGATCATGGTAGACCAAACGAAATATCGTAGTATGATTGGATCCACGATGTACCTCACGGCCATGAGACACGATATTCGTCATTGTATGCATGTGTGCTAGATACCGGGCTAAGCCTACCAAAAAGCACCTTGAGGCGGTTAAGCGGGTCTTTTGGTACCTCCAAGGAACCATCAACATGGGACTTTGGTACCAAGGACACCGGTATGTCACTAACGACATATGCGGATGCGAGATCATGCGGTGTCAAGATACTCGTCAAGCACGTGCGGAGGTGCTCGGTTTTGGGTGATAAGCTTGTGAGCTAGTCGTCAAAGAAGCAAATGAGTACTTCTATTTCCTCTCAGAGGTGAATACATAGCCATGTCATCTGTTGTGCTCAAATCCTATGGATGAGATCTCGATTAATCGACTATGGTTTTGTATTCAACAAAATCCTCTACATCTTGTGATAATAAAGTGCTATTTCTCTCTCATGCAACAACGTTCGACACTCAAGAGCAAAGCATATCGACATTCGACATCATTTCATCGGGGAACAAGTGGAAAAAGGTGTGGCGGAACTCTACTTTGTGAGGGAATACCAATTAGCGACATCTTCACCAAAGCTCTTCCTAGAGAACGTTTGAGTTTATCCTTCCACGTCTTGGTCTAAAGAGTTTACAACCGGAAACACTCAGCGTCTTCAAGAGGAAGGCGAGGAGTAAAGTTCTTTATTCATCTATCTCTTATATATATAAATTATAAAAACAAAATACAAAACTTGAAAAACCCTCAAAAGAAAATATAAAATATAAAATTCTCAAAATCCATAAAAATTAGAAAATCTTGAAAAATTCCAAAATATTGTTATTTTGTCATGTTTTCCTTATTCCATATCATCTACGGACTTTGTGTTGACATTCAAAGAATGTCACGGGTTTTAAATGTTCTTGAATGCACATAGTTTTGTATAAAAAAATGAGGCGGAGAAAAATGGTGGTTTATTGTCAATTCGATGATAACGTTTTAAATGTAAAGAAGCGAGCCGCCGTGTTTTATCTCATGTTTCAAATCTCATGCTCTGTTTCTTATAATAAATGTTTGTTATCAAAAGACAAATGTTCTCTTTCAAATATTTTTCCGTCTAATGATTCTTACGAAAATATTCGTCATCTAATGAAAACGAATTGTTTTGAAAACACTCGGACTCTATTTTTGAAAATCATCATAGCTTTCAGATGTCAAAATCTCATTCCTTCAATCAACAACTTTCGTCATTGATTGAGGGGGAGAATGATTTTTCAATTAAATCGAAGTATAGTTTTCATTCAATTGGCACGTACATGAGCAAGGTCTACTCTAAATGTTTTACAATAAGTTTATACAATTGGTACAAGACCTTGATTATTAAAATGTTTTCTAATAAGATACTCAAGCATGTTTAATCTTTGGAGTCTTATGTTTCAAACTTGATCCTTATCGGCTAAATGGTATCATAAGAAAGTCACAGTTCTCCTCAAAAGCTTTCAAAATCAATTTAAATCAACAAGAGATCTCAAATCTTAAATGTTTTGAAAATTGTGATCGGGGAGAATTTGTGATTTAAATTGGTTTAAACGATAATTCGATAAATGGGTTCATAAGTGTTTAGCAAGTTTTCCTCCCGCATGTGACAAACGATTTCAAATTTTCCATGCACATGTTGAGGGGAGCATCTACTTTAAACCTTAAATTATTGAAACGTGATTGAATTATCTCTAAGTGCGAGTTCCTCTAATATGTGCAAAACTCTTTCAAACTTGAGGCACATATTGAGGGGAGCAAACTTTTGAAAACCTCATCCTTCCTCAAAATATTTTTATCTACTCAAATTGATTGGGAAGTGATGATGATCATTTTAGAAAATGTTAATCAAAAGATTGGACCTTTCATTCTTAATCTAACGATTTCAAAGATCTCTTGCCTCCATTTGCTAAACAATTTGAATTTTATGCATATGTTGAGGGAGCATTTCTAAAATATCAAAACAATTAAGATACAAAATACTTTGATTTTATATCACAAGTATCTTGATTGATTTTCACATGGTTTTCAATTGGTTTCAAGGCGGAAGAACTATTTCAAAGACCGACCAACTTTACTTTATGCATGGTAATATAAGGATGATAAGGTTAGGTTGAGGTCGATGATCCTTGAACCGGAGGGATCTACCGGGAAAAAACCACTTGATAGTGTAGAGTCCTTAGGTATATTGAAAAAGGAGAAAATGAGATATAGGAAGAGTGCGGATGAGGCGAGCTAGTCTTGGAATAAACCCAACAAGGTTCTAGTTATGAAGTCTCGGTAAGCCTTGAAGGGTTGAAGAATGAAAAGAATTGAATGAGAAAAGGGTGAAAACAAATAGCCCTCAATTATTCAACCTTAGAGGCGATACCGGGTTCAATTCATATACTACGGTGGTTACCAAGGTAACATCGGTATTGAAGACAAGGCGTCATGGACCCGGTGGACGGTGCACTTCAACTTCCCAAACCACTCAAGTTCCTCTTAAAAGGACTTGTTTCATTCTCGGGGAACCGAAATTATCTATCGACTCTCTCTTAGAGATTGTTGATATTGAAGAAGGAGACCCTCTCCTAGTCTCCGAAATAGGAACCAAATATGCACAAATTGAGTCTAGAGCCACGAGATCATCAATAAATCTCATTAGGACACTTTCAATGAAGACTCTGCTTCACACAATGTGGAAAGAGATTATATCTTGAGTCCTACGCATTATCCTTGTGGTATTGCGGAACATCCGAGTAATATGTAAACATATTCACAATGAAGATGGAAAGCCTTACGGAGCCAACATCAAACAAGCTCACGGTAGGTGGCATGTGAGATCTATTCAATAGATCAACCATGTGACAACCGAATGAAAACAATGGGGCGATTCAATCTTTTGAATCAATCACAGTTCGAGATATGGATTGACGGATACCTTTGAAAAACCGGTCGTTGTGCTTAAAACTCTTTTCTTTAGCACATCGATCGTGTACAAATATTTCAAAATAAAGGTGTTTATGATTGATAATTGATTTTCATTAAAACCTTCGTTGTATTGCAAAAACAATTTCTATTGAGCAATACACGATTGTTTATCAAATCTCTTTTATCAATCGATGAATCTTAATTATTTGGTTCACTCACTCCGTGTTGTCTTCTTTGAGGCGTTCGGTTTGAGAACGACTAGAGCATTGCGAAACCTGTCGAGGAAATTCTTGAATTATACCGATCGCGAGCGGTACATGTCTTGATCAGCGAGGCACCGGGCGTGTACCTCGATTCAACGAAAGTGATCAAAGACACTTTCATGCACTTTATTGCTAGCTGTTGTATGCGAGCACGCCCGACGTTTGTGGTGATCGAGAATGAAGCGGTCAATCCATAGCCGCATGCTAACAATACACATTCATCTCTAAAGAAATCATGATTAGTGCTGGCGACTCGATACTTTCACTCCATGCTTACGCTGTCTTTGCAAATATCATGAACCGATAAAGCTTCCGCTTCTCGATGCGAATACATCATGATCGAGAATGTGAGCATGCCATTCAAATGTCACAACATCACATAATACCAACACCACAATGGAAGAGTCAAAGATTTATGTCATCGATGATCTCAATGTTGGCTCAAAACTCATCATCACATGGATCGACTAAAGACCTCCACTTGAATTATCGAACATGCAAAACATGAAGAATCAAGACTACGAGCTCTTGAGCAAAGGACTTAATCAAGAATCCTAGAACAATCTAATGTAATATCTGTTTGTATTTATTGTAAATTGAGGTGACCTCCTTGGGGAGATTGTTAGGAATTAGAAAATTCGAGACATTTAAGAGTCGGTCACCCTCAGTATATGTATTCGTTAAGCTCGTAGTCATAGTCAAGTTATATTATTAAGTAGTTTGTTATGTAACACCGTGGAGGACGGACGGGTCTTTACCAGCTGTATGCACGATCCATGACCGTTGGTGGCGTTTGTTTGTAAGAAACTATAAATACCCTCTACCTCCCAAGGTAGAGGGTTGGAGTTTCAATACCATTTTTCTTTGTTTCACATAGTTCCCAACTCTCTTCCCTTTCTCTCTCTAAAACTTTCTCTCTCTAAACTACTTGAACGCCTCTTGTGATTATGGTTTAGTGTGTTTGTGAAATCCTATAACTTACATGATGTAAGCTAAAATCAAGTATAATCGATCTCGATATTTGGTTTCACTTTCGATTCCTTAAAATACGTCAATATGTTTTCAATTCCCTATAACCCTATTAAATACTAGACGAGTAACCATGCATAGCAACGAGATTTTATAGAGACGGATAGTTGTAGCGATAAAAAAAGTTTATGGGTTATAAACGAAAAATAGTAAAAGCTTGAGGATTTGAGGATTATACATAATGTTTTGAAACCCGGTTTGACCCGGCCGGTTCCACCGGTTGAACCGATTTCGATCGAAAAACGAGCCAAATAAAACCGTTTTTTATATTTTCGAAACCCGGTTAGACCCGAAAATTAGTTTTGTATATTTTTCCGAAAATTGTGGTGTAAGCTTTGACTAATTAGTATATACCTTAAATACATTTTATTTTAAAATTATTTCATAAGTTTCCTTAAATAAATGACTGAAGTTTTTAAGTTTCACCATGATTGAATTTTTTCATTTTTCAAGTTTGACCATTTTTGTTTTATAAATAGTATATTTTAGTTACTACTATATTAAACTGAGTAGTTATATACAATTACTAATAATTAATGAGTTTCAGGTTTGTTATTAAAACAGACAACATATAAACGCAAGCAACAAGTTAAATTAACATCACCGAATTTGATAAGTAGCGTACATATTGTTTGCACTTCAATCTTTAAAATGTATTTTTAGTTATTAGATGAGTACTAGTGCGTAATAGCGGATTTTATAGTGTCGGATAGTTGTAGTGATATTTTGGTTACATAAACCACTTAACCAAAATATCATTATAACTGTATGCCGTTATAAAATTCCGTTGCTATGTACGAGTACTCGTCTAATTCTATTTTAAGCACGGATTACCGCTGTACTCGTTTAATCTCTTGTGTATACAAACATCAACTACTCTTATTCTACCTTGACTTTGTCTCGAAATCAGTCTATTATTAATCAAGAATCATATCAGTTTTTGATATTGGACTTAACGTGCGTTTGTCCATCTGGATCACTAAAACCCTAGGAACTACAAACAAATGTCCCATAGTTTCTATTTATTGTTTTCACCGTTGTCACTAAAACCATAATGAACATAATAACTGATGGTGTTTTTGGTTTTGCGGTTTGTCCCGTCATTACCATTGTCAAGTATTCATACCCTTGGAATGTTGATATTTTTACTTTGAGTTCCAAGAGATGGACTGGGATTCAGTGTAGCAAGCCTTGTAAATCAATTCAATTTCATGAACAGTTGCATGAACGGACGCAGGTTATTATTGGTAGCTGTATTTATCGGGTTTCTTATGAGAGAATTCATCTTCAAGATGGTAATTATACTCATCAATATATGATTGTGTCATTTGATTTGACTGCTAAAGAATTCAAAGCCATAGACTTTCCAGAGACGATAACAAACGAGTCTTATATGCCCGCACGTCTCTTCATATCTGAGCTAAGGGAGTCTCTTGTTCTGTTTGTACCCAATAGACAGGTCGGAGTATGGAAGATGGAGCATGATTGTTCTTTTACAAAGCTGTTCACATTTGACACACCTGAAAGATCACTAACTAAAATATTGGGATTTAGGAAGAATGATGATCTTATATTGGAAACTCCTCGAGAGGAGGCCAACCAGTTTGGGATTTATGATTCTGCAGTAGAAGTTTATGAACCATGGTCAAGAAACATCATTAAATTTCCGATTTATGGACAAAGTGATTCATTCTTCATTAGTTCTTACAAGGAATCGCTACTTCTACTTGATCACTTGGATTCTTGTATATATCCTGAAATTGATTGATCACAGAGATGATGGCCACATTGCAAGGTTGTGGATTTACGAAGTGATATGTTGTCTCATCACGGAGTCGCTCCTTTGTAGTTAAGGTGTGGAAAAATTACCATTTTTTCATAACTCTTTTAATTTAGAAAACTAATGTTATGCTTGGTATCATCTTGAGTGTGTAGATTTATCAATATTTCAAACTCATCGATCATTATCATGGTTTATGTTTTTCTAGTTAGTTTGGGTACTAAAAAAAGAATCCTTTCAATTTAGATTTCATTTCTTTCTTTCTTTTTATTATAGCCGAGTACCCGCGCATAACGGCGTCACGTGACCCTTACAAATCCTCTGGTGATATTGTGAATAAGCTTTGCATGTATGGCACCTTTTTTTACTTCTTAGGAAAAGATAAGTGAATTTCTGCGTATGTTATGGAACTTGGTTTGTGATGAATTTTTCCATGTTTATTTTATTTATATCCAAGCATGCATGTATGAGGAGATGAGTTCCGTGATGTGGTATATGGTTAAAATGAGTGATTTGTGTAACGGGTCAAAACGGGTATTTTGATACACACTAGCAACACACATTAGGTGGGTCAAGTAGACCTGCTATATAACTATCTAAAACGAATATTTCAGTTTTATAGTATAGAAAATATTTTTGATTTTCGATACTATGCATGTAAACCTAAATGTTTGTTTGGCTTTCTTAGCAAAGGTATTTAGATTACCTGAGGGGAGATATACATATTTTATATTTTATGATCTTAAATGGTAAGTTTTTAATAAAAGGGTGTGTTTGGATTTTCATTTTAAAGTGGGTAATTAAAGCTTATCAGGTTCTTAAAATTATTTGTAGTTTGGTAACTTTACCTGCATCTCTATAGTCAGTTTTCTCGAGCAACTCTTTTTTTTTTTTTTGGTTCCGCTAAGCTTCGTTGTTGGCACCTTGATCCCCTTTTCGATGTTTAAACCTAGAGGGGTTAATGACACAAGATAACTCAAAAGCTAAGACAAATTTAGAACCAACATCGTTACAATCAATAGAAAGATCATTCTCGAGAGTACCCACGAGTGGGTAAAACTGAGTTAAGGTTCTAGACAAAGATTTTCTCAAAGTTGCAGACCATTCGAAGGCATGGAAATTGCTATGATCGCCATTATTGCGATTACGGTAGTACAGAATGATTGGTACATATGGATCTTCCACAATTTGGTCCAGGATAGAAAGCTCAAACGTTTTCAAGTGGGGTGGTGTTGGGGAAGATGGTTCAATTCTCTCGAGAGAAATGATTTCGAGTTAAAAACTAATAACGTGCTTTATAAAAGTTCACTTATTGTAAGTCTTGTATTACATTCAATACAGTAAAAATATAAAGCAAATTCCAAGATGTAGAAGAATGAAAATATAAAACTTCAATTGCTATAAGTGTTATATGAAAACTATTTACCAGAAATACAAATACAACAGTTACCATCACTTGATTCTGTATGCCAGACAACAAAATGAAAGACTTTTGCCACACTTAAAATTGCTTTATCAATATTCTATATCACTTCTAAAGGACTTTTACGGCCAAGGTGGTTCCTCGGCACCACCTGGAACATGCCTAGGTACGTTCCTGCTTTGGAGGTCTGATGTCAAGATGAGGAATGTGAGAAATTTTATGCCAATCTTCGCCAATTTCATTTTCACATCTCTTGCTCAAAATTTTACATTGTGTAATGTGAAGGTAATTGAGATCCTTAAATTTTTCTATCTCGTCTGGTAGAGAACGTAATCTGTTGCAAAGTGATATGTCCAAGAACCTGAGTTTTGGGAAGTTAGTAGGCAAAGAATCCAAATATGGACAATCGTCTATGTGCAACTTTCGTAAACTAGGAAATAGAATGTTGTCCCTTGATGTATCGTTGTCATCATCCTGGAAACACTTCAAAGAACGCATGGATACCAAACTAATAATCTCAAGACGGGTAACTTCCCAAGTGGTGGAAGATGTTCACAGTTTTTAACATGATGAAATCGTACATGAGTCAGATTCTCTAATTTGACTAGCCAACTCGGAGAAATAACCGTTCCCATGTAATTGAATATACTCAACTTTTGGAGACCCGAATTTGGTTCTAATCCTTCAAGAACCTCTGTATCAAATGTTTCTTGTCGATCATGCCTTGACCACTCTAAACTCAAAATCTTCAGATTTGTTTTGTCTTTCAAATTGGCGCTCTTGGCATCCCGTAAACCTCCAACGTTCTCAAGTCTTAACAAAGTTAACTCCCTCCCAAGAAGATTTAGATTTCCCAATTCCCCTATTCGGGCGCCATCATTTTTAGCCACAGCAAATCTTGGAAGCCTTCGAAGGTTAGCTAATTCCTTTATTCCAACAGGCATATGGTGGAGTTTATTGGAATCAGTCTCTAGACGTCGAAGATTCCTCATATACCTCATACCATTCGGCAACACACGGAAACAGTAACATGATTTCAGAATTAAAACTTGCAAGTTTTGGAGATAAATGATTGACTCGGGTAAAGCTCTTATATTTGAGTCTGATATTTTCAAGTATCTCAAATGTATTAACTCGCAAATTGATTCTGGTAAAGTCGAGCCCTCAATATGTTGCAAATACAACACCCTTAGATAGGCATGGTTGGAGATTTGTCTAATGTTACTACTTCTTTGATGATCATAAAAGACTAACATTGATCGTAATAATCTTAGCCTATTCAGATCCTGTTTCGAAAAATGAAATTCACAACTTGATGCTAGATGAAGTACCTCATCCGTGGTTATCAGCTCCCTACCCGACTCTATAACCAAACAATTATCTCCCATTACATGATGTGCTAGGTCGTGCATTAGATCATGCATTTTGCATATTGCTCCCTCGTCGTCATCCTCCTTGACAACTTGGAAGAACGACCTCCAAACCAAACAATTAAAAATTTCTTCACCGAGTACATACAAGCTTATTTGCCCTTTAGGTGGAATAAAGTTATTTGCCATCCACAACTCTATCAATAATTCCTTACTCATCTCTTTGCCTTTCGAAAATAGACAACAATAAGCAAAACATCGTTTCATATGTGGAAGAAGATTATCATAGCTCAACCTCAAAGCAGGTAAGATGCCATTTTCTTGCATCTCCCACATGATGTTGTCGTTCACAAGCTGCCACTGATTCGCCATACTTTTTGACGACATTAAGCTACCCAAAGTCTTCAATGCTAGAGGCAAGCCTTCACATTTCTCTACTATCTTCCTTCCGATAAGCTCCAGCTCCCTTAAGTTTCCCCTCTCTTCCACCTGGGAACGCAAGCATCTTGAATAGCGACCATGAGTCCTCTTCTGATAAAACTCCCACATTATGTTGCATCTCAGGAATCTTTGCCATCATTTGGCAAGTTGTCCACTTCCGCGTCGTTACCATAAGTGTGCTGCCTTTTGCTCCACAACTAAATGCTTTACACAGCTCATCCCACATCTCGATATCCTTGTTTTCAATCCAAACATCATCTAACACAATAAAAAATTTCTTTCCTCGTAACTTATTTTGAAGGCTTACTAGCATCGCATCCAACGACTGCGAATCTTTTACATCACAAATGGATTTTATTATTTTTCTAACATCAAACTCGTTAGAAACATACACCCAAAACTTTAACTCGAAATTTGTATTCACCGTTTCATGGTTGTAAACTACTTGAGCTAATGTAGTTTTTCCTATGCCACCCATGCCCCATATAGCATAGACCCGAAAACTATCACCATCATCATGTGCCATGCCAATATCTTGGTTACAAATCTTATCAACCATCATCTTCATTTCGGCATCCCTTCCGAAGATCTTGGACGACAAGTGTATGAGCGAGCTAGTTTCCTTGTTCGGAAACTCATCACGAACTCTGGCAGCATCTTCACTTATAGTATTGCATGTCAACTTAAACTTGGATCTATTAGCATCAATGACATCCAGTTTTTTCCGTATGTTCTTAACTTTGTGAGCAATCCTAGTTTTGACCATAAGCGGATTATGATGAGAGGAAAAGAAAGCTTTTACCTTATATGTAAGGCCAATATCATGGCTGTGTAACATAGCTTCAGTTGAGGCCTCATCGAGCACATTTTCAACTTCCAACGAGGCGGATTTGAGAGTCTTGAGCCATGCCTCGACATCCTTGTGAGTCGTTTGTTTCATCTCAGCGTCATGTAGAACAGCTTGGATCTGAGTGAAAGTGTTGTTAAGAGCTGAAAGATCATTTCAAGTCCTCTAACCAACCAATACTCTTGGATGGCTATAGAAGTTAATCTTCCTATGACATCCTTCACAAGGGCCGAAATAGCTGCATCACCCATGATCTCTTTATGAACCAATCCAGAAAACCGTAAATCGCTTCAATGATCAGATGGGAAACCGATGTGTGTGTGTGTGTTTAATTGACTTTTTTGTTCGAGAAGGAATAGTTGACTATGATAACAAACTGTTTTATATCTACTACACACCACATATATAAAAATAGAATTGGTACGTCGACATACATTTTAAGTGTAATGCACAAATCGTATTGTCCTACATGCAGTTTCTTTTTCTTTTTCTCACGTTCTAGATTTGATCGCCACATACTTGTAAAACTTTTGTTTCTAAATATTGTGTCGATGCACTATTGCTAAGTTAGCTTCTTGGTTCTTCACTTGTACATCATCTTCAATATGGTATAATGGGTTCAATCAGTCGGCTCAACTCGGTTTTACAACATCTATTTCAACCGAAGGTTTTCAAGATCGAGATTCTACTTAGGATCGGTTTCGTTTTTGCAAGATCAAAATCGTAAAATCAGATCAGGATCTTAAAATCCTACTATAATATAGTCTTTGTATTATTATTCAAAATTACAAATTATTACATAAACAGAAAATTATATGAATGTTTCATGAAAATGTTGTCCTAAATTATAAATATGAAATGTTTAAGATGATTAACATGCTGGTTTAAATTCTATACATCATAATCCAGAACTTTGTATCCTTTTAGTTTGCGGTTTGAGAAAAGTAGGATCGGAACGAATTTTAAGATCTTATGATAAAAACGGGATCTTATAAAATCTTAAGCTTGCTAAGATCCTACATATGAATGATAGGATCCGTATCGTTTATGCTTTGTAGTATCACGAAATCGTAAGATCCTAAAATGAAGCTCGGGATCTTAACAACTATGATTTCAACCAACTTAACATGTTCCAATATTAAAATTTGTTGTTGGGTCTACTCGACTTAGTCGTAAGAAAGAAAGAAATTACTAAAGTTATGAAATTTCTAAGAGGACCGGAGTGAGTACCATAACGCTGCATAGCGTCAAGCTCTCGTGGCTAGCGTTATGGAGGCGACATAGCACCGAAGTGGTCGCTCTCGTCATTAACGATGGTGTATGCGAAACCAACCTTTCCTTTTTTTTCTTTTACTCTTGGCTACTTTTAACGACTAATTTTTATTAAAAATAATAATAAATAAATAACTCAATTACATATCATACATCATTCACAACATTTATCCTTTATACAAAATATTCGAAAAGCTTCAAATAATGTAAACTTTTAGTATGGACGATGTATAAGAATCTGATGATAAAGGTGATTGATTTTTGCTTTTGATAAAAGCTTATAAGTATTATCAATCGTTGCAACAACAACAAAACTCAAACTTCATACACACAGAATTTGATAAACTGTGAACGTGATGTTGCAAAAAAAAACGTTTGTTAGCCGACTATATTGGCGATAATCCAAAATACCCGTAGTACCTTTTTTCGTAAGCTTTTTTTAATGTAATTTGTATCTTTATATATAATGAATGGAAAATTAGTTAGTTTAAGAAAATTAAAATAAAATAAAATTGTAGGTCTTAAAAAGGGTAATTTGGCTTGAGTTACCAACCAGCGTGATTTTGGTGGTGTTACTGATATTGATGTTAAAGTTGATATGACATGACATGACATAAAAAAAAGGCTTGACATGCTCTTACTCCACCATGCTTGGTAGGATGGAATGGAATGCTAAGAATCGGAATTAAGACGTTTTTATCTGTTTGTTTGAATTGAGAATGGAAAAGGGGAATCAAATATCCATTCTTTTTCCATCAAAATGATTTTTTTTAAAGCGGAGAATGTAAAGAATCACATGATTGAACGTTGCTTATTCACAAGTCCCATTCCAAGGAGAATGAGTAGGCAATTAAAAATAATAATGTATATAAAGGGTAACTCAGTATGCAAAGCACTGTTATCTCATTAGGAGAAAAGTCACCAAACCTAGCATTTGACGATTGAAGTTTTCTTATCACCTTCATATGGGATTTAATTAGGCCCCATCCAGTTCCCGATTAATGTTTCAATAATACATTTTTCTAATCAATTTTGATTTTGAAAATCAGTTTTTTAAATTACTACACGACATCCAAGCATCAATGGGATTGTCAGGCTGATTTATCCTTTTAATTATTGGAAATTTTCCCATAAACTAAAATGCTAATATTTTAAGTAAATTGTCTTGTGTAAAGTTACTGGTATATCAAAGGTATATCAAGAATGGAGATAATTAAATCAAATTTGAAGATATTTTTAATCACGTAAAAGAACCATGATTATTAAAACATAGAAGGTGATGTGGTCTAATATGAATTTTTAGTTTATGTACACATGTTAGATCATTGCAATTAGAAATATGTATGCTTGTAGTAAAAATGCAACTCTAGTAAATCAAAAAAAATCTCATAACCCCTTTCTGATAATATAGGTTAACGAAAATAAATAAGTAATTAACAAAATTTTATTCAATTCGACTAAAATTTCATTATGTGTTTGTTCCAAACAAGAGAATTACTCGAACGACATATTCCTCTACTCATTCTCTATCTATACCAAACAACGGAATCAATCATCATTTCTCAACATTATTCTTTTTTTTGGCAATTCCATTCTTTACGATTCACTCGTACCAAACACAGTGCGAGAATTTGATTGAATTTTGTTATTAAAATAAGAACAATGAATGCTCTATTCATTTTAATTTTAAATTCAAATCTAAGGGATATTTGATTAAGCTTATTAGCTTATATGTGTCAATAAGCTTAAACTAAATGTTTGATTAAGCTTATATGAGTAGGCTTATGAGCTTATATAAAGGGGTTTTGATAAACCACAAATTTATTTAAGATATAATTATTATTTTTACTCATATTCTAAACCCGGTGCATATAATATCACAGATACAAAACATTAAACAATGTCAAATTCTTATGTGCTCGTATATTATAGTAAAAAAATAAATTTGATTAATATGTAAATCTTGTACGTGCACGAAACTTATAACTAGTAAATAAAGAAAAGAAAATAAAAATAAACCAATTGTCAAACAATGACTCAAACATTGACATAAAATTGAAAGATTTTGTTATAAAAAATGTCGCTTTAGTAAGCGTGAAAATTAGTTAAAATAGCTAAACTGGTAACAAGTCTTGACAAAGTAGCTAAACAAAATTGGGTTTGTAACAAACTAAGTCATTCCTTCTGCAAAACAACATATCGAGTTATCGACATTTACACACATGACTCAAACATTGACCTAAAATACGTCGTTGGCCAACTTCTATTACACATTTACACACATGTCAAAAAACATGTATCAGGCTATTAGGGGTTCAACTTAGACTACTGGGCCTAGACCCACCTTTCTTGTTATCTTTGCATTGAAGCCCAATGTTTTTTTTTTTTTTTTTTTTTTATTTTATTTTATATATACCATTGCATCAAAGTCAAAAAGTCTTTATCATTCGGTATAATCTTTGCATTGATGCCCAATGTTAATTAGGCTAATTGTAATACCAAACCCAAGGTCGGTCTACCCTTCGAGTCTCATCCCCCCCCCCCCTCTCTTTTATTTTGGTTGGTTGGGTCCTAAAAACGATCAAATGTTTGCATATGTTTGTGTGTGAGAGTGTTTTTATAATTAATTTTTGTGGAGTATGGTTTTTGTTATGACTGCGTCATTTTACTGACGTTTAGTCATATCATTCATATGTTTGGTTTAGAGAGAGAGTTGAGAAAATTGAGTTGACAGACTTTTTGATCACCCTAGGTCCCATTTGAAATTTTCTTTTAAACTTTATAAGAAAGATCATATCTTTGGATACTAAATTTTGTATTTATTCGATATTTAAATTTTCAAATGAACTAAAATGAGTTAGCAGTGCGTGGCTGATATGTCTGGATGAATTAAAAATTGACTCATGTGCTGCATGTGAATAAGAGTATGCACCTTATTAACTCGCCTTTTTAAACTGATGTTTATTTTATTGATACATCAGTTGAAGAACATTCTTACACAGTACTTAGATAAAGTTTTACGGAGTAGTTGAAAATAAACCATGTGACCATACACTTGTCTATATAAGAAAATCAAATCAACGCACTTTAAATAATTTAATAATAATAAAGAAAAATAAACGAAAACTAAGACCATGCAAAACCTACAACAAATAACGGAAACAATGGGGACCAAAAGATAGTCCATCAATGTAGACAAACCACTAAATTGTAAAACCGACAACAAAAAAAAACAATTTTTTCGTTAGTTTGTTTGTCACAAGTTTATATTATATTCATCTAAACTGATTTCATTAAAAATGAAATAAATATCTAATTGCACGGTAAAAATATACCCGTGAGCTTAAACCTTTAGTTAAGCAAAATCTGCAAAATTTATAGAATATAATTGAAAGACTTTAATAATGAAGTGTGTATTATACAATGATACATGAATCGTAAATTATTGGATATCTTTGCTGCAAAATGGTCTATGTCTTTTGTCGTATATTATAAATTATTGATCACGTGTCCACGATCTTTGTTACAAATTGAGTGCTTCATCTCATTGTTGAGTGTTTGACACATACAATTTGATGGAGACATACATACTCTTTGAAATACGTAACGGAATGCAATATTTTTGGAACAATACTTGTGTTAGGTAGTAACTTGTACTAAAAGTTTAAACTTGCATTATTTATGTAATTTGTATTCAGAATTAAGTAGAGATTATAAAATAAGTAAAATGTTAGGATATGAGAACCAACATCACTTTAATATCGTATGTCTCTTTCAATGAAAAATATGTTTGCCATAAAATTTACATTATTGACAAGGCCTAATATGACATGTATTGTCTCTAATCTATGTACTAGTGTCCTAACAACTAATTTTGGGTGCTAGGTATTTACTCCCGTCTCAATTTAAAAGTTTACACTTTATTTTAGACTATTAATAGTTTAATACAGACAAGTCTTCACTTATATATTACAACTATTAAAAAAGCTATTAGTCTCTCCGTCACAAAATTATTATCCTCATTTTCATTTTGAAATGTTTCAAAATAATAGTCTCTTTTTGTGTCAACTAATCAAAGATAATTTAGTGAGTGTGGGCGATATTTGATTGGTTGGGGTGTAGTGAAGTGCACTTTTATTAAGCTGTGTGTTTTGTGTGAGAATAATAATTTTAGATCGAAATAAATAAAAGACTAAAATCGTTGTTGGTCACTGAAACTTGTATACGCGCATCACAATGGGACAAACTTGGCGTTTCGTCATTTGGAGGTCAAAACATGGGTTTTATACTCTAGACTAGTCCTTTGACCGGGATTGTCATAGTCAGCATGAATTTTACGGCTTTACATCGGGGTATAATAGGCCATTCATGATTTTAACGTGGCATAGTTAAAATCTAACCCAACCTTCAACCGTATTAAGACCGCGTGACACACAACATTGAACCCTAAAATACAAGCAACACACGTTCTACCCAAAGCAAAAAAAAAATAATGGCGCGAGCGATAAGGGAAGGCTTTGTTGAGTTCGTTGAGGAAGAAGGTCGCCCAAATAAAAAGGATTTGGGTGTTAAGAAGGAGAAGGAAGAGGTATGACATCGTGTTATCAAGGTTAACGATTTGGGAGTAAGGATTACAAACTGGAAATTTTGTTTAAATATCTTAAGTAAAGGAAGGAAATGAAGGAAAAGGATGATAGAGAGTTGTGGAGTCTGGTAAGTGTATGTTAGATGATAAGAAACTTTATAGTTGTTGAGAACATGAAATCGATCAATAAAAATTGGGTTCTTATGTAAGTAATAGTGTTTGGTTGTGCATTGTAATCGCTTGAAATCGTTTGCATTTCTTAATAGGTTTGACTTACCAGTCATACCACGATAGTAAGTTACAATTTGTGGCCTTTCATAAATTTGTTTGACTTTGGTAAGTCAAAATTCAAAATGTTACAATTTAAGGCATTGGGCGTGTTCGGTCTCACTGTCAACACTAACACCAAACCAATTTCTTCTAAACAAACACCATTGTCAATCACAAGATGATTTAGTGCTAAAGCATTTGCATTTTCAACACATATTTTAAACCACCGCCTTTGCTTTTCTGATACAAGGGTGTTTGGTTTCTTGATACAACTTTTGCGATAAAGGGATGTTTGGTTTCTTGATACAAGGGGATGTTTGGTTTCTTGATACTAATTAGAAACAATACACCCAATATCACAATACAAGAACAGTTAAATACATAAAACTTAGATGATATTTCATCATTAATATAGTCGGTTACAAGATCGAAACAACTACATCAAACCATGACCAACAACCAAACAAAAGATCCAATTTACATACCCTTTTACCAACCTATATTTCCAAAACTAGCACCTAAAGGCGGCATTTATCTACCCCATGAAATACCCAAAATTGGGCATTATGCTCGGCTGTTTTCTTAACAAAACCTTTGTTGAAACGAATAGCTTCATCGGTTTGACTAAGAATCGTCTTCTTTTCATTACATTAGTTCTATAGTTTGGTTCACAACTGATTTCCGTTGTAATCGTTTTATATACTTGGTTCTTATTCTTCGCTATCACTTGTTTCGTCACATGTTTCGATCTCGTATACATTTCTTATCTAATTTTCCTATTCGCTATTCAATTATCGCATTTATTCATCCAGCTGTACTACATTTATGTCAATTTATCTATGCTATTCATATAGCAATCAACTTATTAATTAGATTCATATCTATTCACTGTGAGAAATCCTGTATGTCATTATACTTGTCGTATACTGAAGTCGTTGTTAACAGTGATCGATCACCGTACATCAAATACACATTCTGTTGTTAATAGTTTGTTCAGATATATCTCGATACAAATATTATTAAATGTTATAAAATTAAATCACTTTAATAATACCATTAATATAAATATCATTAATATAAATCAACTGATTTATAAAATGCATAATAACTATTTTAAGTAAACAAATCTTAATGTTAATCTAAATGACAATCAGAATAATACGATATAAAAAACAGCATCGTAAATCAACAGTAAATGGTTAATTGCAATACTGTAAATGAGATGTTAGATAAAAGATTCAGAACTAAACTTAAAGAGAAGTAATGAAATGTCGAAAAAATAATTACAAAGTGATAATAAAATCATAAAAATAATGTTAAAAGAAAAATTGTTATAAAAAAGTGAATTAAAGTAAAAAACGAATTAAAAAGAGATAGAAATCGTAAAAAACATGAATGAAAGACGATAATTCAACTGAAAATAAAGCAATTACCATAAATTGAATTATATCATAAAGAAACTGAATTTAAAATATATGATAAAATAAAAGTGAAAATAATGTATTACAAATAAAATTAAAGTAATTACAAATATGGAAGAATTGATAAAAGAAAACTGTAACCACAAAATTCATAATTGTAACTTCTCTCTTTATCATTATCTTAGACTCATTTGATAAATAAGTGTAAGAATATTCGATTAAGAAGTCTTGCATCAACAACTCAATCCAATAACCTACATAAGTTAGTTCTATGTATTACCTATTCTGGTTAAAGGAATTACTAACATTATCTTAAGACCTCATCTTGCTTGCAATTTTTGCATTTTACCAAATTTTATAAGATTTTAAATTCTACTATTGTTTTATAAGATGTTATTTATGTTAAATTTGGAACTAGTGTGTAGACTATTATTAATCATATTGACTATGATGTTGTATGGATTTTTGATGTTATCAAATTGTACCATTTGCAGTCAATGTGACGAATGTCGTGTTGTTGTGTTTTAATGTCATGCTGTAGTGGTATGGCAAGTTGTAGACTTAGTTGATCTGATTCACTTATCGTTTTCAATGTAATAAATATTAGTTGCTAGGACGAGTGTACATTGGGGACGGACGGTAAACTGGAATGCGACTTTCTGACCAAATGCCCTGTATAACCAACTTGGACTTAGAGCAATATCATGTCAGGTCACTTATCATAGGCTTGCATACCATGACTCATACTAAATATCCTACTACTTCAATATGCAACGGTGATTATCTACTCCTATATTATTATGCAAGTAACAATACCAGTAGAAAATCAGATATTTCAACACCTCTACTTCACACCTCACACCCTAAAATTGGTCAAATCACCATGTTAGAAATGACCTCCACACAGTCTTCTTTACTTCCTCTCAACTGTAACACTTTTGAACACATGTACAGTTCCCTTTCACACCCTACACTACTCTTCTTGCAAATCTACACACAGCCCTTGTCAACACCTGCAACACCAACACAATATCTCAAACACACTCACTGTCCTGTCACACTGCCGTAAACTGATGTACTGCTACCACACACACGCCCTACCGGCTGACCATACACACTCACCTTCCTCTACCTCACTTATTGTTATATATTTTTACTATGAATGTGTTTTATATGTTTATTGATTATATTATTAATGTTTGATTTATTGTTAATTCTACTTAGGATCGGTTTCGTTTTCGCAAGATCAAAATCGTAAAATCGGATCGAGGATCTTAAAATCCTACTATAATATAGTCTTTGTATTATTATTCAAAATTACAAATTATTACATAAGCAGAAAATTATATGAATGTTTAATGAAAATGTTGTCCCAAATTATAAATATGAAATGTTTAAGATGATTAACATCTTTGGTTTAAATTCTATACATCATAATCCAGAACTTTGTATCCTTTTAGTTTGCGGTTTGAGAAAAGTAGGATCGGAACGAATTTTAAGATCTTATGATCAAAAACGGGATCTTATAAAATCTTAAGCTTGCTAAGATCCTACATATGAATGATAGGATCCGTATCGTTTATGCTTTGTAGTATCACGAAATCGTAAGATCCTAAAATGAAGCTCGGGATCTTAACAACTATGATTTCAACCAACTTAACATGTTCCAATATTAAAATTTGTTGTTGGGTCTACTCGACTTAGTCGTAAGAAAGAAAGAAATTACTAAAGTTATGAAATTTCTAAGAGGACCCGGAGTGAGTACCATAACGCACACGCCGCGTCAAGCCTACGTGGCTAGCGTTATGGAGGCGGCATAGCACCAGTGGTCGTCTACGTCATTAACGGTGGTGTATGCCGAAACCAACCTTTCCCTTTTTTTTCTTTTACTCTTGGCTACTTTTAACGACTAATTTTTTTATTAAAAAATAATAATAAATAAATAACTCAATTACATATCATACATCATTCACAACATTTATCCTTTATACAAAATATTCGAAAAGCTTCAAATAATGTAAACTTTTAGTATGGACGATGTATACGAATCTGATGATAAAGGTGATTGATTTTTGCTTTTGATAAAAGCTTATAAGTATTATCAATCGTTGCAACAACAACAAAACTCAAACTTCATACACGAATTTGATAAAGCGTGAGCGTGATGTTGCAAAAAAAACGCGTTTGTTAGCCGACTATATTGGCGATAATCCAAAATACCGTAGTACCTTTTTCGTAAGCTTTTTAATGTAATTTGTATCTTTATATATAATGAATGGAAAATTAGTTAGTTTAAGAAAATTAAAATAAAATAAAATTGTAGGTCTTAAAAGGGTAATTTGGCTTGAGTTACCAACCAAGCGTGATTTTGGTGGTGTTCTTGATATTGATGTTAAAGTTGATATGACGTGACATAGCAAAAAAGGCTTGACATGTCATGGTACCTCTTACTCCACCATGCTTGGTAGGATGGAATGGAATGCTAAGAATCGAATTAAGGCGTTTTTATCTGTTTGTTTGAATTGAGAATGGAAAAGGGGAATCAAATATCCATTCTTTTTCCATCAAAATGATTTTTTTTAAAGCGGAGAATGTAAAGAATCACATGATTGAACGTTGCTTATTCACAAGTCCCATTCCAAGGAGAATGAGTAGGCAATTAAAAATAATAATGTATATAAAGGGGTAACTCGTATGCAAAGCACCTGTTATCTCATTAGGAGAAAAGTCACCAAACCTAGCATTTGACGATTGAAGTTTTCTTATCACCTTCATATGGGATTTAATTAGGCCCCATCCAGTTCCCGATTAATGTTTCAATAATACATTTTTCTAATCAATTTTGATTTTGAAAATCAGTTTTTTAAATTACTACACGACATCCAAGCATCAATGGGATTGTCAAGCTGATTTATCCTTTTAATTATTGGAAATTTTCCCATAAACTAAAATGCTAATATTTTAAGTAAATTGTCTTGTGTAAAGTTACTGGTATATCAAAGGTATATCAAGAATGGAGATAATTAAATCAAATTTGAAGATATTTTTAATCACGTAAAAGAACCATGATTATTAAAACATAGAAGGTGATGTGGTCTAATATGAATTTTTAGTTTATGTACACATGTTAGATCATTGCAATTAGAAATATGTATGCTTGTAGTAAAATGCAACTCTAGTAAATCAAAAAAATCTCATAACCCCTTCGATAATATAGGTTAACGAAAATAAATAAGTAATTAACAAAATTTTATTCAATTCGACTAAAATTTCATTATGTGTTGTTCCAAACAAGAGAATTACTCGAACGACATATTCCTCTACTCATTCTCTATCTATACCAAACAACGGAATCAATCATCATTTCAACATTATTCTTTTTTTTTGATTCCATTCTTTACTGATTAAACCGTCTCAAACACAGTCTTGAGAATTTGATTGAATTTTGTTATTAAAATAAGAACAATGAATGCTCTATTCATTTTAATTTTAAATTCAAATCTAAGGATATTTGATTAAGCTTATTAGCTTATATGTGTCAATAAGCTTAAACTAAATGTTTGATTAAGCTTATATGAGTAGGCTTATGAGCTTATATAAAGGGGTTTTGATAAACCACAAATTTATTTAAGATATAATTATTATTTTTACTCATATTCTAAACCCGGTGCATATAATATCACAGATACAAAACATTAAACAATGTCAAATTCTTATGTGCTCGTATATTATAGTAAAAAATAAATTTGATTAATATGTAAATCTTATGCGTCTTGTAAACTTATAACTAGTAAATAAAGAAAGAAAATAAAAATAAACCAATTGTCAAACAATGACTCAAACATTGACATAAAATTGAAAGATTTTGTTATAAAAAATGTCGCTTTAGTAAGCGTGAAAATTAGTTAAAATAGCTAAACTGGTAACAAGTCTTGACAAAGTAGCTAAACAAAACTGGGTTTGTAACAAACTAAGTCATTCCTTCGCAAAACAACATATCGAGTTATCGACATTTACACACATGACTCAAACATTGACCTAAAATACGTCGTTGGCCAACTTCTATTACACATTTACACACATGTCAAAAAACATGTATCAGGCTATTAGGGGTTCAACTTAGACTACTGGGCCTAGACCCACCTTTCTTGTTATCTTTGCATTGAAGCCCAATGTTTTTTTTTTTTTTTGCTTTTTATTTTATTTTATATATACCATTGCATCAAAGTCAAAAGTCTTTATCATTCGGTATAATCTTTGCATTGATGCCCAATGTTAATTAGGCTAATTGTAATACCAAACCCAAGGTCGGTCTACCTTGAGTCTCATCCCCCTCTCTTTTATTTTGGTTGGTTGGGTCCTAAAAACGATCAAATGTTTGCATATGTTTGTGTGTGAGAGTGTTTTTATAATTAATTTTTGTGGAGTATGGTTTTGTTATGATGCGGTCATTTCTACTACGGCGTTTAGTCGTATCTTTCGTGTGTTTGGTTTAGAGAGAGTTGAGTTGAGGGCCATGAGTTGACAGATGCTTTGATCACCCTTAGGGTCCCATTTTGAAATTTTCTTTTTAAACTTTATAAGAAAGATCATATCTTTGGATACTAAATTTTTGTATTTATTCGATATTTAAATTTTCAAATGAACTAAAATGAGTTAGCAGTGCGTGGCTGATATGTCTGGATGAATTAAAAATTGACTCATGTGCTGCATGTGAATAAGAGTATGCACCTTATTAACTCGCCTTTTTAAACTGATGTTTATTTTATTGATACATCAGTTGAAGAACATTCTTACACAGTACTTAGATAAAGTTTTACGGAGTAGTTGAAAATAAACCATGTGACCATACACTTGTCTATATAAGAAAATCAAATCAACGCACTTTAAATAATTTAATAATAATAAAGAAAAATAAACGAAAACTAAGACCATGCAAAACCTACAACAAATAACGGAAACAATGGGGACCAAAAGATAGTCCATCAATGTAGACAAACCACTAAATTGTAAAACCGACAACAAAAAAAAACAATTTTTTCGTTAGTTTGTTTGTCACAAGTTTATATTATATTCATCTAAACTGATTTCATTAAAAATGAAATAAATATCTAATTGCACGGTAAAAATATACCCGTGAGCTTAAACCTTTAGTTAAGCAAAATCTGCAAAATTTATAGAATATAATTGAAAGACTTTAATAATGAAGTGTGTATTATACAATGATACATGAATCGTAAATTATTGGATATCTTTGCTGCAAAATGGTCTATGTCTTTTGTCGTATATTATAAATTTATATATTACAACTATTAAAAAAGCTATTAGTCTCTCCGTCACAAAATTATTATCCTCATTTTCATTTTGAAATGTTTCAAAATAATAGTCTCTTTTTTGTGTCAACTAATCAAAAGATAATTTAGTGAGTGTGGCTGATATTTGATTGGTTGGGGAGTGTAGTGGTCTCACTTTTATTAAACTGTGTGTTTTTTGTATGAGAATAATAATTTTAGATCGAAATAAATAAAAGACTAAAATACATTGTTGGTCCCTAAACTTGTACATGCGCATCACAATGGGACAAACTTGAGCGTTTTCATCGCTGGAGGTCCAAAACATGGGTTTTATACTCTAGACTAGTCCTTTGACCAGGATTGTCATAGTCAACATGAATTTTCTGGCTTTACATCGAGGGTATAATAGACCATTCACAATTTAACATGACATAGTTAAAATCTAACCCAACCTTCAACCATATTAGTACCGGCAACACACAACATTGAACCCTAAAATACAAGCAACACACGTTCTACCCAAAGCAAAAAAAAAATAATGGCACAGAACGATAAGGGGAAGGCTTTGTTGAGTTCGTTGAGGAAAGAAGGCTGCCCAAATAAAAAGGATTTGGGTGTTAAGAAGGAGAAGGAAGAGGCTGACATCGTGTTATCAAAGGTTAACGATTTGGGAGTAAGGATTACAAATCTGGAAATTTTGTTTAAATATCTTAAGTAAAGGAAGGAAATGAAGGAAAAGGATGATAGAGAGAGTTGTGGGTCTAGCTAAGTGTATGTTTAGATGATAAGAAACTTTATAGTTGTTGAGAACATGAAATCGATCAATAAAAAATTGGGTTCTTATGTAAGTAATAGTGTTTGGTTGTGCATTGTAACTGCTTGAAATCGTTTTGCATTTCTTAATAGGTTTGACTTACCCAAGTCATACCACAATAGTAAGTTACAATTTGTGGCCTTTCATAAATTTGTTTGACTTTGGTAAGTCAAAATTCAAAATGTTACAATTTAAGGCATTGGGCGTGTTCAGTCTCACTGTCAACACTAACACCAAACCAATTTCTTCCTAAACAAACACCATTGTCAATACAGTATGATTTAGTGCTAAAGCATTTGCATTTTCAACACATATTTTTAAACCACTGCCTTTGCTTTTCTTGATACAAGGGGTGTTTGGTTTCTTGATACAACTTTTCTTGATAAAAGGGATGTTTGGTTTCTTGATACAAGGGATGTTTGGTTTTGCTGATACTAATTAGAAACAATACACCCAATATCACAATACAAGAACAGATTAAATACATAAAACTTAGATGATATTTCATCATTAATATAGTCGGTTACAAGATCAGAAACAACTACATCAAACCATGACCAACAACCAAACAAAAGATCCAATTTACATACCCTTTTTACCAACCTATATTTCCAAAACTAGCACCTAAAAGACGGCATTTATCTACCCCCATGAAATACCCAAAATTCAGGCATTATGCTCAGCCGTTTTCTTAACAAAACCTTTGTTGAAACGAATAGCTTCATCAGTTTGACTAAGAATCTGTATGAATTGAACAAGTTGGTGTGTGTGCCTCGCCTGGATTTTCCTCAGTGCATCCAAACAGTCAAGCGCTATTCCCCGAGGTCCCAGAGCTTCGTTCTCTTCAATCAGCTCCCTACGCTTCATGATTCCCCTCTTTAGATGATCAATGCAGCCATTTAACTAGCTTTTTCAAAAGCCCTTCTTGTGCAGCCTCTTCTTCAAACCAGACTGCCATACGATCATTTAACTTGGATGAACCAGCAATCTCCATGAGTTTATTCAAAATAGGGAAATCTTCCATTGAAAATTGTTTGTGTGTGGAAAAAGTTGTGGATGGGTTTATCGGTTCGTGTGCACAAGTAAATAGCGTCTCAGGTAAGAGACGGTCAAGGGTCTAATAGTGACTTTTTTTTCACACTCGGTCCCTGAATTTGTCTTGATTGCCGTTGTCATACTTAAAACTCTCGCCCAATAATCACTTTAAAATACACAATTGGTCCCTCAAGTTTCCAAGTTACGTATACTACAACTTAGTTGAAGATTAAACAACACAAAACCATTAGAAGTTTGACTTTGTTAAGTCAAACTTCTAAAACATATCAATAAACTCCAAAACAATTATTGAGTAATGGTTTTGCAATTTTGACTTTACAAAGTCAAAATGCAAATACAAAATAGCCATTCACCATTTTCAATGTTGACTAACTAAAGTAAACTGGAAATGCAATTTTACTTTCTACAATCAAATTGAAATGCTAAATGGAAGTTTGACTTTCGAATGTCAAACTTGCATCACCTACAATACGCACAAACAACAACATATGAACAAGCTAAATTTAAGCAAACCATATAAACAAATATTGTACCAAAATATAAAAACTATTTTGCAACATGAATTGTCATAGGGTATTCAACCCATACATAAACTACAACCACAAAAAAAATCCTACCACGGTTGTGGGGGAAGCTCGGTGGAGTTTCAACAGCTTCCTAGCCAACTCCCAATTCTTCCTGATATTTTCATTCCCATCATGACTCCTATCGCTGAGCTTGATATTGATTGTCTTTAGCGACCGGGAACACGCAAGTATAAACTTTATTAAAGTTAATTCATGCTCTGATCTAGGAAAAGCTCGAAACACCATAGTCCGTAGTTGCCCATGGTCGATTGTGTTTCATCTACAACATTGGAATTTTTTCCAAGGTAGAACACTAAGCGTGTTTGCGACTGAAAAATCAAATAGTGTTGAGATACATAAACATGGCAATTTACGAATGTTTATTTGATACATATGCATTACAGTATTACACTTACTCTTGTATCCAGCATTTTCAAATTTGGAGATCCACGAATCATTTCAATGATGAATGATACCATAACACTATTCCCAAAATTGACATCGGACAACTTAAGGTTAATCAGGGATACAAAGGGCACATTCATCCTAGAATTAGCTTCACGTATCAACTACAACAAGTTTTAAAGATTAAATTTCATTAATGTTACACATTTCTTTAACATTGTAAAATTATAAGTGTAAAACTCAAATTGTTCTTACCGTGCAATCATCAAAATCCAATGTAAGGGTCTCAAGATTTTGAAGTCTTGTCAGATGAAAGATATCGGATGTTGTGATTGTCGTCACAACATTATAAAGACCGAATGACAAATCTAACTTCTTCAAATTCCTAAGTTTTGCAATATCCTATAGTCTCATCTCGTTTGTAGTAGGACAATTCATTTTAAAAGACTCAAGTGAGGGACAACGAGCAATAAACTCCCAAACTGTACCGGTTAGAAAATTGACATGAATCAATTCTAAGCTCAATAGATTTGGAAAGCCATGAAAATATTCCAAAGTAGCCATAGCACAAACATGAAGTACCAGATGTTTCAACTCCCTACGAGAGTAAATTTGGGTTGGGAACGTAACTCGTTCACCATACCAGTTTGTAATAATCAGGTCCTCAATTCCATGCCTAGCCAAAAACAAAAGCCAAGCACGAATCTCTTCATAATGAAAGTCGTCTCTTCCAAGCATTGATCTTGGCTCTACAGAGAAGACAAACTTTCTTATTGGACCCATAAGCCGATTTAAGAGTCTAGTAACAAGCCTCCCATCAAACTCATATGTTAAATAATAAAATAAATCCTCATCAACTATGACATCGGTGAGCAAATTCCACTTAGACCGCCAGTTTCGCGCTAAACTAGAGGTTCTCACCGCTTCTAACAAAGGCAACCGATTCAAAATGTTACTGATCACTATATCTGGCATGTTGCTAATACGATCGATCAACATGGTATTGTTGGAAGTTGGGTTGGTCTTTTGAGTTATGGAAATGAGGATTTAGATTCGGATTTCGATTTTCAGTTGATCGTTTCTGGATAAAGGTGTTATTATGATTGGTAAAGTTTTTTGTTGGGTGGGTTTATTGGTTCGCGCGAAATTAAATGCTAGCGTATCAGGGAAGAAACGGCTAGTAGGCATAATCACATTTGGTCCATGGGTTGAAGGTTGGGTTAGATTTTAACTATGCCATGTTAAAATTGTGAATGGTCTATTATACCCTCGATGTAAAGCCAGAAAATTCATGTTGACTATGGCAATCCTGGTCAAGGGACTAGTCTAGAGTATAAAACCCATGTTTTGGACCTCCAGCGATGAAAACGCCCAAGTTTATCCCATTGTGATGCGCATGTACAAGTTTAGAGACCAACGATGTATTTTAGTCTAAATAAAATGAAAAAATGATATGTGGTTCGTAGGTGATGCAATTGAACAATCATAAAACTATTTAAATGTTTAAAGTGAACATTTATTTTAGAACGTATATACATGTTGAGTTAGCTTTCAGAAGCGCACTACATTTGACTTACGAAAACAAAACTTTGCAAGTAAAGTGGTAACTAGTGACATACATGAACATTTTACTAAAGGCAAACCATCATACGTATACCAAATGTAATCTCTTCAACATTTTCCTTCACATATTGTTCTCGGGAACATGCAGATTGACAAACACTTTATTTTTACTATCTTTAGAAGATTAGAGCATCATGTATTGTAACTACGATGTTATCAAAAGGTAATGCCACATTAGCATAACATTGATAACAACACACATCTTTATATCCACAATAGTTAGGGCATCCACTATATTGGTTTATGAAAAGATTTACAAAATAAAGAAGAGGTTTAAGAAACTTAGGGGGGTGGCAATGGTCTCGGCATGGATGAGGTATGAACCCATACTGCACGGCAACACCATTGCCAGTGGTGCGGTATGGGTTAGGCGGCATGGATCTCGGCTTATGATACCGTAGCGGTTTGGGAAGAAAGGCTCCAGTGGAGCGTGTTCTAACGGTCCAAAATATAGCCGTTTGGCTATTTTGGGTTAAAAAAAAAAAAAAAAAAAAAAAAAATCTCTATAAATATACACTTTAAATCACCAATTCAAATCACATTCTTCTTCCAAACAATTACATTTATAAAAAAGATGGATGCTAGGAAAGGAAAAAATGGTTCCACCTCATCCAAAGGTCGTAGACGAGGCTCTCGATCATAACCCCGTTCGTCCGCAAGTTCAATCACAACCTCACGATCACATAACCAACCTCACGATCACATAAATGATCCGAGAATGCGAGAGATCACTATTGCCGAAAAACGTGAGTACGCGGAGAAATATGGATGGCCGACGGATATTTAGATGCGTACTTTTTTTTAGTATTATGTAATTTTTTTTAAGTATTATGTATTTTTTTTTAATTATTAATGAAATATTATGTTTTTATTTAATTGTTTAATATAATTATGAATTAAAAAAAAATAAAAAATGAGTGAGGTATGAAATGACCATTGCCACTAAAAAACTATGAAGAGGTATGAGTGAGGTATGAGATTAGGTGGAATAATATTATTGGTGGGTGGTGAGGTATGGTTTAGACCATTGCCACCCCCCTTAGGCCATCCACAATGTACCAGATGGCATACGCATAATAAAGGCTTTACACTGTTCAATCCATTGTGAAATGGCCAGGTCATGCACATGTTGAATATGAGTTTGTTTCTGAACACACGAATAATATACTCACAAGCAAGTAAACTATACTTATTTAATATGTGGAGCCCACTTACCTATATATTCTTGTGGACATGATTCCTTTAAAGTTGTATAATTAAATAAAATATATGGTGACACCAAAATCTATTAAACTTTGTAATGTTTAATGGGATGTGGGTGATGGTGCATAGAAAAATGTAATGTCTACATGGCACTGATTTGGCAGTCCATTACACCCAAAATAGTTGAATGCATTAAAGATGCCCTTATAAACCCTGGTGAACATCTATTTCAAGCTTATGTGTCATGAAAAGGTTTAAGATATTGAACATTTTCATAATTTAATGCATTTGATTATGTGTGATGTTTATATCACTTGAAAAGGTTTATAAAACAAAAAAGGTTATAATTTAATGTCATAACACAAGTATAAATTTTTTAAAAGATTTACCATAGTACATGATCTTACACCAAAAACTTAACTCATGTAAATACAAACCAACACACGCACACATAGAGTGTGTTTGGGGAGGGGTTTATAGGACTTGAGCTTTTAAAATAAGCCGACTTATAAAATAAGTCTCGTTTGTCATCTTGAACTTATACCTAAAGGGGCTTAAAACTTTAGCCCATAAAAGGGCTAAAATTTTAGCAGGGATTATGAACCATAAATTACATATTTACCCACAAAAATATCTAACATATACCATAAAACTCATTTAATTATATCCTTTTTAGTAATTTTGCAATAATAAGCCTCAGTCGCAGCCCATTTGCCAAACAAGTCTAAAAAATACAAATTTCAATTTCGGCTTATAATAAAAGTCTTAGCCCCAGCCCCAACCCATTGCGCCAAACATACCCATAGCCGTTTCCTTCAAAGCTCTCACCATAACTTTTTTGTGGAAATTTTATATTAAGAACATCATATAGCATTGCGTCCTTGAAACAATGTTAATCTTAACCCATAACATCTTTGTTGATATGATTGGTATGATTAAATTAATAAATTCGTTAAATTGATGCTCTTTACAAAAATCAAACCCAATATTTTTCTTATCTACTATCTGCTACATATGAGAAAATACATTTGTTAAAAACTTAAAATATAAATGATGTTATTAAACTAAAATACCTCTACTTATAAAAAGCAATGCAATATATTCAATTATCTATATATATAATTACAGTTTAAAACACTAAGTTTATTCACTCTCACTTACTCTACACTCATATATTCATAAACAAAACTACACACAAATTAATGCTGCAATACACTGTCGCCCCTATACACGGGTAATCGTCTAGTAACTAAAAGGGATATGATTCACACACTCTAACTTTTTGTTTCTGCACTCAAATGTACAAACTGTTAATGCATGTTGTTAATACTAGCAGGGTACCCTTGCGTTGCAGCGGTGAGTACCTTGTAATAATAACTTTCGACAAATAATATTTCTATTGCGGCAACTTACAAACGTAGATAAGGATGATGAATTTGGTACGTTGTTGTCTGCATTGCTAACTCTTTTGATGATGAAATACTTGGGTTATGATTTTAACAATGTTTTAAAAGAATAACATTAGTAGCTTGTTTGGTTTGTCTTATGTGGTATAATAATTGTAATTTTGAGAAAGAGGGTAGTTAAAGAATGACATTAATTAAATGTTTTAAAAGGTTTACACCATCTTTGTATCATATACTTTATAACATGTATTGTTTAAGGGAGGTGATTTGCACACTCCATTAATTGATTGAGACACTCAAAAGTATTGTATACTGACATTTATACCCTTAGATCATTTTACCCATATTCACTCATGCACGGGTATAAATGTCAAGATGTAATACATTTGAGTGTGCAAATTACCTCCCATTGATTAAAATCAAGTTTAGGAGAGAAGTAAATGTTTGTATCATCTGTTATATAACTTGTATTGCTTAAAATTAAGTTTGATATGTATTTAATGGAGATAAGTGTTTTCCTCAATTATAAGATAGTAAGATTATACAAATCTCTCACGCATGAATTAGGGTGTGTCAATTAATACTCAATATGTGTTAATCAAATTCTTAATTAAAACAAATGGTTTGTGTATTAATGCTAGCTCTTGTTGTGTAAGAAGTTCCCCGGGTGTGGGTTCACCATAACAGGCGATATTCACTGGCCCAAGAGCACCCCCTCAAGTAAAAGCTTCTACAGCCAATTGACCAAAATGAGCATCCCAAATTACATAGAGCAATAGGTCTTACATGTAAAAGCAGACGGTAAGGACATATTTTAACATGCCAAATGCACATTTCTTCTCTTTAGCGTGTCAAATGCCTTACCAGGCAAAGTGCCAAACTCATGTTAAAAGGAATTGAGCTAGTCAAGTGGCTTACACAGTTACACCAAATGTAAGTTTGTGTGTTTTTTTTTTGTTTTTTATTTGTATTGTGAGTGAGTGAATATTTTTAGTGGGGTATTTTGTGGGATCCAATAACATGTTAGTAGTGTGTTATGAAAGAGGGTGTTTTAGTTATTGGTGTGTTACTAGAAGGTGTATGACGTGGCACTGAGGTGACATACCAATAACCTGTTAATGGTTTCTCCCATACTTTGTGCTCTAAGGGTCCTACACCCATGACTCAAATTTAGAACATGTAAATTTGTGGTTGTACATTATAAGATAGTTTTCGGTTAAAAAAAACTAAAATGGTCCAAATATGAGGAATTTTATTTTGCTTACTCTTATTTTGGTCTTTATTAAGGATAAATCCCACCATTCATCTAGTTTGATCTAATGGTGGGGATTAACTAAGATTTAATGGATAAACCACAAGTCATGTTTTTTATTATCTTTTGTCTTTTTTCTTCACTTTTTTTTTTTTTTTTTTTTCTTTTTATTTTTCTTCACTTTTTTTGTCTTTTTTTCCTTTTCTAATTCACGTTTTTATTTATTAACGTGTTTTTTTTCCTTCACGTTTTTAATGTTTTTTTAAATCTCGTTTTTTTTTCTTCTCTTTCATACGTTTTCGTCTGTTTTTATACATTTTCATACGTTTTCATCTATTTTCGTCTGTTTTTCATACTTTTTCGTCCGTTTTCATACGTTTTTGTTCGTTTTCATACGTTTTTGTCTGTTTTCTTACGTTTTCGTCCATTTTCGTTCGTTTTCATACGTTTTCGTCCGTTTTCATCCGGTTTCTTTCGTTTTCATTCATTTTCAGATGTGTTTTTACGCTTTATACGTTTTCGTCCGTTTTCATATGCATTCGTCCGTTTTTTTACGTTTTCATCCGTTTTCTTACGTTTTCATTCGATTTATGCGCTGACATTTGAGTTGTCTATATGTTTCGGACTATCACAAGTGATATTCACTGATATTCAGAATATCATTTTGTGATATTTTGAATATCGCTTGTGATTTTCTGAATATCACTTGTGATTTTCTGAATATCACTTGTGATTTTTTGAATAACTACTAACTACCACACTTTTATTGCTAATTTTTCGTGTATCTCATTCTCATGATGTTCAACTTTTTGGAGGAGAATTTGATATCACTGGTGACATCACATATATGTCAACTTCTTCTATTTTGTTTAATCATGTGTGATATCACAGATGATATCACTTGTAAAATCACCTGTGATATCACGTGTGATATCACAGGTGATATCACTTTTGATACCACACGTGATATCACCTGTGATGTAACATGTGCTTGAGCTTCTTCAGTTTGTTTATGAAGATGTTGTGCTTTGTTTAACCATAGCTTCTTCACTGATCAACCATAGATATTTTCAAATCCCGTTGTAAAACCTATTGAAATACTCACAATGTATCCATTAAATAGAAAAATTCAATCACAACTTAAATAATAAACAAAAATACACTAAATAACTATGTGTTTAAAGCAAAATCAACTTGTTTAAGTTTAATTTAAATGTAAACAAATGAAAACGTAAGAAAACAGACGAATACGTATGAAATCGTAAAAACACGTCTAAAAACGTAGGAAAATGAAAGAAAACTGATGAAAATGGACGAAAACATATGAAAACGGACGAAAATGTATGAAAACGGACAAAAACGAACAAAAACAAACAAAAACAGATGAAAACAGACGAAACGTGTGGGCGAAGAAAAACGCGAATTAAAAACGTAAATAAAAAACGCGAATTAAAAAAAAAAGCGTGAATTTTAAAAAGCGTGAATTTAAAAAAAAAAAAAAAAAAAAAACGAATTAAAAAGAAAATGTGAATTAAATTAAAAAAAAACTTGAATTTAAAAATAAAAGACAAAGAAAATATTTGAATAAAAAAGAAAGATAAAAAGTCAAGAAAAAAATATAGACTTAAGTTTACCTTTTAATCCCTACCATTAAATCAAATTAAATGAATGATTGCCTTTTGATAAATGAATTTGTTGATAAGCAAAATAAAGTAACTCGTCGAAATATATGTATCTCATCTTACAAGTCATAAATTCAAAAACAACATTAAAAACAAAGGGCCCAAAAAGGTTGGATGGGTCAAAAACAGGTGGGAAGCGGGTCGAAAGCGACAAACCAACAACTCCTCACTCCATTCGCCACTCCCCTCTCTTTAAATCATTCCTCTGCCTGCACATTCCACATTTTCACCCAATTCAATCTCTCACCATTTTTTTTTATAAAAAATAAAAAAAAATGAACTCCAATCATTTGCTTTTGGAAGAACCCATCCGTATGGCTTCAATTCTTGAACCATCAAGACCCGTAAGAACCCTCATCATTAAATTGTTATATATATATCTTTCTTTTTTTGTTGTTTGTATAAAGACATTTTTTTATAATTTAATGGTGATGTTTTTTATAGAGCTATTTTCCGTCCATGACAAAGATTGTGGGGACACTTGGACCGAAGTCGAGATCTGTTGATGTTATTTCTAAATGTCTCATGGCTGGCATGTCTGGTAATGTTGCTAATGTTTGTGTTTTTTTGTTAATAAATTATGGATCTGTGTTGTACGAGGATGTTTGATATAAAACAAATTAATGAAACTGATTTTTATATTGTCTGTATGTTTAGTTTTTATATAAATAATGTTTAGTTTTAGTAAAAGGGACGAGGTTTTGCTGGGGCGGGGAGGGCGAGTTTTTGACTGAGAGATGTGCGCACTTTTTTGACTTTTTCTTCGCCACCCACAAAATATGTACCAAGGTGGCCTAGTGGTTACGCACACGCGTGATGTCTACACATCTTGGGGTGACCAGGGAAAAGGTTGAAAATAGGCAGCGTGCATTTGAGTCTCAATCGCCCCTCTCGTATAACCTGAACTTGGAAACCCTTAGGCATGAGGGAGTGGTACCCTAATACCCTGGGTGCCACATCACCTCTATCAAATAAAAACCCTCCAACTCAAAACTACCCAATTTTACCCTAACACTACCCGATTTGGAGGGAGTGGTACCCTAGTACCCGATTTTTTGATTTTTTTTTTTTTCATTAACGTGCAAAAATCCAAACCAGTAGAAGAAAATGATGTTAAAAAAATTGTCAACACCTCTACACCTCTACACACCACCACTACTAAAAAAATTGGTGCAAAAATCCAAACCAGTAGAACAAACCACCACTACAGTCTTCTTCTTCTTCCTCCCTCACTACCTGTACACTTTTGGGTCAATGTTTCAGCCCTTTGTCAACACCTCCTACACACAAGTCTTCTTCTTGCTCAACACCTCTACACACAGCCCTTGCTCAACACCTGCAAAACCAAAAAAAAAGACAAAAGATAGAAAGAAATACAAACACAACACACATACTCGCTCGCCTTCACAACTCGAATTTGGTACTCGATCCAACTACCCGACATAGGCGGGGCGGTGTACCCGCTCGGGTACATGCTACTCATACCCTACCCACTCCACTCCCTCCTCCCTTATCCGCGTACCTACTTTTGTTTGTTTAGTGTTGTTTTATATATGAATGTGATTGACTATGTTAAATGTGTTTTGACTTTACATTTTAAATGTGGGAGATTCGTTTTTTTAATGTTTGTTTGTTTGTCATCTTTGAGGCTGGAAAATAAGTTAAAACTTTTTTTGGTCAAGCTGGGTATAGATTTTGTGATGTATGTCTATAAAATATGGATGTGGTGTTAAATTGCTTTGGATAATGTAATTTAGTGAAAAATAATATAATATTAGTTGAATGTTGGTGAGCACTTGGTTAATTATTTGCTTATTAGTTATAAAAAGATGTTAAATAGTTATATACTTATATCTGTTTGACTTGGAATATTTTAAATATAAGATTTGGGCACTTGATTATTGGATAGAAATTTCTTTGACATATTTAGGTTGTCGAGAGTAAAATCTGATATTTGCTTCTTTCTTGTAGTTGCACGATTTGATTTTACGTGGGGTGATGCTGCATTTCACCAGGAGACACTGGAAAATCTAAAAATCGCCATCAAGAAAACAAAGAAGCTGTGTGCTGTAAGTTATCGTTAATAAGTACCATTTCACTTAATGAAAAATCCATCTGTTATTACAAATATAAATCATGCAAGGATTCCGTATCTTGGTTTTAATGTTATCCTTCCGAGAGCAATAAATGTGTGCCCTTTCTTGTATTGTCGTTTCATCAGGTTATGCTAGATACAACTGGCCCCCAGCTCCTTGTTGTCAACAAAGCTGATCATCCTATCCCTCTTGAGGCAGATTCCCTAGTCGTTTTGACACCTGATCAAGAGAAAGAAGCAAGTTCAAATCTGTTGCCAATAAACTTTAACGGACTAGCTAAGGTATTAAATGATTGTATTTATTCGACTTCATATTTGGTTCCTTGCTAGGTCTTATGCGCTCATATCCTTTACGTTATCTGATTTAACATTTGATGTTTGCAGGCTGTGAAGTCCGGTGACACCATTTTTCTTGGCCAATACTTGTTTACAGGAAGTGAGACAACGTCTGTTTGGCTAGAGGTAAGTTGGTAGTTCAGAACCAAATATGTTAGATGTCATTATCATCTTGAAATAGCTCCATGTTTGACCTCGTATATAGAATTCGTACATCAGATGCAAAAATGATATGGATTTTACTGTCCAGGAAAATTTGGGTACTATATTGGAGTTTGTTAAATATAGTATATAAGTAGATATCTAACATCTACGTTGTGGATAATTACTTAAGGAACTTGCATAAGACCGTTTTTGCCACATATGATTTAAAACCATAAGCTCAAGGATACGGGTAGGGTTGTTACCATATAGCCAATGACATTTGTACGTTTTATCTACTAGACTTTTGATTCCTAAGTGTTCCCTTACCTGACACAGGTTAAGGAGGTGAAAGGTGATGATGTTGTGTGTCTGATAAAGAATTCTGCTGTTCTTGCCGGGACATTGTACACTTTACATGCCTCTCAGATTCATATCGATCTGCCCACACTCAATGAGAAAGATAAGGAGGTAAAGTTATCATATCAACATGACAATATTCACAGATCAATTCAGATTCAGTGTTTAGAATTTTACTGGCTTCTTGTGATTGATTGTAGGTTATCAGCACGTGGGGAGTCAAAAATAATGTTGACTTTCTCTCTTTATCTCATACACGCAGTGGGCAAGACATTCGAGAAGTATGGTTTACACTTCCTTTATCCCATTATTCATGTGATCATTTCTGAGACCCATATGGAATTTAATTTCTCTTTGTATGTTGCAGGCTCGTGAATATCTTTCTAAATTAGGTGATCTCAGTCAAACTCAGATTTTTGCAAAGATCGAAAATGTGGAGGTGAGATACTTATTAGATACTTTATATACCTCACGTAATAATTTTGAAGCTATGTGTGAAACACACATTAACGTGTGTCGTGTACATTTCAGGGCCTAGTGAATTTTGATGAAATCCTTCAGGAAGCAGATGGTATTATCCTTGCTAGAGGGAATTTGGGGATTGACCTTCCACCAGAGAAGGTTAGCACTAATTTTGACTATTTCGTTCCTCTTTACCCCAGAAAACTTAAAATAAAATCGAACTTAGGAAAATGAAGGTATTTGGTGATATCTGAAGTGTATTCTTGATAGATGTCCAGCATTTTTACCAATTTCTATAAAAAGAACATGTTGAATTATGAAAACTTTTTTTTCCAATTTTCTGACTGTCTGGTAATCTTTTACTTTCCAAAATAGAAATATTAAATGAGGTATTATTGTGTTTCCAAAAATTGTAAGATTTTGTTGAAGTTACTTAAAAGATTTCATTGTTGATATGCAGGTATTTTTGTTCCAAAAAGCAGCTGTTTACAAGTGCAACATGGCTGGGAAACCGTCTGTTATTACCCGTTTTGTGGATAGCATGACTGATAACCTAAGGCCCACACGTGCAGAGGCTACTGATGTTGCCAATGCTGTTTTAGATGGTAAATATATAATTCTATAATCAAGCGAATCTGTCGTTCTAAAATATATCTATATCTGCATAATACTCGTGTTTAGTACATGTAAAATAGTCTTGTTGATTCACCATGATATCAAGAAGCCATCATCGTTTTGATATATAATTGAATGAGTGATCTTATGTTTTAACCCAAGTTCTTGAATTTTATCAGGTGCTGATGCAATCCTTCTAGGCGCAGAAACAATGCGGGGGCTATACCCTGTTGAGAGTGTCTCTATTGTTGGTAAAATTTGTGGCGAGGTATTAAATGTCCATTTTGATTATCAAATACGTATTAGATTAGTTATGGAAAGAATGTATCTTTGTATTATTTTAGCATTTACGGTTCTTCAGTGTACTGATTTTGTTAATGTATGCAGTCTGAGAAAGTGTACAATCAAGATTCATATTTCAAGAAGACTGTCAAGTACGTTGGCGAACCTATGAGCCACATGGAATCTATTGCTTCATCTGCGGTACTAAATTTCCAGATCTTATAGCGTAGTACTATTATATAATCAATACGAGATACTAAGTTATTGGCGTGTATTTAGGTGCGTGCAGCAATCAAGGTGAAAGCATCCGTGATCATTTGCTTCACTTCATCTGGAAGAGCTGCTAGGTCTGTGTGATTATAAGTTACTATATACGTTTTATGTACCCGGTTTATAATTCAAATATATTGATAATGTCACCTGAACTGAACTATTATTAACTGTGCAGGTTGATTGCCAAATACAGGCCTACCATGCCTGTGCTCTCTGTTGTGATACCACGCCTCAAAACAAACCAACTTCGCTGGACATTTACTGGTGCTTTTGAGGTAAAATTTGAAATCACCAAGTTTGATAACCTTCCTTTTTAGTTTTGACTTATAAAACATTATGTTAATGAAAATCATAATTCCGTTACTCTTCGATATTTCGAATTTATTCATATCTGTTAAAGGCAACTGATCCTCGTGTGGTTTTTGATGATTTTCACGAGAAGGCAAGGCAGTCATTAATCATAAGAGGACTTTTCCCAATGCTTGCAGATCCTCGACACCCTGTAAGAACTCATTTACGACTTCTGCACTTATTCACCGGACAAAACTCTATGAAAAAACTAACTTCATGCTATGGTTTTTGTAGGCTGAATCAACAAGTGCCACAAATGAGACAGTCTTAAAGGTGGCATTGGATCATGGCAGGAGTATTGGCGTCATTAAGCCGCATGACCGTGTAGTTGTTTGCCAGAAAGTTGGTGATGATTCTGTTGTCAAGATTATCGAGCTTGAAGAATAACCAATCTAACTTCTACAGGATTCTAGTATATGCAATTTCACTGATTAGATATCAAGTGTAAATGGCAGAGCTTGAGCTCAAGTTCTTGTCATGCCACAACAAAGTTAGCCTCCTTTTTTTGCACTGAATTCTGGTTTGAGATGTGTAAGAAATTCTTGAGCTATTCAGTTTCTATGTTAAGTATTCGATCTTTTGTAAAATCTCGTTAAGTTACATGGAAATGATTTGCTATGCACAAATAACTTATTTGAAATAAGGTCATTTTTATATACACAGATAAAGAAAAAATGGTGAAGCAAAAACAAGATAAAATGACAAGTTTTCCGGAATGATAAATTAAATGAAACTCGGAAGTCGTATTACTTGCAAACAAAATCTTAATCCAAAGCATCACAAAATAACATTACTTGCACACAAAAACGTCGATTATTATGTCATGTTTTTTATATCACTTCGATACAAGCACTTACAGCAACAACATTACTCTGAAGTTCTTTCGTATAAAACAAAGCAAACATGGAATGGCACTAGAAAAATACCTTTATACCAAGCAATGACATCAACTGAGAGATAAACTGTGGGTTTCCTGGCCAGCCTGCTCCAGTCACTAGATTTCCATCGGTAAAGCAGCAATCTATTGGGTCTGGTTCTAACCAGGTTCCACCACCCAGTACCACATTAAGTTTGACAGCAGGATATGCAGTACATCTCTTACCCTATCGTACATGCGATAAAATAAAAAAGTCAATGGCTAATCCAGTTTGATGAGCAAAGTCAAAATCTTACCTTGAGAACACCAGCGGCAGACAGAATTTGTTGGCCATGGCCGATTGATGCTACGGGCTTTTCAGCCTCCATAAAATCTTTTACGAGCTTAATGACTGCAGGATCAAGAGCGAGGTATTCTGGAGCTCGACCTCCAGGTATGACAAGAGCATCATAGCTGGAAGCATCTGTCTCCTTGAAGTTAGCCGTTAGTTTGAAATCATGGCCCGGTTTTTCACTGTACGTTTGGTCCCCCTCAAACTCATGGACAGATGTAGGGCACGTCTCACCTGATATTTTGTTGGGGCAAACAGCATCCACATGGCATCCAAGAGCTTCAAGGGACTGAAAAGGAACGTATACCTCATAGTCTTCCATGTAATCCTGCATAGGAACGAATAATGAATCAGTTGCCAAATACCAATATATGTTGATTTTCCTTTTTTACAATAAAAATTAGTAGTACTTTCAGTTAGATAAGAATAACATTTTAAGAGCCAAATTAATGCTGTAAATTAGATAAGAACCCCAGTTACCTAATTAAGCACTATGTCCTCAAATATCGATTACTTTCATTTACATGCAATTTTCCGACTTCGAATAAACTAAGTCTACATCTTAAACCTAGACTTGGCTGAAAGTTACTCATGTCCTCCCAATTTCAATGGATTTAAGGCATCTGTGATTATATAATGCATGAATATATAAAAGAAATACTGGTGCCATAAATTAATGAAAAGTATCTTGCTACAATAAGAAAATAAAGCAGAACAATATATTACTGCCTTAAGGACATAAAAAAAGTGACGAAATGCAACTTACCCCACAGAGGAATAGAATCCGTTTGTCGGAACCGGTAACAGTACCTCCTAATGCCTTGATGAAATGACGGATGTACTCGGCATGACCATAATAAGTAACTCCAGTGATAATATTTTCATCAAGGGTGCATGATGCCAGTGTCTGTGGTTCAACCCAATGAGCACCAGCAGCAATGAGCACGGGTCCGACAGCAGGATATGCTGTAACCTTTCGACCTTTTAATATGTTAGCCGCTGCCATAATAAGCTGTCCATGACAGATAGCAGAAATGGGTTTTCCAGATTTGGCAAAATGTGAGACAAGGTTTAGGACACGATCATCCATAGCAAGATATTCTGGAGCACGTCCTCCTTGTAGAACCAACCCGTCATATGTGCTTATATTGATTTCATCAAATGTAGCATTCAGAGTGAAGTTGTGACCTCGGCACTCAGTATATGTCTGCTAAAACAAAAAGTAAAAGTTATATAAGACTAGCAGAATTTATAAGAAGCAGAACTACCTTACCATTGCGTTTTGCAAATACAAATCAAAGATATTAAACATTTTTAGCTTATACCGATAGCAAGAATGGACTAGAACAAACACCGGCCACCCTGACATAATATACACAAGGTTTCGAACGTTTGTATATATACTTTAGCGGGTACAATTTACTTTCTATAGCAGGTCATATTCGAAGTAAAAGAAAGGTGTGGAAATTCTAGATCGATTGTTATTCTGAAACGCTATAGTGTTACATTGTTATTTATGGTTTGTTATGACACACTTTATATACAGACTAGACGAATAGTTGATTTTTTAACAGTATAATATCATCATCTGTATCACATACAGAAATGGGACAAAAGCCTACGACATGCTAAATGCTAACAATCTTTTATCTGATAACACTACATACAGAAACGGGGTAACTCTAATCAGCAATTTGTGGTTTCTTTGTTATATCCTAATTGTTCCTCGCAGGGTCGCAGAGTAAAACGATTGTCTTGGAGATAAGTAGCTCTAAAATAACACCTTCAGGAAGTGTTGGAACTGCTAAATTTATTTATCTAAAAAGGTAAAGAGGTTCATTGAGTAGATGCAGAAATAGCAAGAATTGATCTGCAAATATTAAAGGTTCTTAACTGCCTATTTTAAAACAGAAGCAGTTTTGTGAGTGATCACCTTATCTTCAATTTAAATAAGCAGGTAGAGAGCTGCTTATTTCAAAGTGTTTATTTCAGCCGAAATTGAAATTACTTTTTTACAAACTTACCTAACTTCTCCAAATCGGTGGGCATCCCGTGCACTCCTAGTAACTGTTAGTGATGAACTTTAGCCGGGAGGAGTTGGGATTGAACCCGTGACCTATTTCTCCTTAGCGACCGGTCAACCAGACCTTTACGGGCAATGGCCCAATGTAGAAACTTACTTAACTTAAAAAGCTTCTTTTAAAAATCAATTTGATTAGTAATTATTTTCATTTCAAGCTTACAAAATAAGCAAATCCAAACACCTTCTAACACCACTTTCCTAAGCAGAAAAAACAATGAAGCTCAAACACACAGCCTAAAATTATCCAAAGTAACAATTAAAACTGCCTATTATTATTTGACCTGGTGATGAGACATTTGATGAATAGCAGTGCGACAAATATCTCCTGATTTTTTACCAGGACAAACGGCATCTACTAATAATCCATATGCTTGCAGTGCCTGAAAAGGTACCATCACCTGCAAATTTATAAAATTAGTTACCTATATATGCTAGTGCTACTATAACTAAATACTAATCACAAAATAAATAAATGACCTCAACGTCTTCCATGTAATCGCCACATAGCATCAACACTTTCTTACTCGCCATTTTTTGTTAACAAAAGATGATAATATTGGTTCTTACAATGAAATATTTGTGGGTGGTGTTGACTAAACCAGAGTTTATGCCAAGATGAGATGCTAATAGTATTTTAAACTACAAAAGGACAAGTTAAATACAGTCATTACTATAAATAAAATCAACAATAACCAAAATATAGTATTTAATTTGCAAATACAAAATGAGTATTTGGAATCGCTCGTTACATATTCAATCAACATGCAGCTCAGTGTGGTTCTTCTGGTGTTCGCTTGTATCGTGCTTCACTCAATATTGTATCCAAAATCCCTGGAACACGCACAAAAGCTTATTAGTTTTTGCAATTGAAAGTTCAAAGTATGCGTCATCTTTCCACCATCCTTAGGTAGTACAATCTAAATTTAAAATAAAAACCCGAACAAATAATCAGTAAAAAAAAGTTTCCAGGTAATCACAGTTAATAAAACATTCAATAAACTTGCCAAATTTAGAATATACTGTAACACAAGAGTTCTCGTCACGACAAATTAACCTTTGCATATTTTTGCTAAAGATACCGAATAGCAAAATCCACACATTCAAACATTGGTAGTTAAAACAAGTATATCAAATTTTTCAAAAGTAATGTCACACTCCTTACTCCTTAGTATACAAAATGCAATATTAGGGGAATTATTCATCAAAGGAAACATGTACATATTCGATTATTAATAGGAATTCTCGATAGATCTCTTTAACGTTTATGAAAAAAATGGTTTTGACGTGGCCAGTTAATGTTATTCTATAGCTTCAAACTGCTCGGGTGTATCATGTTTTAGTTACACTGTAAAATGAATTGCTTTTTAGAGCTAAAAAATTAGAGACTATGATTTTGAAAACGAGAAACATTGTTTTCTATCGTATATGCATCAAAGTATATCAAAATGAAAGAAAATGATTATGTCTGTAGATTTAGATTTTGGGCATCTGAATGGCATAGACTACGTATAAATTGTCACTGAATAATCGCTCTATGGATAACCGAAACTTTTGACATCTCTAGCAGACTACTCATAACAGATATCATCTATTATAAATCCGGCTATAGGTCGCACTATAGGTTTAAAAACTGAAAGGAAGGTTTAGTATTAGATAACATATAGTCTTCAATTCGTATTAAACTAAAATAAAAGGTATCACTGAGAGTCTTTATAAAACTCTAAAAATTACCTAGTTGAGCAAGTGTTCATATAAAAAAACATTCTTCCTTGACTGCCAAATGGAATCAATTCATGCATGTCCACAATGGCTAAAACAAAAAAGTCCAGATGTTATTCACGTCCGCTAGTAGGTTTTAATAATACTTATCAGTTAACTACTAAATGGCATCAATTCACGTTACTACACTGACCTTTCTAAAGTTCGGGTAGGTGGTCTCTTGCTATCGTCACAAAGAGGCCTTTAAACACACACGTACACACAAAATACATACGTCTTAGTAATGTATTAGCTAATTAACTTCAAGTCTCATATTGTGTATATATATAGTAGAGTGCATGGAATTTTGTAGCCCTCGTCAAGCGATGGCCTATGCAGTGACACCATTTGCACTCTCTTAAAGACGACCATGCTTAAAGGTAGTCGAAGTATTAAAAAAAAATAATAAAGAAAGGAAAATTTGCTTTTATACAAGATGAAACTTATTTCCTACTTTACTCATTTTTGTGACATATTGCTAAAATCAAGAGATTTTTACAATATATTAAACATGCCCGGTTTGTCTGTTTAATGTCTGACACTTGACGCTTAACTCCAGCTACTCATAAGTTACCAAATCTAACCAATCGTTAGCTCGAATATCATATCGAAGCAAAAACGATGAATGTGATATATTACGATCACATTGCCAACACATTGCGAATTCAAAACACATGACGTACGCATTTGACAGATGAGTAGTTGATTAGTGTTGATTACCTGGATGAATATGTTTGCTTGCTACATAAGAATAAGTTGCAAATGAGTGACATTTAGTTTAACTTGTTAATGTGCCACATGTCTCACTAAAAATAAAAGTTTTAGTAACATATAGTCTTCGTATTAGACAAAGAGTTATCGATGAGAGTACATAAAACTTTAAACAATTTTGAAAAAGTTTATAATAGTTGAGCAAGTGTTCATAAAGAAAACATTCTTCCTTGATTGGTTATGGTTTATTGGTCTAGCCGCGTTATGAAATGAACAACGAAGCTTTGTCGACAAATCTAAATTAAAAAAAAAGTTGATGAATACTAGTATAGTAGAGATGATTTACAATCAACGAACATAAAATTCATTGATAATTTTGCACTCTTAAACAAATGTATTACGTTTCCTACAAATATATACTTTTTTTTTAGTTTAAAGATCTATGCTTTCTTTGCTACTCATCTAGCTTGTTTGTCAACCTTTAGAAGTCGATTGTCACCTTCTCCTTGTTGTGAATAATAAAATGAGAATAATAGCGCGTTTTCTAAAATGGATTGGATGAGGATAGTGAAACTATAAAAGGGTTGATGCAAGATGGAGAAAGTTTAACTTGATATGACGTGTCAATGTAAGTTTTAAGAAACTTACATGTGGACGACTACACAGTTTGTGTTATTCACTTAAACATGGAGGTGACAAGTTAAGTATCTTAGTTTTGCTCTATATCTTAGAGAAGAAACGTGTTTGTAAAGACGTAAATAGATGATTTTGTATACTAAAAGTATAATATGGCTATCGATGAATGAATAAAACTCATCTTCTTTGTGATTTACTTTCTGCCTGCCTTCAAAGATGAAGAAATACCTTCATCACCCAAGTCGTTCAATCCTTGGGCATAGCTAAATAAAGCCGCACCAAAAAAACATGAGTAACAAACTAAAGCATCAATGTAGCTATGTTGACTCCAGTATGAGGTGGCTAAAGGGTAAATCTACTAAAATCACCGCTTTAGGCCCCCAAATATTTAAGGCACCAGTTTTATAACGTCATTCGTGAATATATAGACGGTCACATTCTTGGATATCGACTTGAGGTCTCGATATATAAAAGCTTCCGGTTACTAAAACCGCTAAAATATTAGGAATCATTTATTTGTTTATGTTTATTTTAGTCAATACAACTAAGTCTTTATTTGAGTTTAATAAATACTACTAAGTCCATCTTTTTATTATTTAAAACCATGAATTAAGCTCATTTAATTCTAATTCTAATGACTTTTAGACAATAATGTTGTAAACAAATTAAACGTTTCAAGAATCATTTATTAATGGTGTCTTAATGAACGAAAAAATAAGCTATTTTTCAACGTACAAACATGAACACCAGTGTTCGTTTATTTAATTGTTCATGTTATTTCGTTTGTTCGGTTAAACTTAAACTAAAGAATACGAACAAACCTCGTTTGTGTTGCTTCATTTCTTTAGCCTTACTCATACATTATCTGATTATCTCTAAAGAGAAGTTTGGTTTTCTCTTTCCTTATATTGTTTTTTCTTTATCTTTAATCAACTTTTAGATTCTCATTTTTTTTTAGTTTTGATAGTCGGATGTAGGGCTGAGCAAATGCACCCGAAAACCGACTTGAACCGACAAACCGACCGAAACCAGACCGAACCGACCTTTTTTCGGTTCGGTTTTGGTTTTGTATATTTATTTCGGTTTTTGTGGGTTTCGGTTCGATTCGGTTTTTGTCGGGTTTTTCGGTTCGAAACCCGAAAACCGACCCGAACCGAGTAAATCGGTTCATTTCAGTTTTGATATCTATTTCTTGGCTCGGTTCTCGGTTTGAGTTTTTTTCTTTTTCGGTTTTTGGGTCGGGTCGGTTTTTGTCGGTTCGGGTCGGATTTGACCCGATGCTCACCCCTAGTCGGATGTTTAATTAATTCAATAAATCGAAAAGCTAATATTAAGGAAAAGGAAAAAAGTATATCAAAAAGGCCTCATTTTAAATTTCGCTTTAACTTCTAGAATGCTTGACCCGACCTTGGTTGACTCACATCTAGCTATGCAAAAGATTGTTATGTTTAAGTAAAGGCCCAACTAGTATACTTATTGCTACTAGTCAGATATTTCAAGTGCTCTAACAATATGGAGGAATCGTGCGGACGAAAACAATCATATAAAGCCATACCGATGAAATTCCAATCCAGTAGTAAACTTCGACAGCAAGGATCGTTTTAATTGTCTAGATGGCTACATCTAAACTTGTACTTATATGCAAATACCGAAATAAGTCACGTGTTGCCCGCGAAATAGATTTGGACATCAAACATTGTAATCAAATCAAAAAGAACGTTCTGCTAAGAAGTGGAAGTAAGTCCATTGGTCACAGCTTGCACATAGCATAATATTCACTTACAACATTCAATAATCTATATTGAAGCAATATTTCACAAATTCCAACTTACGTTCGGTAACCGGCTGCCTTTCATTAAAATGTGCAGGTTAACTGCCAAGGAGAGGCCTGTGATGCCTGTGCTCTCTGTTGTGATACTACGTCTCAAAAATACCAACTTCGCTGGACATTTACCGGTGCGTTTGAGGTAAAAATCGACATCACCACAACTTTATTTCTAATATTGACATAAAACAGTATGCTATGATGTTTTTGAGAAAACATTCGTCTCTTTGCTTGTAGATATTTACTGGTGCTTTTGAGGTAAAATCCGAAACACCAAGTTTGATAAACCTTCCTTTTTAATATCGACTTATAAAACATTATGTTAATGAAAAGTCTGAGTGTGAGGCATATTAACCTAAATTATTTTGATCATATACTTGATTTTTTTGGGAAAAAATTTCGGTTACTCATTATTATTTGGATTTTGTTCATATCTGTTATAGTAACTGATCCTCATGTGGTTTTTGATGATTTTCAGTTTTTCACGAGAAGGCAAGGCAGTCGCTCATCATAAGGGGACTTTTCTCAATGCTTGCAGATCCTTGACACCCTGTAATTAAGAACTCATTTACGACTTCTGCACTTATTCACCGGACAAAACTCTATGAAAAAGCTAACTTCGATGCTATGGTTTTTGTAGGCTGAACTCATTTACGAGCTTGAATATCGACCAATCTAACTTCTACGGGATTGCAATTTCACTTATTAGATTTTGATCGAGTGTAAATGGCAAAGCTTGAGCTCAAGGCACAACAAAATTAGCCTCCTTTTTTTGCACTGAATTCTGATTTGAGATGTGTACGAAATTCTCGAGTTATTCAGTATCTATGTTAAGTATTCGAATTTTCGTAAAATCTCATTACGTTACATGGAAGTGATTTGCTATATTTCACTTCTTGTATGCACAAATAACTTATTTGAAATAAGATCATTTTTATGTACAAAGATGAAGTAAAAAATGGTGAAGCAAGAACAAGAGATAAAACGACAAGTTTTCAGGGAATGACAAAGTAAATGAAACTCGGAAGTAGTATTGCTGCTATATTTTGATTATGCATTGCTCATCCGGTCACACTGAAAAGCATAAAAAAACCTAAATAAAAGACAATATGATCCAAAAATCTCATGTTGTCGGTTTTGATGATTAAGCGAAGATCAGATTCAAAAACCTCGAAAAAAAAGACGATGGGTCATCTATTTCAATTTTCAACAATTATTACCACACGAATGGCACTTCAAAGTGTGATTCAGTTTATATATTATCACATAACTTGATGTTAGCCTCAAAAAGAAAAGGGAAAAAAAATATTAATCCAAAGCATGACAAAATATTATTACTTGCACACAAAAACGTCGATGATTATGTCTGTGTTTTTTACATCTCTTTGATACAAAGGAGAGCACTTGCAGCAACAACATTACTCTGAAGTTCTTTTGTATAAAACAGTGCCACACGCACAAACATGGAATGGCACTAGAAACATACCTTTATACCAAGCAATGACATTAACTGAGAGATGAACTGTGGGTGTCCTGGCCAGGCTGCTCCAGTTACTAGATTTCCATCGGTAAAGCAGCGATCTATTGGGTCTGGTTCTAACCAGGTTCCACCACCCAATACCACATTAAGCTTGACAGCAGGATAGGCAGTACATTTCTTACCCTGGTACATGCGATAAGATAACAAAATCATTGGTTAACTGAAAACTAATTTACTGATATTCTGAGCAAGCTTTTTGACAGGGTAATCCCGTTTAATGAGCGTGCTTTTGAAAAAATAAACAAAATTTCAAAATCTTACCTTGAGAACACCAGCGGCAGACAGAATCTGTTGCCCATGGCAAATAGATGCTACCGGCTTTTCAGCCTCCATAAAATCTTTAACGAGCTTAATGACTGCTGGATCAAGAGCGAGGTATTCTGGAGCTCGACCTCCAGGTATGACAAGAGCATCATAGCTGGAAGCATCTGTTTCCTTGAAGTTAGCTGTTAGTTTGAAGTCATGGCCCGGTTTTTCACTGTATGTTTGGTCCCCCTCAAAATCATGGACAGCTGTAGGACACTTCTCACCGGCTTTCTTGTTGGGGCAAACAGCATCCACGTGGCATCCAAGAGCTTCAAGGGACTGAAAAGGAACGTATACCTCATAGTCTTCCATGTAATCCTGCATATGAACCAAAACTGAATCAGTTACAAACACCAATTTATGTTGATTTAATGATTTCCTTTTTTTACATTAAAAAATAGTACTTTCAGTCAGTTACAAGTTTATGGAAGATTCTTTTTATATTGGTGTAACATTTTTAAGAGCTTAAGTTATGTTGATAACTAGACAAGAACCCCAGTTACCTAATTAAGCGCTATACATGTATAAGTCCGTTATTTGATTACAAACTTGCAACATATGTCATGAACCATTTATTTTGAATCTACGTTCGTTTACATGCAATTTCCAACTTCAAATAAACGACATCCACATCTTAAATCTAGACTTGGCTGAAATTACTCATGTCCCTCACAATTTTAAAGGACTTAAGGCATCAGTTCATATAATCTATGGATAAATAAAGGGACGAGCGCCACTTCAGCAAATTCAATTATCATGTAACTCATTGTTATAATGAATGAATAAATAAAAGTATCTTGCTATAGAAAAAGAAAGTTAATTTACGACCTTAAGGACATAAAAAGTGTCTCACTATTATAAGGAACGAAAAGGAAGTAGGTTTTTCTTAAATTAACTATATACAGATGGAATCAGTTATAGATAGCTTAAAATGAAAGAAATAAAACTAAAGTGATAAGGGCATAATAAGTAAGGAAATACAACTTACCCCACAGAGGAACAGAATCCGTTTGTCGGAACCAGTAATAGTACCACCTAATGCCTTAATGAAATGACGAATGTACTCAGCATGAGCATCGTAAGAAGCTCCAGTGATTAGATTCCCATCAAGGGTGCATGATGCCATTGTTTGTGGTTCAACCCAATGAGCACCAGCAGCAACGAGCACGGGTCCGACTGCAGGATATGCTGTAACCTTTCGACCCTTTAATATGTCAGCCGCCGCTAAGATAAGCTGTCCATGACAGATGGAAGCAATGGGTTTTCCAGATTTAGCAAAATGTGAAACAAGGTTTAGGACACGTTCATCCATAGCAAGATATTCCGGAGCACGTCCTCCTGGTAGAACCAACCCATCATACGTGCTTAAATCAATCTCATCAAATGTAGCATTCAAGGTGAAGTTGTGACCTCGGCTTTCAGAATAAGTCTGCTAAAATAAAAGTAAATTTAGAAGAAGCAGAGCTATCTTACCATTACGCTTTTCAAATAGAAATCTGAAATAACGTGTTTAGGTTATAATCAAAGCAAGAATGGACTAGAACAAGCATCGGTCACCCTTTTATAATATACACAATTTTTCGAAACGTTTGCATACTTTAGCCGATACAATTTACTTTCTATGGCAGGTCAAGAAAGAAATGATCAGATGTTCAGCAAAGTGCAAGATTGGTTGAAAAGCTATATTGTTTCATTGTTGCTTATAGTTTGTTTTGATACACTTTATATACAGACTACATGTATAGTCGACTCTTTAACAGTATAATATCATCATATGTATAACATACAGAAAAGGGACAAAAGACTACACCATACAAAATGCTAACAATATTTTATCTGATATTGCAAGGATAAAGTACAGGTTTCTGCCATTAAAATTTTACAAATTAGAGGTACAACGAGGTAACTTTAATTAGGCATTTGCAGTTTCGCCGTTATATCACTACGTATCTGCATCATGTGCAGTTAGTTGCAGTATATCATATCATTACTCTATCGTCACATGCTAGCCTGATTGCTCCTCTCAGGCTGGCAGGGGTGTTTGGGAATCAGAGTAAGAACTTAAGAAGTGTTTGGATTTGCTTTTTTTTTTTTTTAGAAATGTTAAAAGAGGTTCACTGAGAAGATACGCGTACATTCAAATGTTTTGGATTTTAAATTGAATCTCAATCAAGCATTATCAAAATAATCAAATATGTTAATTTGCCTCAAAATAAGCAAACGCAATTTACGGGGTGTATGGAATTGAATCTGCTAATTTGTAGCTGAACCAGTTTTGCGTTTTCCCAAACTGCTGGAAAGTAAGCATATTCTGATAAGCTGTAATTAAAATCAGCTTTTTACAGACATAATCAACTTAAAACCTTTTATAAATGCATTTGAATAAATTTTTCGAGCAAGTAACTATTTTTCCAAGTATTCTTGCATTATCTACAAATAATGCAAATCCAAAAAGTACTTAATTTTAACCTAATTGCTTGAAAATGTATCATACTTGCCACTTTTTGTTATTGTGTGTACAAACTTTTTTTTTTCTTACTGCGTGTACAAAACTTTCAATTATTGTGTATTTTGTGGCCATTTTTCGCTCGGTTCTCGAGTTGAAATTTGAGAGGAAAGGAAAGGAAATGGAAAGTTTTTTATGTTCTTGAGTTTTATTTAAAAGGGAAAGGAATCGCCGAATCGGTAAAGAAGAGGAGAGGAAGATTTGATAGTGAAATCTTCCTCCCACTTTTGGGCGGAAAGGGAAAGGAAACGGAATTAAAACTCGAGAACTGAGCGTAACTTTTTTCATATTTCGAAGGGTAAAATGGTCATTTTACATGGCTAAATAGTCACAAAATACACGCAATAATCAAAAGTTAAAAGTTGAGTACACACAATAACAAAAAGCTATGAATATGATACAATTTTAAATATATAACCCGGAAAAATAAGCAAATCCCAAACACCCTATTAGTATTGGTTATCAAGTAAGCATTCAAAAAGCAGATAAGCAAAAGCAACTTAGATTAGCCAAAACACATAAAACTGCTTATTATTACATTATCTAAAAGGAAATTTGACCTGGTGATCAGGATTAGATTTTTGATGGATAGCAGTGCGACAAATATCTCCTGATTTTTTACCAGGACAAACTGCATCTACTAATAATCCATATGCTTGCAATGCCTGAAATGGTACCATCACCTGCAAATTTATAATAAAATTAATCTCTTACCTATACTATCACTAATCACAAAATATAATAATATAATAAATTACTTATTATAAGTAACCTCAGCGTCTTCCATGTAATCACCACATATCATCAACACCTTCTTATTCGCCATTTTTTTGTTAAGAAAAGATGATAATATTGGTTTTTTAAATGAAATATTTTGTGGGTGGTGTTGACTAACCAGAGTTTATGTATGCCTATGAGATACTGGTAACTAGAAACTTCACTACTCGATATTTACACTTGACCCCCCCTTTTTGTTTGTCTTCTTAAACAAATACAATCTATTTCTTATTCCGACATTATTTGCACTTCAAAGTAGGGGTGAGCAAAACCGACCGAATCCCGAATCTCGTCCCGATCCCGAGTCCCGAATCATGTTAGTCGGGTTTGTCGGGTTCGGGAGTCGGTTTCTTTTTTTCGGTTAGTCGGGTTTCGGGCTTGTCGGGATCGGGTCAGGACGGGCCGAAAACCAAAAAACAACAAACAAAACCGATCAATTCCCGAATTCCGTCCTGATCCCGAGTCCCGAATCATGTTAGTCGGGCTTGTCGGGATCGGGTCAGGACGGGCCGAAAACCAAAAAACAACAAACAAAACCGATCAAATCCCGAATCCCGTCCTGATCCCGAGTCCCGAATCATGTTTGTCGGGGTCGGGAGTCGGTTTGTGTTTGTCGGCTTATCGGGATTCGGGTCGGGCCGGGTCGGGATCGGCCCGATGCTCAGCCCTACTTCAATGTACAAATAACTAAAGCAGAATCTTAATCATGTACAAATATATAACGCATAGCTTGATGTGTTCAAATCAATAATCAATGTGCGCAAATTAATTCTTTTTTCTTATATAACAAATTTGTTTTGGTTGACTAATATACGAGGTTTGAGTCATCGTTATATAGACTCAAACAGATAAAGCTCTTCATTTTCAGAAGGTTGACATGATCACTTTAAGTCGTCTTATGAGCTCTTTGGAATTGATTTACAGAGTAATTTAAAGTGACTCGATTTTAATGAGCCAAACGTGAGTTTGAGATACTTAAGTGGAATTTCGAGTGAAGTTGGAGCCTCAAAATACTCTGCTCGCGGAGCTGGTTAGCCTTGTCAAGCTTAGGTTAGAGTACACTTTTAGTGCTTTATATACGTAATGATTATGAAAAAGGACTAGTTGAAGTTGATGATCATGTCATACTATATCTCAGCTATGTGTACGAATCTGTGTCAATATATATACAGTATCTTGTTATAATATGTATTATGTCTATTGTTGTTCACAAATGTAACATCATGTTGATAATGTAAGTATATAATATTGTTCGAATTGTATGCAAGCTGATGCATTTAGTTGCATCTACACGGAATATCGCTGTCTATGCAATGCTAATGTCGAATTGGGGATAACCTTGATGATTTATTGCTAGATTGGGTAATATCATTGTGCATATATCATACGTTAGTTAGATTAGTTATGATGCAATTATATAATGTATCATTTTATATATAAGTTCTGTAAAATGCTAATTACATGTTATGCATTTTCGTATAAATTAATATGAGTTTTATATACATAAAACTAAGTCTTGATTGCGAAGTATCACAGTGAAGCTTATGTCAAAGTCGTATCATTCAATTTATATAACTGTACTACTTAGTTTAATACATATTGTAATTAGTTATCGTATAGGCCTATGCAATAGTAATGATAACATTGATGAACTATACTGCTTGATATCTGATGTTATTTATCGGTACAAGCTGCTGATATTATTGTCATATTCGTTTGATGTAACATCATAACAAAACTTATTGAATTGTTCATGACTGTACAATTGATTAACATAGAACTTCTTCATTTCTAACTGTAATAACTCATACGTATGTCATGATTGAAGATACAAGCTATAATAATCAGCTTATGTATTTATCATAAATGCTAAGACCTTTGTGAAATGGAGTTGTACATTGAGCATGGCAGAATATTGGCTTTATGCATCCTATGTATAAATTATTTGATTACTTACAGATGAGCTATCTGTATACTCAATACTTTGAACTTGTTAAGGCATCTTCTTGAGTTTGCGATTTAAATCGATGATTATGAAGATGTCTAATCATGAGCTAGCTATCACGCAATGTCTCTATGCCAGTAGATCTTTATGCAAGATATAAGCTCATACATTCTACATGGTAAGTATATTAAAACTTAATTATCATGTATATTGACTTAAATCAATCTTGCAACAAAATAACTTCCAATCTTTGATTATGTTAGAATTATAGTAAGATTCACGTAATGATTAATGCAAAGAATTACTTGAAAATCTTATAGTAAATAGCATTAACACAGATGACATTGAAAATATTCAAGTTTTCATTAACTTTAAATACTGTAATGCAAATCAACTTATCTGCAATCAAATTAATGGAATTAGTCATTTACGATATACATAACAGCAACATTCCTGACAATAGGTTTCCAGATCGTATCTTACATATTAATCATAAAAAACGTATACCATGCTGGTTAATCTCATCTCCTTAGATTCACATGGTGACAGCTATCACATAAGATGCTAATGTCTCATAAACACATAAAAACTTTGCAAAAGTCCTATCGATCGATCTAAAAACAGGAATCGTATGTACTTAAACTTGGTGAAGGTAGGATTGGACGATGGAGATTGAGTTTCGGTGTGTTTTTAAAATTACTTTTGTGCCCTCTATATACGCTTTTATCCAAAATTTTACCATGCGGTTGCTATTCACTGTCAATTCCATGTCTTTCCCTGTACTAACTCCCCATCATCAATTATACAATCTTTAGACAAAAATCTTATGAGGAATTTCATATCTCCTCCTTTTAATTGGAAATTTCATATATACTCAAACACGCATTAAAAACATCAGACATTACGATTCAATATTCAGACTTTGTGATATATTAAATTAATCATAAAAGAGCGATATAAAAAAGTAAGAAGATTTAGTTGATGAAAAAATTATCATTTTTCAAGTAAATTTTTCATATGAAAAAATAAAAATTTAAAATCTGTTTAGTTACACTTTTTTTTTAACAATTTTTAAAAAATGTGAAATTCTCATTTTCCAAATTTTAACTACAAATTTGCAAAGCTCGTTTTACTCTTCTCACTTTTTTTATTCTCAATTTTTATACGTCCATTTTAATACGTTTTCATCCGTTTTTTCGATTTTAACGTTTTTATACGTTTCTTTATGTTGTCGTTCTTTTTCTTACGTTTTTATACGTTTTTATAAGACTTATCGGGTCGGGTTAAATTGGGTTGAAAAATCTTGTCGAGTTGTTTTGACCCGAACCCGATAACCCGATAGTGTTATCGGGTCGGATTAGGGTTAAGTAATTATTGCTATCGGGTTATCGGGTCAACCCGATAAGATCCAAAATCAATATTTAATTTTTTCTCTTAATATTTTTAAAACCCCAGTACCATAGCCATTTTTTAATTATCTAAAAGTGTTCGGTACTTGTTTCTTGTATGTTTTATAAGAGCATATACAATCGTAACACCATAACACCAATAACACCGTCCACGTCAGCGCCACATCAGTTTTAACATTTAACATTAACATCCCCAAAAAACACCCACAACAATAACATCTCAATAACATTAATAACATTTCATATTTTCAATTTCAACCCCTAAACTAAAACAAACACTTCATTTACACACACAAACAAAATAATAACCTTTTTGACTATATATTGACTACCAGCTACCTCACTCATTTTTTAATATATACCAAAGCCACCAACAACCTCACTCCTTGAAAATACCCCTTGAAAATACCATCATAGCCACCAACAACTTGCTCATCTTCTTCTTCTCTGCACAAAAACGCAAGCCCAGCTACAAACGAGGGGGTGTTTTTGATATTTTTTTTCATGCCCTTAACGGGCATTATAAGCCCAACGCAACCCTCGTTTTGCCTCTTTAACGCCGGTGGTCCAATGGAGGTAACGGCCATAACGCCGTTAAACTACCATAACGCGTTATGGCGTTACGGTTGTACATGCTCTAAAAGAAATACATATTGTTTGCTCATTAGTAATAGAACATCACATTGATGTGAATTTGTGATTTGAAGCCTATAGTGAAAATACGAAACTGTAATGCATATTACATCACATTAGTGTGAACTGAAACTTTGAATTGGATGTTGAGTGATATAATATGCATATTTGTAGTATCACCCGATAATCCGAATCACCCGACCCGACTTAACCCGACCCGAAAACCACCAGAACCCCATAACCCGATTCCTTATCGAGTCGGGTTGCGGGTGAGTTTTTAAAAATCAAAACCCGACTCAACCCGACCCGATAAGACCCGATAACACCCATAGTTGTAATAGTTTATGTAATAGGATGGATAATATCCAAGACACATGACTCATACCTATTGAGCTAATTCATAACCCATTTCCCATTGCATGACATCATGCATAAAATCATGTTGGGTATTATCCATGACCCATTGTCTAGATACATTGTAACTTGTTGGGTGCCCATGGCTCATACCCATAACCCGGTTTGCAACCCAAAATCCGGACTGGTACAACCTAATTTCCCGGATCCCTAGATTAGATCGACGGATCCCCAGTGAGGGATCCATGAATGGCCGCAATAAGCATATTTGCCTATAAATAGTGAATCATTTATTCATTGTTACTCACCCTTCTTCTTACAACTCTCTTATATATTATCTCACTCTTCTAACTTCTGATCTCTTGATCAATCTAGTAGTTCTTCTTTCTTTTGTTGTGATTCTCATATAGGTCATTCTCAAAGGCGAGATCACGATATACTACAAGTCATCCAAGCAAGGGGTCCTTGATTGATTTGTCCATCCACAAGATTTCTGTAGCAAGATCTTGTATTTCATATTTCATGTAGTTGTTGTGTAATAGTTGTGTTGGTTTGGTCCGCGCGCTAAGTACTCGGTATTTAGCTTTGTCTGGAAAAAGTGTGCGACGCTGAGAATTCTCCGTGTGAAGGATCTTGTTGACATAGTGCTTGAACTCTCGAGTGGGAACTCGGGAGTGGATTAGGCAAGGAAGGTGTCCTTGTAGCCGAACCACTATAAATCACTTGTGTCGCTACTCTCTATCCTTTACTTTACTTGCTTTCATTATTTACTTTACTTATTGTTTTATACTTCTATCCATCCACATGAATTCACATAAAACCGGATCTAAATCTTTGAAACTTAAATTAAAATCGGCAAAACTATTCAACCTCCCAGTATAGTTTTCCACAATTGGCATCAAGAGCAAGGTTTACAAAAGTTTTAAAGTAAATTGTATTTTAAAAACTTTTCGATCACAATGAGTTTTTAAAATTATAAAGAAGGGCAATCTATGCAACAACCTCCACTATTTGAAACTAATGGTTTTATTTAGTGGAAAAATATATTTGAAACTTATGTGAAATCAAAAGATATTGATCTTTGGTATATTATTGTTGAAGGTGATTTTCAAGCTACTTCAAAAGATGATAAAACCGACAACGAAGTAAATATCTTTTATGATCGTCTCACCGACGACCAAAATAAAAAGCTTTCCAAAAATAGTGAGGCAAAAATGGTTTTATACAATGGCTTACCTAAAAAGGAATTTGAAAGAATTTATATGCTTAAAACCTCTAAAGAAATTTAGAATTCTTTAATTGTAACACAACAAGGAAATCAACAAGTTAAAAATAACAAAATTGATTTATTTGTTCAACAATATGAACAATTTTCAATATCGGATGAGGAAGAAAGCTTTTTATGAACAATTTTCAATTTATGGTAGAAGGCAAAAGGCCTCACCCACCCACGGATTCCTCGGAAGAAAGGGAGAGGCAAAGAGAAGGTGAAAGTAGTAGCAACCCACTTAAATACCGATCTCGACCCTCGACTACATCAACCAATCACGGACGTTCTAATGCATCACCCGAATGGCAACAAACCAATGGAATCTTCAAGTGTTTCGCCAACTTCAAGAAAAAGAAGAGATGGTGTGACAAAGAGTGGAGGATGGGCGTCACCTTCGGTCTCCACTTTGCAAATTAAGTAAAAACTTCGAGATAAATAAGTATTAGACCTTTCAAAAAGCATAATTATTTCACCTAGAATCATTCGATGACGGATCCTCGGTTTATAACTAGCCGGATCCTCAGTGAGGGGATCCGCAGGATCCGTGGTCGCAAAAAGCTTAAATCGCCTTCCTCTTCAATTTTAAGCCACATTTTGGTTATCTAACCACTTTTAGCTTGCATTTATTATCTTCCTATAGTTGATCAATATCCTGAGTGCATGCTTAATCCTCTTAGTGGCCAAGAATTTAATTCCCAGTTCAAATTACCCTTTATAAACCAAACACTCTTAAGGTTAAGGCATCACTCCCACATAGCTTTCAAAAATCAGTTACTAAAAGCTCATATAGCATCCTTATCATCACCATGACCAAAGCTCTTTGCAACAACTCCTCAACCAAAGGCTCATCCAAAAGAAAGGGTCATATGATCCATGAAATTTCATCCACCGAATCATCTCCCATAAGAGATAACAATGCTAGAATCCCACCTCAACAAACTCATTCAACAATTTCTAAGAGAACCGCAAGGATTAGCATCAAACCTTTTGGACTAGAAAAAGGGTCATCTAGTTCAAAACCAAACATAGCTAGTTCTAGCAAGTCGTCTAAGTCCTCATTCCTTGAGCATAGATTTAACGAGCCTCTTCCTCACCCAAATCTCTATTCATTAGAGCATTCGCCACCAAGAACCTCCCACTCACCAACTTTCTCGTTAAATAGGGAACCACCCACAGCACCGAATAGTCCATCATGGGAAACAAGGAACAATCATGGACATGATCATATGGAGGACTTTCCACTACCATTACCCTCACTTTTGGTAGAACCTCATCCCACACCTCAAAATGAAACCCCACAATCATTCGTAGAGCCTCCTCAAAACATCCATTTTCCTCCGGTTCCCAATCAAGGCAATAATTGCCCAAATTGTCTAATCACCCAAGGACTTGTTCAAAAGTACGAAATGAGTTACATTTCATGTTTAATCATCTTCTTGAAAGATTGGACCAAATCAACAAGTCTACTCATCCTTAGACTCTAGCACTTTGTTGCATTCTAGGCTTTAGTAACTTATTAGTAGAAAATGTATGGCTAAATCTGTAACACCCCAACCCGACAAGGGTAAAGATATCACAAATACGGTTTCATATCAGAACCTTAAGTACTATACAATAGCGGAAGCCTTTACAAAACTTACAAAAGAAAATATAAATAACTTAATAATCAAAATAAATCTAAGATCCCTATTTTCAAATCTTGCTCTCACTTCTACTCTCGACCAGATCACTATCCCATAAGCTCATCTTGAATGCTTAATACCGCGCAGAAAAGAAATGCGGTGAGCTTACAAAGCCCAAAGGAATGTATATAACGAAACGAAACTAAACAAAACAAAATACGAAATGAAATAAAGAAACTAATAACGAAGTCACAATGAACGAGGATAATGAATCATCGAGGATTCTCATGAAACGCAAACACACGTAAACCGGAAGAACAAACAACAAATAAGAACAAACACATAGCATATTGATGACACAAATCAAGCACATCATAATCAACGTGCAATTAATAAATCGTGCAATTTAAGTACATATAAGTCAAACGAAATACCGAAAGCTAGCGTAAACAACTACTAGAAGTAAACATGTCCTTTACACCACCAATTAATCTACATTTAACACACTTATCCAATATCGTAGCAATGAACAATAGCGATCAAACGTGGCAACACACATACAAATAGAAAACACAAGAGGAAAACTATAACTAAATAAGCAAAAGACATAGCATAGCAATTAGCAAGTTATCAAGTCGATATCATAAGTTAAACCATTTCCCGATCAAACTTTAGTATAGACAATTTAAACATGGCGTATCAAACATAAGCGATATACGAACACCAACGGATAATCAAAGTTCACGAATTATCCGAACAATTATACATAATGAACTTACCGAACAATCAATTATACACTAGCATAATCATCATACGATCAACAAGGTCACATAATGGTAAACTAACATATAATCGATGACAACATGCTAATCACATTTAAGCATATTAATCATATCCTAGCATGGCAAACGGTAGTCACATAAACTTGTCAAAGCATAAACACATTCAATAAACATATAATAATTCAAGATGTAACTCGAAACATTGACAAATACGGAATCATAAATGTAATATCTAACACATAAATAACAGATCATGATTTAGTTATCTACCACGAGCCCGTAACATATCATATCGAGTAACTTTCTTATTCTGAGGGTGACCTCGGAATACCTTATATAATATGAGGGAGACCTCAATAACAAATGGAGTAGCTAGCTCCCGAATTTGTGAAGACGCGTATGCACACGACATCATTCACCGACAAATCATATCGATAATGATCGATCTAGGATGCATCCATACGCCCAATGCATGATAGTGGCCATACTATCAATAAACGAGATAATGTAAAGGGACGTGGCGTAACATCACTCTATCGCCCTAGAGTCATGTCGGGTGCATCATCGACACGCACATGGAACCCCATGACTAGTGAAATATTGGCTCGGTGTCAAACTAACTTAGGTCAAACAGATTGTCATAAATGACATGATCATAATTCATCATAAAGGTCAAACAGATTTACAAATCGTAGTTTTCATATCATAAGTTCAAATCATATGTTTCATGGTTCAATAAATGAGATTTCGGATAAGCAACGAATCAAACAAATCGTAAGGGTTCATATCAAATGTTCGTAAATCAAAGGTTCATATCACGATCGCATATCATACGCTCATAATTAGAGGTTCATAATCGATGTTCATAATCGAAGTTCATAATCGAAATTCATACTCAAACATAGCAAGGTTCAACAAACGAAGTTCGTACAAACAAAGATTCACATAATCGGAAGGAATCATAGCAATGGCATAGGAATCCTAATAAGCATAAGAGAAAGGCCAAAGAAAGAAAATCATGAGAAACCTTTATCGAAAAGGTCGAATATATGTACCTTAACGCAAATGAGGAAAAGCTAATGAATGAACGAACACGAAGATACGACGCCATCGCCTTCTTCAATGAATCTACACGGATTACGATTCGTATAATACTTATTAGCTCCTTTTATAAGCTTCTTATGCCTTTGTAAGTGTGTTACTTATTGATATCATGTTTTATCTTTCATTTTCTTAAACTCATATTCGGACCAGATTAACGATTTTTATAAAATACTTACTTAGCTCAAATGAAATCAAGCAAAATCCTGGGTTCCCATATGAGTTAAAAGACTCTCCAAAATTGGGGGTTCTAATTCCAAGTAAAATGTCCTATAGAAAATCACAAGACCGACACTGCCCGTAAAGTGGTCGAAAATACACCTTAAAATTTTACGCTTATTGGACCTGTTTAGACACCTTGGAAAAATTCCCAAAACTCCCGAAATTCATTTATATCCTAAATGTCACTCCCTGTAAAGGAGAGCTCCCAATTCTTCATGGTTTGAAAATTAAAAATCAAACAATCCAACTAAATTTCGCACTGCTTTCTCGCCTTTGACACTTGATCTTGTAAAATTTAAAATACGACTTAGACAACCCCAAATTCGACCAAAACACTTGGAAAACTTAACTAAGACATAAAATAAACTTTTGCAATAAAAAACCCAGATTATTGCACTTATAAATATCGATCTATAACCCACACAATTTCGACATATGATGCTGTCCAGTTTTAGGGTTCATATTAGGCCATCATAACACATGTTTAGACCATTAATTACACTTAGGGTTCCATTCCAATTAGGGTTTCGAATTTATTATGTATGATAACATTCATATTCAATATTTATGTGTTTCTTTTGTGATTTTTATGTGATGATTAACATGCATTGAATGGGTCTCACGACAACGACCAAACAAGAAACTAAAGAAGGAAAAGAGACGAGATTCGCGACTATTACCCTTCTCATGATTTGGGAGGAAACAAGAGACCTAGAACCAGGAACTCACGACCAAGGTGAAAACAACCAGCCACCATCTTCGAACATAGTATACCCACGACCAAACCAATCTTTCGAACCAAGGAAAACAACTCACGACAACCTTAACCCAACCACGACCAACAGCAGCCTTTCAACGCCTCTTGAATCTTTCCTGCTTGTTGTTTTGAGATCAAATGGAAGGATGAGAACCAAGACTTGCCGTCACTTTTGGTTGTAGATGAATTAGGGTTTGTAATGTGCTCAAAAGTATGGAGCGTACAATGAAAAGGGAGGGGGAAAAATACCGGTTTGTTTTAGACGAGCTAAAGAAAGAAAAATGGGCCAAGTCCAATCTTCATATTATAAACTAGATGGGCTTTTTACATTTAAGTTAATATCCCTTGTAAGTTAGTAAATTTCGGTTCATGTAATGTATAAATATGTAATTAAATTCTAAATGTAAACGTAAATAAATCTCATATATTTTGGCGAACAATTTATAAGGTAGGTTAAATTCTACATTTACTGAGCTTGACGGGTTTTATGTATTTTATAGATATTAAATAGAGGGGCAAAATAGTCTTTTCACGCGTTTATGATTTTAGGGTTTTACAAAATCATTCTTTTAGTTTTAAAGATTTGTTTATTATCTCGTTGTTTTATTGAATGATAACTTGTTTGTCATATTTCTATGAGTATACGTGTGTTATTTGTATACGTATCTTGATCTTATATTTAGCATTGCTTGATATATTACCTCTGCTGAATAACCTGTCACCAGACAAACGGATCCCTCCAAAATGCCTAGACGGATCCCTCCACAAAGGGAACCGTGGGATCTGTGGTACAGAAGAACAAAATTCTACTAACATGGGTCGTACTTGCAGGAAATTATGCACTATACTCTTGTTTTCTAACCTTTATTTTGTAGATTTTCAAAATACACATGAAGATTTTGACACCATAAAGCTAGGGGGAGCTTTGTGTCAAACCATATTGCAAAAACATTTGCAACATAATCCTTATTTGGATTATACTTCATGACACCCCATTGCAATGTTGCAATCTTCAAGGGGGAGCATTTTCGTCACAAGGACGAACCATTTGCAAACATAATTGCAATACATTAGCTTACTTATTTTTATGCACTTGATGCCCTCACAAAGGGATGGACTCGTCAAGGGGGAGTTAAGACGAGAACCATTCCCGTCACTTGCTCTCTTTCATTTGTTCTTTTTACATGTTTTTCTTAAAACTTTGTGTTAGTTTCTTTTCGACGCTCTTTTTGTTTCGACAAAAAAGGGGAGAAGAGAGTAAAAATTCAAATTCAAACTTTTTACGAATTTTAGTTTTTCATTAAAATAATTTTATGTTTTGTCATCAACAAAAAGGGGAAGATTGTTAACACAAATAAGCCATAAAAACGTTTATTTATATTTTACGATCTTCTAATGTTTTGTCGATAACAAACGTAAAATTATTTTAACGAAACAAATAAAATACGTAAATTGTTTGAGCCAATAGTTTTCTAACACACTTAACGCTTTCACATAAAACACTAAAACAAGTATAAGTGATTTTATGATTTAGTAGTATATATGTACAACAGTTAGTGTTTACATATTGGGCAAAATATATACACAACTAGTATATATTATATAAATGGGTAAAAACTACAACCCATGGTATTGACCCATACCCATTTGACTAGGTACATTGAACTCATGAGATACATTGTATCTAATAAGAAACCCATGGATCAACTCATAACCCATGACCCATAACCAAAATACCCATGGGTAAAGAGGCGTCCACGGATCCCTAGCTTTACGCTAGACGGATCCTCAGGGAGGGATGCGTGGGATCCAGGAACGATAAGCATTTCGCCTATAAATAGTGAGTCATTTCTTCCTTTTGGCTTGCACTCTCACACATACTTTCCCAAGTATTGTACCTCTCTAACCACCGATCCTAAGGGATCTTTCTATGTAGTTTGTCTTTTGTTTTGTGTGATTCTATAGGTTCCTCTTAAAGGCGAGATCACCACTTCTTGAAGTCGAGCAAGCTCAAGTCCATGAGTTGCCATGCTTCGTCATCATCAAGACAACTGAGGTTCTCTTGTTGATAGTTCTTTCTTCCTCCGTAGATGTATTGTGTTGAAGGCATTAGTGAAGGATGCCGAAAGAGTCAAGACGAAAGCATTAGTGAAAGGTGCTTAACGTCCGTGTCAAAAGCATTAGTGAAGAATGCTAAAGGTGTCAAGACGAAGGCATTAGTGAAAGGTGCCAAGCGTTGTGTCAAAGGCATTGGTGATGAATGCCTAAGAATCAAATCAAGTGGCATTAGTGAAGAATGCCAAGGTCGTATAATCGATGAGGTGCATCGTTATACATTTAAGTATTAGTTTGTTTCCAAGGATGGTGATATCCTTGATGGTGTTGTAATAAGGAGTTGGTATCCTTGGGATTAGGTGTTGTGTTGTGTAGGGTAGTAGTTCCTCCATTACAATAGAACTAGGTACTTAGCCTAGTACCTGATAAAGGGTAGGCGACGTTGTGATAGGTGTGGTCCACCTTGGTGTGAAAGAACCCGGTGGTTAGCCTAGTACTGGAAAAAGAGTAGGCGACGTTGTGAAGGCTTCTCCGCTATAAGGAGATTGGTGTCGTGTACTGTTTACGAACTCGAGTAGGTGACTCGGGAGTGGAGTAGGCAAGAAAGGTGTCCTTGTAGCCGAACCACTATAAATACTCGTGTCGTGGTTATGTGCTTCTTACTCTTTATCTTTCATTATACTTTTATATATCTATCTATCAACTTCCAACATACACATCTAAATAGATTGACATAAGTCGATCTAAATATTTAAATAAAGTTTTAAATTGGCAAAACTATTCAACCCCCCTTCTAGTTTTCCACAATTGGTATCAGAGCTTCGTTACCAAGTTTCTTAGAGTATGTTGTACTTTAAAAACTTGATACGATCCGTGTATGTTTGAAAACTACAAAGAAGGATTTTTCAAGTCATGTTTTAAAAATCATTATAATGTTTATTGTTAGAAAATGATAGAATGTTCTAACATTTTCCTTGTTAAGTATTCTCCATACTTGGATTTGGGCTTACCAAGAAGATCATGAAGAATCCATCTAAATATTTCTTTTCGCAAAAAGAATGTTTAGTATTGTTTTTCTCACACATGAATCTGGAGATTCCAAGAAGATCACAAAGCATTTCATCTAAATACTTCTTTTCTTAAAAAGAATATTTAGCAAAGGTATGATCGTTAATAATTTACTTTTGTTTTTATTATTGTTAAAATCTTAGTTTCATAATTAATATCTATTAGTAATTACTTAAGTAGTTATCTATATTAAAGTCATCATCAAGAATAGTATTCTTCGATTGATTTGTATAGACTACACTACCAACTCGTAATAATGATATCTTGGTTATTCGATAGCCTTAATCATTATCCATCACAAAGGAATTATTGACACTCCATCTATGTCAATAATTTTCCGTGTGAAACTTCTTATATTATGATAAAATGGGATTTTATCATAATCTTTGATAACCCTTCCAAGAATTGTGACTAATTCGTAAAAAGGGAACCACGTCTAGTAGGATTAGTACTAAACCGTCAAAAACTCAAATCACAAGTTATTGAGCTTAAACATCAAACTCTAGGAGTTTTTAGAACTCCCAAACCAAAGTTATCAATGACTGCATAAGCTGATTTTTGTTGTCATGCCGGATCCCTGCGTTTACACTAGCCGAATCCCAAATGAGAGGGATCCGCGGGATCCGTGCAACAGAAGACAACATAAGTTAGTAATGATCACTGTGGATGTTCCACAATTATATTCCCTTCAAAGACTCACGAACAATAATACAAGTACTGTTCAAAGGAGCAATTTGATCATTTCTCTCAAGCATAACAATCACTTGTGTAAGTATAATCTTCACTACATTGTTAATTTAATTCCTTGATTTCTAGGATTACAATTTTTTATCTTTAAGAGTTGGGTTCAAATGGGTTTATCATAATTTGTCACCACATTGTTTTCTAAGATAATCTAAATCAAAGAATTGACATTGTTAATACAAATTAAACACATTTCTTGAATTTAACAAAGATGATGAGAGCAAAATTGTGATCAAACCCTCTAGGTTACTATTCACTATTAACACCACATTGTGGTTATATTGTTTAGGAACAATCATGCTAAGCAGCCGACAACAAGACTACCAAGATACCTCTCATTACATATCAATGTACCATAGAAAAGGTGAACTTAGTCTCGAAGATAGGAAAGCTTTTAAAATGCTCGAAAAGAGACTTTTTCACGAAGGTCGAGTAGTAGAACCATCATTTCTTGCCAATACCGACATAAGAGAAGTTTTTGGAGCTATTGGGTTTGATTGTTTATTGGACAGAAACGAACAAATTTTCTGGGTCTTTGTACTCGAGTTCTACAAGACAATGGGGATTACTAGAAATGATGATGGGTCCATCTCGATTGTATTCACCATAAATGAGCATGAATACACCCTTTCGCTTGTAGAGTTTGGAAGAATAATAGGGGTTCCATATCAAAGGGTTTGCATGTATTCTAATGAGCGGTCTTTGGAAGAGCTACACACTATGGTTGATCATCATGAAATCTACCACATGTTAATCCCGGAAGCAACCACGGTGAGGGACACCGTGTTCATGCCAATAGCATCCCCATCAAGGGTCACTAGGAATTCGAAAGTGATCTATAGAGATCCTTTCCAAATGGAGCTCTCCGAGATGTACGCATTGTATAGGAAATGGGAAAATGTGGTGAGGGAGAATGTGGTGTGCCTAGTAGGAAACAAGGATCACCCCAACGCATGTCTAAGTTTCATGATCTATTGCCTAGTGACCGAGACTCGCTTTAACCTTGCCTACTACATGATCAAGAGAAAGGCAAGTGTAAGAAGCATGGACAAAATGGTGCTCCCGTATGCAATGCTTCTAACCCGTCTTGCTAAATTCATCTTTGCATTAGATCCTTCCCCGCAATCTTATGATCATAGATTTTGTAACAAGGTTATGGTGTCATTGACCGAGTGTAGAACTACAAGGTTTATGGTAGAAGGCAAAAGGCCTTACCCACCCACGGATTCCTCGGAAGAAAGGGAGAGGCAAAGAGAAGGTGAAGGTAGTAGCAACCCACTCGGAAATACCGATCTCGACCCCTTGGACTACATCAACCAATTGCCGGATGTTCCTAATGCATCACCCGGATGGAAACAAACCAAGGGAATCTTCAAGTGCTTCGCCAACTTCTTGAAGAAAAAGAAGTAGAGATGGTGTGACAAAGAGTAGAGGATGGGTGAAGACGAGAGAAGCAAGGTAAGGTCATAAGGACCTAAAGTTTGTGAAAAACAATTTCAAACAATGGGTTGTAACACTTAAACAATATTTATGCAGAATAGGATGTAGCATGTAGGTCTTGCCATAACTTGGCACTAAACAATCCCAACTTAGGAACATGTAGAATGAGATTTTACGACTCCTTGAAAACATTCAAGTAGTCGTCGTCACTCATTTTTAGGAACTTTTAGTTGTCCCACATTTGCTATGCGTTATGCTTGATATGTTCCTGCTTTTAGCCCTTATAGAAATAACTAAGAGAAACACTTGCTTAAGAATGCAAAATGACACATTTTGTTGAAAGTCTTCTGATCTGCAGTAGGCGAATCCCAGAATTAGAACTAGCCGGATCCCTCCCAGAAGGGAACCGTGGGATCCGTGACTACAGATGAGCAATACAGACTTGCTTACATCAAAATAGCTTACTAGATCACCTCACACTAGTCAAACATAATACATTAGAGCCAACTAAGTATTCCTCAAACATTTGAAAGCCTCACACTCACCCATGGCTTACCTAGGATATATTTCAAAATGTTTTTGATTTATCAACTCATCAAAACTCACCATATTTCCGCTCCAATGCTCACAAATTATTTATCACATCTCATAACACTTAGTTTGATATATCCATCAATTTTAGAAAAATTGGTTTTAATCACTTTTGACTCAAAATTAGGCTCAAAACTAGTTTTTCATTTTTTCTTTATTTTTTAAGATTTTAGTAAATTTTCCTTAAAGCTTCATCTGACTTCTAGGACTAAATTCCACCATCTTTTCATCTCAATTCAAATGATATCTTTCTCAAGCACTTAGTTAGACTACCTAAAGGGAACTTTCATACCCAAAACCATCATTAAGCACCATCACACCTTATGGTTGAGCATTTAAGACATCCACCACTCAAGACTTCCAAATTAAGTCAAAAGCTCGAGATAAATAAGTACTAGACCTTTCAAAAAGCATAATTATTTCACCTAGAATCATTCTCGATGATGGATCCTCGGTTTATAACTAGCCGGATCCCTAGTGAGAGGATCTGCGGGATCATGGTCGCAAAAGCTTAAATCGCCTTCCTCTTCAATTTTAAGCCACCTTTGGTTATCTAACCACTTTTAGCAGATTTATTATCTCCCTATAGTCGATCAATATCTTGAGTGCATGCTTAATCCTCTTAGTGGCCAAGAATTTAATTCCCTAATTCAAATTACCCTTTATAAACCAAACACTCTTAAGGTTAAGGCATCACTCCCACATAGCTTTCAAAAATCAGTAACTAAAAGCTCATATAGCATCCTTATCATCACCATGACCAAAGCTCTTTGCAACGACTCCTCAACCAAAGGCTCATCCAAAAGAAAGGGTCATATGATCCATGAAATTTCATCCACCGAATCATCTCCCATAAGAGATAACAATGCTAGAATCCCACCTCAACAAATTCATTCAACAATTGCTAAGAGAACCACAAGGATTAGCATCAAACCTTTTGGACTAGAAAAAGGGTCATCTAGTTCAAAACCCAACATAGCTAGTTCTAGCAAGTCGTCTAAGTCCTCATTCCTTGAGCATAGATTTAACGAGCCTCTTCCTCTCCCAAATCTCTATTCATTAGTGCATTCGCCACCAAGAACCTCCCACTCACCAACTTTCTCGTTAAATAGGGAACCACCCACAACACCGAATAGTCCATCATGGGAAACAAGGAACAATCATGGACATGATCATATGGAGGAATTTCCACTACCATTACCCTCACCTTTAGTAGAACCTCATCTCACACCTTAAAATGAAACCCCACAATCATTCGTAGAGCCTCCTCAAAACATCCATTTTCCTCCGGTTCCCAATCAAGGCAATAATTGCCCAAATTGTCTAATCACCCAAGGACTTATTCAAGAAGTACAAAATGAGTTACATTTCATGTTTAATCATCTTCTTGAAAGATTGGACCAAATCAACAAGTCTACTCATCCTTAGACTCTAGCACTTTGTTGCATTCTAGGCTTTAGTAACTTATTAGTAGAAAATGTATGGCTAAATCATTCTCTTAGTTTTAGAGATTTGTTGATTATCTCGTTGTTTTATTGAATGATAACTTGTTTGCCATATTTCTATGAGTACATGTGTGTTATTTGTATACATATCTTGATCTTATATTTAGCATTGCTTGGTATATTACCTCTGCTGAATAACCTGTCACCAGACAAACGGATCCCTAAGCTTGTGCAAGGTTTAATTCAGTGAGTTAGAAGCTTAAACTTGGCCTAGTTGTAGCTTGCCAGGTGGTCTTGAGGACTGCACAATTGATTTTTAGTTTGAGCTTATCAATAAGCTTGTGCACAAGCTCAAACAGTAGGGGTTAGAAATTGTTTTGCTTAACTAGGCAGTTTGCATAGATCATTAGTTAGGGCTTGTGGCTTGTTAGGATTAGGTGTAATTAGTTGCAATTAGCTTATTCTAGCATAATCTAGCTTCAGTTGCAGTGTGGTTGCTTGTTTAACTCATTAGCTTATCTTAAGTAGCTTATTCATAATCAGTTTGTACTGCAGCTCATAATTCTCACACATAAGCTATTGATTTCTCATTTTTCATAGATTTAGAATAAGATTTTAGAATTTTCCTGAGTTTTTCATAATTTTTGGTCACTTTTTACTATTTTTCTCAATTAAAAACAGTTTTTAGGCATTTTAAATAGCTTTTATTGCAAATAATTAAGAAAAAGTTCCAAAAAATAATTTTTCAATTTTCTCAGTTTAAGAAAAATATAAAAAGCATAAAAAAGATTTTTCCTTATTTTTCCCTTTTTATTTGGTATTTTTCACAATTTAAATTATATTTAAATAGTTTTAAATTTGTAGAAAATAGAAAAATAACCAGAAAAATACAAAAATAGTTTTGAAAAGTCTCTTAGGATATTTTAGATTTTATAAAAATAGTTTCATAATTTTCTCTTTGATTTTTATAATTTTTAGTATTTTAAATTAGTTTTAATAGTTAAAATTTAGTTTTTAATTCAAATTAAATCCAGAAAAATCCAAAAAAATAGTTTTAATTCTAAAATAGTTTTCAAATATCATTTTTAGAGTAAAAGTAGTTTTAGGCATTTTTAGGATATAATTTAGACATAGTTGCATTTTTATTACGTTTCGTTAATTTCGTTTTAGTTAATTCGTACTTAGGATTTCCCGTAGTTTAGATTTCCTTTAATTACTTTCCCCATTCCCGTAGTTAATAAAATCAAAATCATTAATCCAATTCATCGAGCATTAAATTCCAAACCAAGAACGACGTTGGCAATTCACGCCTCGTTGGGAAACGATTCGGGTTGACTAATCCGTATACACAATCACACACGGGATTTGATTTATTATTCTTTTTCCTAAAGGAATTTGAATCTATCTTCGTGATTACTTTTGATATCGATATTGAGGTTTTATCCACACACATAACCCCTAAGCCTTCATTATTAACAAATCAGTGTCTGAACCGTTTTAAGTTTCTTACGGTTAGTCATTCACAAGTGGCTAGCTTGTGTGAGTAAACTTGACGTGTTTTGGCTCTGAATCAAAGATTGTTAACACAAATAAGCTATAAAAACGTTTATTTATATTTTACGATCTTCTAATGTTTTGTCGATAACAAACGTAAAATCATTTTAACGAAACAAATAAAATACGTAAATTGTTTGAGCCAATAGTTTTCTAACACACTTAACGTTTTCACATAAAACACTAAAACAAGTATAAGTGATTTTATGATTTAGTAGTATATATGTACAACAATTAGTGTTTACATATTGGGCAAAATATATACACAACTAGTATATATTATATAAATGGGTAAAAACTACAACCCATGGTATTGACCCATACCCATTTGACTAGGTACATTGAACTCATAAGATACATTATATCTAATAAGAAGGATCAACTCATAACCCATGACCCATAACCAAAATACCCATGGGTAAAGAGGAGCGTCCCACGGATCCCTAGCTTTACGCTAGACGGATCCCTCATGGGAGGGATGCGGGATCCAGGAACAAGAAGCATTTCGCCTATAAATAGTGAGCCATTTCTTCCTTTTGGCTTGCCACTCTCACACATACTTTCCCCAAGTATTGTACCTCTCTAACCACTGATCCTAAGGGATATTTCTATGTAGTTTGTCTTTTGTTTTTGTGTGATTCTCTAGGTTCCTCTTAAAGGCGAGATCACCACTTCTTGAAGTCGAGCAAGCTCAAGTCCATGAGTTGCCATGCTTCGTCATCATCAAGACAGTTGAGGTTCTCTTGTTGATAGTTCTTTCTTCCTCCGTAGATGTGTTGTGTTGAAGGCATTAGTGAAGGATGCCGAAAGAGTCAAGACGAAAGCATTAGTGAAAGGTGCTTAACGTCCGTGTCAAAAGCATTAGTGAAGAATACTAAAGGTGTCAAGACGAAGGCATTAGTGAAAGGTGCCAAGCGTTGTGTCAAAGGCATTGGTGAAGAATGCCTAAGAATCAAATCAAGTGGCATTAGTGAAGAATGCCAAGGTCGTATAATCGATGAGGTGCATCGTTATACATATAAGTATTAGTTTGTTTCCAAGGAGGTGATATCCTTGATGGTATTGTAATAAGGAGTTGGTCTCCTTGGGATTAGGTGTTGTGTTGTGTAGGGTAGTAATTCCTTCATTACAATGGAACTAGGTACTTAGCCTAGTACCTGATAAAGGGTAGGCGACGTTGTGATAGGTGTGGTTCACCTTGGTGTGAAAGAACCCGGTGGTTAGCCTAGTACCGGAAAAAGAGTAGGCGACGTTGTGAAGTCTTCTCCGCCATAAGGATATTGGTGTCGTGTACTGTTTACGAACTCTCGAGTAGGTGACTCAGGGAGTGGAGTAGGGCAAGGAAGGTGTCCTTGTAGCCAAACCACTATAAATACTCGTGTCGTGGTTATGTGCTTCTTACTCTTTATCTTTCATTATACTTTTATATATCTATCTATCAACGTCCAACATACACATCTAAATAGGTTGACATAAGTCGATCTAAATATTTAAAAGGAAGTTTTAAATCGGCAAAACTATTCAACCCCATTGGCAAACACTCCCTTAGCAACTCAGCCATTTTATCTCCTTCATTAACCATTCCTTTATCACCACCATCTGTACTACTCATTTCATTATCACAATCCTTGTACTATCATTTTGACCAATCATGATACACTCACTATTCTCTAATCCTTCACTAATCTGCTCCTCTTCCCTCAACACTTTGCTCAAATCATCTTCCATACTGCTTCCCCCACTATTAACATTCCTAATTTCTTCATAAACGCTCCCATTATCTCAGATTACCCTTTTATTGCTCAAATTACCAACAACATGATCATTATACTTTGTGGAACCCTAATTTGTCTTTTTGTGTTTTCATTTTATTCGTCATGATTAATACCGCTAACTACCAAAACATCAAAACTACAATAACCACACAATTCAAGTAGGAAAAGGAAAATTGATTTTGGCGCCAAAATCAAATTTGGGATTTCTCAAAACTTAATGAAAATCAAATAAAAGCTAATCATTGTGCGCAATGATGAGCTAAATCGAATGATGGTCTCGATTTGAAATTTATTAAGTATTTAGGAAGAAAAGGTAAAATAGTGAAGAAGAATGATGGCGGAAAATGGTTATTAGAGAGAAAGTTGTTAGAAGAGAGAAAGTTAGATTTTTTAGTTTATATTACTTTGTAAATGGTCTTTTGGTAAAACATTACAAATTCTCCTTATGTCCTTAGACATTATACATGTTAGTCGGAGGATCTTTTTCAAATAATAGTAATGATTCACATGATAAGTTGGTGTAATTTTGATGATAATAGCACTAGTTTGACGCCATGCGCGCTCTTACTTGAGAATGGTGTTGTTGTTTATAGGATTCCAGCAACAAAACTCAAACTTGATAGAGTGGAAAATTAAAGTGATCTGAATGAAGTAATAGAAAATATAATTGAACGGTGCAAAGGGTTTTAAAAGGTTCAACAACCACAAGTTGTTGGGTTCTCCGTCTTTGGTGGTTATAAACAGTCAGAGAGGTCTTATAGGGGTGTGTAATAAGTTTCGTCGCACATGGCCTCCAGTTAAAAGGGCTACATTTTTATATTTTTGCATATAAATACATATAGTAATAAAGACCCAGATCATTTGCAAAGTATCAAACTTTGCAAAGTCTAGAAAGTAATTTGGTGCTGCCACGTGTCCCCCCTCCTTTTCCCTCCCAAGGATAGTTACGTAATTTTGTGTCCTCCCCTTTCTTTGATTTCCTGATCTCCCATCCCCTTTCATACCATCACCATCATCATCATCAGATCTAACACATAAAAAATCAAAATAAGAAGATGAAACTGACCTTAACTTTTCCGTTCACCGGAGCACCAGAAAAATATCTCAACTAATTTTATGCACAATAATAATCAAAGTAGTGAAAATTCACTGATCTAATTAAACAATAACAAACCTTCCGTGAATACCGTTAACCGTAACGACGAGATGATCAACAAAAGAGACTTCGAAGGGTTCAAAAGTGAATACATTTTCATCGTCGGTGACTGTTTCCGATGAGCATATATCGCCGCTTTTCATTTGAGACGAAATATAAATGGCAGTTAATTTTTTAAAAAGAACTAATACAAGAGTAGTTATTACAAAAAAAAATTTGATGAAAATAAGGAAGGATGTTGGAATGTTTGTTAGGAATAAAGTGGAAGATTACAAGTGAAGGACGATGATGATGCTGAGTGTAGGTGTTTGGATTTGTGTTTAAGGAAATGAAAGTAAATGAGAAGGTGTTGTTTGGTGAAGTCCATGTGGCAGATATGTTTGCTAAATAATATCTTAATGTTCATCAGTTTTCTTTTGTTGTTATATTATAATGTTCATCAGTTAGATCACTTGTTCATCGATTTTTTAAAACAAAATAGTGTTGTTCATCAGTTTTCCGAATAAAAAAATAACGCTGTTCATCAATTAGGTCACAATCAATCTTGTTCATCAGTTAGTGTTTTTCATCAGCAATCTAAAAATAAAATAAAAAATAGGAATGTTCATTAGTTCATCAATTATTTTTGATATTGTTCATCAGTTATTTTTTATAACGTTCATCAATTAGTTTTATAATGTTCAGCAGTTTTCGAAAAAATAATGTTCATCCGTTATTTTTGATATTGTTCATTAGCTGTCTAAAAGAAATAGCAATACTCATCTGTTAGTTGTTCATCAGTTCAACGATTAGTCTTGTTCATCAGTTAGTATTGTTCATCAATAAAAAAAAAATATTCATCACTTCTATTAAATTTTGTTCATCAATTTATCGGCATTAAAAAATTGTGGTTCACGTGGTTTTGGCACTTTGAATTGTGAACCGGACGGTTGTGATTCAATTTGGGGAAACGTTGGAGGTTGTGACGGGTTAAAAAATTGTGGTGCCGAAAATCATCAGGGGTAATTTGCGAATCCTTGTTGAAACGCATATTGTTGGTTAAGATAAATTTCTTCGGGAGACGGGTTAGAATTTTGCGAGGAGGGGGTAAACGGGTTTGTTGAACCCCCGTATTGTGGTGGGTTTGAATTGAGGAGGTTCGTGAAATACCTTCCTTCATTCGGGTTTTGAGATTTTTTTTTTTTTTTTTTTTTTTTTTTTGGAACTAGAGATATAGAGTTTATATGTTGGTTGAATTATAGTGAAAAAATAATGGTTTATGGTTTGGTATTTATAAGAGCACTCCCATCCATAACACTATAACACCAATAACACCGCCCACGCCGCCACATCGCCTTTAACATTTAACATTAACATCCCCAAAAACACTCCCATCCATTACATCCCAATAACACCATAACACCACTAATATTTTATATTTTCAATTTCAACCCTAAACTAAAACAAACATTTCATTTATTAAACTAAAACAAACATTTCATTAAAACTTAAACCATATTACAATACGAGATAATAATAATAAAAAAAATACAACGAAATGAAAAAAAAACACCGCAATTAAAACGTTACAACAAATTAAAGGAAATACGATCTCATCGACGAGGTTTCAAGTTATATTTTGCGATGATTCGATCTTTTTCGTCATTGATCCACCGCACGACCATTGGATCTTGTCCGTCAAGAGGCGCCATAAAAACTTGATCTCTTCCAACCGGGTTATTGAGCTCTTTTTCCTGCGGGCCCGACACGCCGCTTCGAGACTTCTCATTTCAAACGAAACTCATTTGCCATAGTTTCGTGAAATAAGTCGACGAGCTCGCTCCTCCAAAGGCTTGTTCCCCAAGATTTGTTGTAGTCTCGGATCGTGCTTTCTTGGTAGCACGCTTTCTTTCCATGGGCGTGGTTGTTCATCATTACCAAACAAAGCCTCGCTTGTTCGCTGGGACTTCACCGTTAAGTCAACCGGTTCGGCTGCCTCCCATTTCTTATAATGACGCAAAACATCCCAAGCATCATCCGCACCAAACAAAGGCTCATCCGCTTTCCTCACGATACCATTGCTTTGCCCGCTTAATCACATCCACCTCACTTTCACCGCTTGTTGCTCTCGTTGCGCACGTACGTAACAAGAGTTGAACTTTGTGCATATCCTGCTCAACGATGTCCATTTGCTTGACATCATGTCCTTGGTGCGCCGCTGAAAGTCGAGTCTATTGAACTCATTTCGACCCGATACCAAAACGTATCTCTAGGTTGGCACTTTCCAACTTTTGGATCCTCCGAACAAATTTATGTAACACCTTGCAAGTAATGCTTCCTCTCACGAATTCCAACGATTGGTAACGACAACCTCCTCATCGTAATCAATTGGTTCGCCTCTGGTCTTTGGATTTTTGGATTTTCGCCATCACGACCTTTTCCTTTTTTGGTGGAGATGTGGGTGTCTCAAAGAACATCTTGTGTTTCATTTGTGATTGTTGTGTGAATTGTAGGTTTTGAAAGTTGGAGTTTAAGGTGCTTTGTTGGTTTTGTTGTTGCAAACAAGAATGTTTGTTGTTGTTTCCACATTTCTTGGCTTGAAAAGCCCAGCTGGGTTAGGGTTTGAAGATGAACCGTCCCAAGCGATGATGAACCCGGTTTGAGGATTCCACCCATCATCGGTAAGATTGAAGAAAGTATCGCCGCTGCCTCCCGACATTGTTTTTTTTTTTTTTTTGCGCTAATCGTTTTGATAGATCGAGAGTATCGAGAGGATTTGAAGTGGAAGTGTGAATAAAAATGGTGTTTGATTGTGTATTTATAGTGGTAAAAAGGTTTTGTTTTTTTAATCAATTCTACCGTTAGGACTAAAAATGATTTTTTTTAAAAGTTAATGGCTAGTAGCCGTTAGAGGACTAGATTTGAATTTTTGATTTTTGATTTTTTCCCCGCCTTAACGCGCTAAGGATAACGCCGGAGGATTAACGCCGTGACACAAACACACTTCCGAGGGTAATAACGAGCCAACGCCGTTATTTTTGGCTATAACGCCGTTTCGGCGTTAACAATGAAAGTGCTCTAAGGATGTTAAGTTTATTTAAAAAAACAAAAAAATAAAAACCAAAAACTATCCGATTAATAACGATAGTTTTTCTTGAAAACGAAATTGCAACGTTTGATTTGTCGAAACTTCACGCCGCGCGCAGACGATTTACCCATCGAACGACTTAACCACTGCGACACCACGACGTCACTGTAGCATACCAAGCCAAACCACGCCTGCAGACAGCGAGCCATGGAAACCGACACCAGGTGCTCTAAACAAACACGCCCCTTTTAATCTTTAGCGGAGAAATAAACCCGCGAGCAATGAAATTAAAAAAAACACACCCAAACTCAATCTCCACCGTTAGATCACATGAACGGCCCAGATCCCCAATCCGCACATTCCCACTCCAACCAATCAAATCCCACCACTCTCCCACTATATAACAAACCCACAGGTCCCACACTATTCACACCTCCATTTCCTCAATTCCTTCTTTTCAGATGGCTGATCATCTTCTAGAAGATCCAACTTTCATGGCGTTAGGTCCAGTGGAGATGATCGAGTACTTGCAGCGCCTCAACATGTCGGATCCTGAACCAAGTGCCGCAAGAGCTGATTTACTCTCCGGTTTACACCGCATGCTTGAGGACAATGTCCCTTTATCACAGGTCTGCATGGTCATTCTCGATATTCTCTTTGATATTCAGAAAGAACAACGAAAAGAACAGCAACAACAACGAAAAGAAGAGCAGCAACGACAGCAGCAGCAGAAACAACAAGAAGAAGAGCAGCAGCAAGGCAACAACAGCGATGGCGTTGGTGGTGGTGGTGAAAATTAGGGTTTATTTGTTAATGAATGTGATTAGGTTATCAATTGGGGTTTAATATGTGTTGGTGAAGTTAGGTTATGAATTAGAGTTTAATGGAATGTAGTTAGGTTATGAATTACGAGTATCGTTTAATGGAATGTAATTAGGTTATGAATTATCGTTTAATCGAATGTTATTAGGTTATGAATAGGCGCTTAATGGAACAGAATTCAAGTTTATCAGTTTAATGGAATGTAATTCAAGTTTATCAGTTTGATTTGCGTTGGTGAAGTTCAGTTTTAATATTTGTTTTTCTGTTTTATTAGTTGAAATTTGTGTTAAAATGACATTGAGCAGAAGGTTTTGATATTTTTTGTTTGGATTTTTGGTCGAATTGTGTCTCGGTCTGAATTCATGAGTGGAAGAGCATCTATATTTACGTTATAGTTGAGTGTTGTTTTCTTCGTTTTGTTTATATCTACCTAGGTTTCGTGGCGAGTGTTGGTGAAGTAAGGTTGCGTGTTTGTTTTTGACGTAAAGGTGAATTAAATGTGGAGTAGAGACTGATGGACAGTTACCGATTTTATTGTTATCTTCTCTGTTTCGGTTTTGTTAATGCTTACGGAATAGTATGATAATGTTGTCGTTCATAGTGAATTGATTTGAATGTCAAGTGTTTTAATTCTGTTGTTGTTTTGTTCAGTTTCGGTTTTGTGGTGATGAAAATAGGGCCTAGTTCGTGTTTCTGGGTGTAGGAAATTTATTGCATTCTGGATCTTATGAAGTTTGTAATTGTTTTAAGTTGCGTCTTTATCTGTAATACGTGCGATCATTTGTTGCAAAGTCGAATCATGTACTATCTGTTTAAGCATTCAGTTTTTTGATTTAGTGTGACCTTATGTGACTTGAACTTGTATGGTTTTTTGATGGTACAAAGGCTGTTGCCGAATTACTAGCTTGTAAGGTCAGTAAAGGTTAAAGGTTTTGTGGCAAGTGGTAGTTGAATTAGGTGGTCTTCGTTTTTGATGTAAAGAGGTGGATTGGATATGGATTGGAAATATTTTTTATAGACCGTGTTGAATGATATCGTGTTTAAGGTCTTTCGCTATTTCTTTGCAACTTATGTTTGAAGTTGTGTCTGGATTTGAACAGATTTGTCATTGTTTGCTGTTGATTGAAATAGAATCTTAGTTTCTTGATTTTGTTTTAATTTAGTTTTGGATCAATTGGCATCTGGAACTGCACATTTTTATGATCAATCTGTGTTTATTGATAATGAATTTGAAGTTTTCTGATCTGGTTTGTACGTCCTTCATTTTTCATTTTGAAGACGTGACAATTTACTTGAATGTTGTACGAGTAACGTTAATGATCATACGGTTTATACTGCAATGGTTATATACTAGTATGAACTGTTTGTTTGGTAAGAAGAGTTTGTTAAGCATTTGAAGAATCTGATAACTTGTTAATCTTCTATATTCTTTTAATCATATTTATGAGTTTGTGACTATCATTAACAACAAGCCGTAAGATACTGATAATTTTCTGAAGCTGGCTTTCAGAAGAGGTTTCATGTTATTCCAAAACTAATTAACGTTTTGTTTGCAAGACATATGTGCATGAATTTGACACAAGTATTTGGGACGATAGATGGGTGGAGGAGGATAGGTTGCGGGATAAATTACCAAGACTCGATGTCTCAATGGGTTAGAAAGGGTGATAGGGGTGTCGGTGGGGGATAAAGGGAAGTGGATAGACGGCGTTTGGCATGGGAATGGGATTGGGTTAGGGAGCCTAGGTGGAGGGCAATGGGAGAGTGGGAGGAGTTATTTAATCTTTTTGTCAAATGTTGAATTCTTTCAATTTTGTATGGACTCATGGAAATATGGAGCCTTGATAATAGTGAGGTATCCTCGCTAACGTCACCAGTTGAGGACCAGATCATAAATGTTGGAAATAATGTTCAAGATACGATATGAAACAAACCGGTGCTAAGAAAGATCGACGTGTTCATATGGAGGGCTCTGAAAAAAAAGATACAGTGAGAGCAGAATCAGATGAATGAGGTATCGACCCTACATACACTTTTATGCCCATGTTGCCCATGTTGTGATAGCCAAATAGCAACTGTGGATCATGGGTTAGTTCACTGTTGGAGCTGCGGATTCAGCTGATACACACTTAGCTGAACCAAATGCTACCTTAAATGGGTGAAAATAGGCTATTGCATCTTCATGGCGAGTGGCTGGGGTCGCCAATGGGTTCATCCATCCAACATCTCGTGGGTGCAGTCTCTTCGGTGGTCCTATTAAATATTTTGTGTTGTAATTTGTTGGTCAAGTTTCATAGGGTGTGAGTTTTGCTGATATAATGCTGTGTAAATTGGAGTCTTGTACTATTATTTTCTGATAAATATTCTTGCTTCTACATAATCCTCGAATGGTGGCCAAAATGTAAAGTTTCTCTGTTTCTGGTTTCAAACTCAACTCTCTATTTGGTAAAGTGCAGTGGCCTAACATACGTAGTTCAAAAAGGTTTTGTAACATTATGAAATTTGGAATGTTGTTACTTGTTACCACACCCACAAATTTGGTCAAATAATGAATATGCTTCAGCACTTAGGTGTGTTATTTGTAAAAACTAAAATTAGCACAACTAATTATAAGTATATATTAAATCACAAAGAAAACGTCGACGTTTTGGCGTCTTCTGATAAAGATTCTGATCTTCAAGACTGGGGCGGTTGGGCGGACTACTACAGTAAAAACCCGGCCTGCTACAGTAAAAATTTTTATATTACGATTTATTAAAAGACAATCACCCTTTTAAAAATTCATCACCAAAAAAAAAAAAAAAAAGGATTATATATTATATTACTTTTTATTAGTTACAATCACCCTACTAAAAAATTCGCCAAAAAAAAAGATTATATTACTATTTATTAATAAGACAATCACCCCGCTAAATAATTCGCCCGCCAAAAAAAAAAAAAAAAAAAAGAAATTATATATTATATTCTATTTATTAACGCACAATCACCCCATTAAAAAAAATTAATTGCATGATGAACGCCATGACCAACGCCAGTCTCGTGTTTACAAAAAAAAGTCAAATAATAGAGAGTAAAATTGAAAAACATGTTCGATACAGCTTAGATAATCGCTACTTAGAAAATTACAAGTTTTTATTAATATAATACGTACACATACATAGGTTATCCTAACACATTGTACACACACATCACATTCTTTTTGAGCATGCTAAAAAGGGTAGTAGTCATGGTACTATTTGGTAGGGTGAGCAAAAGAACCGAGAAAAAAGAAAACCAAACCAATATAAGTGACTAAACTAAAAACCGATGGTTTGATTTCATATCTTTCAAAATAAAAGCTTGGTTCGCCTTTTGTAGAAAAGCCAAATCGAACCGATTTCTTCATATTAAAATACAAATATACACCAATTTAGAAACTAACATTGGGCTTGGGAGGGTTTTAAAATGTTTTGGCATTGAGGATTATGTGTGTTTGAAAAAAAACGACCCAAAACGAACTGTGATCACCTCTCGTAGTATCTTGCGACCAGTAACATGTCTTTTATGCATACATGTTTGCAATTTAACGTTTCTTTAAGCCCCAGATTACCGATTATCACTTCAATCTATATTTTATTAGTTATCAAATGATCCGGATACACATAGAATTATAAATCTATGAATCAAATGATTTTTATTCTAACAATATGTTAATAAACGAGTAAGTCATCAGTAAATAAGTTAAAAAAGTGACTAGTGTAACATATTACATGTGATAATGTATGGTTTAGAACTTTAGAGATACGAGTAAGTTATTTAAAAAAAGGAATTTTTAACGGGTGTCTACCGGGCATTTTATAAAATGTAAAAATACATTCAACATGTAGTTAATACATTTAAAGTTTCTATTCTGAACCAAAAATGCATTTAATAAGCATTAATTAAACTTTAAAATTACTATAAGTAGATGTCATTTTTCACTTAATACATTCGTACTTTCCATTTATTTACATATAAAAAATGCCCACTGAGAATCCGTTAGCAAAACTCTTTAACAAAATAGAACGACTAAATTAATACATTTTTTGAAATACAAATAAAATAATACATTTTTTTAAACACCAAGATTATGTTTGGCTATATGGACAGGAGTGGGGCGGAGTTGGAGCTAGGGGAAGGTTATATCATAAGATGGAAACTAGTTGAAGTTATCAAATTTTATTAAGATATATTTTCAAACTTTATGTGATAACTATTTTTTATAAAAATATTTAAGTAATTTAACTAATTACTACCCCTCGTCTTAAATTTTATGTCCATTTGACTTCCTCAATCAAATTTTGACCTCAAATATTTTTTTTTTGTATTATATAATAAGTGTTGTATTCTATACAGTACCAATATTAAATACAGTACTTTACAGTACTCTTTAAATGAATCTAGGCCATTGGATGAGTTTGATCAAAGGTTAGGATTAAAAGTGCCAAAATTGTAATTAAGCAAAAGATAAGGGATTATTTTATTAAAGCTGAAAGGGTATTAATGGTATTTCGCTTTAAAGATTTTCAATAAACCGTCACTATCCTATTTGACCGGATCTTAAGTTAATTCAGTACCAAATTTCCTTTCTTTGTTGTTCTTTCTCAGATCTCATCCTTCACCATCACACCCATAACAGGGGAAATGAATGACGCATGCGATTAGGTCAGGCACCGTAGCCGACTACCACGACCGCCACCGACCTCCTCCCTTCCTCCCCTCCCTCTGCCTTTCATTTAAATCCACTAACTTATCCCTTTTTCATCTCTCCACAAACACTCGTTTATGAAAATAAAACTAAAAAAAGTATGACAGATCCATCATTAGCCTGCAACGCGTGCAACACATAATGAAAATGATCAAAAGAATCATTACAAATCTGAATGGCACCGTTACAACCTCAAAAGCATGGTATAATAAACCCCATCTATCTTCATTAATTTCAACATTAATTAATTCATTTTCATTTCAATGTTTCTTCTTATGAATATCTTCTAAAAGTTATTTCATTTTATTTGTTAGCATACAGTACTAAATTACTAGTATGTAGTAAGTTGTTCGTGACATAAATATCTTCTTCATTCATTCTAAGTAGTTTTGATGAAAACTTAGAAATTGTTGTTTTTATCGTTATAAGTGTAAAGTGCTAGGAATTTGTTCAGGTATTTTTGTGATGTTGATAAATGTAAAATATGATTTTGTTGAATGTTGATTCGGTGGTTGGTCATTGGTCGTTTGATATGATGAAAAAGTAAAGTAAGATAAGATAATTGTACCGATGGTAATATAGAAACTACTGATTAACCTTTTGTTTGCAGGTTCTTCATGATGAGAGGCGTAACGTGCACATATGTTAGAGGCGTAACGTGCACATATGTTACTGGAAGGATACTCGTATGTTCTAATGAATTTAATAAGAAAGTAAAGCGCACATATGTTCGTCGAAGAGTGCATATATATTCGTCGAAGAGTCTTACACGTGTTTTTAGAGGAGTCACACGTGTTTTTAGTTAACGTACATATATACTTAACAACATGCATTTGTATTTAAATTGTATTTCATTTTATATCATTTTTTGTTTATACTATTTATATTTTGGTTTGTTATAAATTTAGAGGTTACATGTATATGTCTATGTTTATGTTTTTTGTTATAAATTTCGAAGAATAAAAATATACATTAAAACATATGTGCAATTATCATTTTAAGAAAACAAGTTTGATGTATAAACAATTGTAGACAAAAACATATGTAAATTTACACTATTTAAAAAAAAAAAAAAAAACATATGCACTTCATTTTCTTAAAATATGTATATTGAAAAAAATCAAAATTAAGGAAATTTAAAATGTTTTTAATTAAAAAATCAAAAAGAAATAAAAAATGGGTTTGACTATTACGCCTTTTTAATTAAATAAAATATTTATTAATACTAAATTTTATTTATACAAATGAAGATCAGAAAGATCAGATCTAATACGAAGATTTGCGATAAAACGCGCCCTATATAATAATAGATGCAAGTTATACCAATGAAAATACATTTCAAACCTAATTTCATTTATATATTTTACAACAAGTATTATATAATACAAAAATATATATTTAAGGTTAAAGTATGACTGAAAAAGTCACACTGAACATAAAATTTAAGACGGAAGAAGTATAAGTTATCATAAACTCTTTTTAACGCGACAAATAAAACGTATTTTAAAAGCTCGAGCCCCTCCACCACTCGACGACGTCGACTAACCCTTGAGCAAAAGCTAAAGTCGAAATAACAAATATTCCAAAAAAAAACACAATTCATTTCATATAATCAAGCCAACCACTATCATTTTAATATAACACCAAAAAAACAAAAAGTAACAGAAAGCGTTGAAGAATCGAAATTCCTCTAGCCAACTTAAAAAAAAAACACACAAAAAGAAGGTGAATGATCAATGGCTCTATCACGACTCCGAAACAATCCAGTAATTAAACGAACACCGTCACTAATTAGGGCTCGTTACTTATCAGCTAGATCCATTTCACGGTCATTATTATTCTTCTTCTTCACTTCTTTATCATTACTCGATTACTTATGCGATATCCATTTAACTACTTTACTTGTTTATTCGTATCGATTTTGCTACTTTATTTGTTAATTCTTATTCATTTTCTGTTGTCAATGCGATTTAAGATCAATTTCTAATACTAATGTGCTGTAAATTTAGCTACTTTAGTTATAGATTCTGATCCTGCTTGTTATCGTTTTGTGATCGGTTTATATAGTTTATACTTGTGTGCTGATAATCAGCTAGTTTATTTTTGTTTTTAATTTTATTATTATTATTTTTTGTGTTTATTGATGAATCCATATCTCGTTGGTCTCATTTTGATATTTATCTGGTAGAGTCGATATTCATCTAGCTGGTCTCATTTCAGAGTTATTAGTCTTTATAGCCTCATCCGAAAATTACAAATTGTGATGACAATGACGACTGCGACGATAAGAATAATAATGTAAAAATCATTACGAGCTACTAATCAAAGAAGTAAACATATATAAGACAAAAGAAGTTTTTTAATATTCATTAGAAAAAACTTCTTCGTTAATTGTTAATAAGGAAGATGCGATATAACATGAGTTTCATGCTTATGTGATGTTTATTGATGAGTTTGTGTCAAATGCGAGTTAAGCTAGTTTTTGTGTGTTTATTTGTGAATTCCTATCGTTTTTGTTTGATGTTTTTTTAGTTTAGTTATGTTGTTGTTAATGCAATTTAAAATCCAAATGAGGCTGATCTAACGCCTTATCATATGTTGTATTAGAATTAAGAAATTGTTATTTGGTAGAATATGTTCTTGTTGAATCGGCACTATGTGAAAGGCAACGAGTATTTGAACTTGCGACCTGCAAGGTATTAAAACTTGGAGGATAGGATTTGAACTTGTTCAATGCGTTTCAATATATGTTAAAGATTTCATATGGAATTATGAGATCGTCTGCGCGAAAGCAGATTCATGGAGTTATTTGGAAGACCTTAGACCTCAGAACCTATGATCCACTACATATTTTCGTTTACTTTGTTTTGTGGCGTTGCTTCTGTATTTGCTAAAGTGTTAGCTTATCTGTTTCAAATAATCTATCTAAATGCTAGGGGATATCGGATTATGGATTTAATCAGGCAACATCTTTTGCTTTTGTTGGAGAATAGTTGTAGGATCGGAATTGTTATGTTTTCCAGCCAGGTTCTTGTTTGTGCACAACATTGACCAACCTAGAGCTATGGTCATTAGCTAAATCGTTACTATCTGGCTATATGTTAACAAACAATAAGAACTTCCCCAAATTCAAACTTTTGTGACTTGGTTATTATTAGGGTTTAGGATTTATTAGATGGCCTTGTTTTTGGTGGAACAAGAGGAGGAGAGGGTGGGGGGGATCCATTTGGATAGGAGGAAGGCGGCCCCACCCTGAAACAAAGGTGTACGTACATAAATAAAGAGACTGTTTATGGCCTTGATAGGGCTCCTTCCCATCTTTCTTGACCGGGAAGATGGGGGAGGCTCTTGCGTAAGCTCTGCCTGTCCTTCTCTATTTTATGTTGAGGATCCTCTCTTACACAGTCGAGCTATTTCATTCCTGTCTAGGGGTAGAGCCATGTGCCCATGTGTATTTTTTAGTAATAGTATAGGCATGTGTACTTTGAGAGCCATATTTGGTGGAAAAGGTGGAAACACTGTCAAATGGTCGTTTTTGTGATATCTTGATACGTGATTGCAGATGCTCTTTATTATTATATCTTTGCTTAGTTTTACGGCACTGCTCATATTGGTTGGCTACGCACTTTGCTTATGTTTTCTTACTTTGACTCATTCTTTGTGCAGCAATTCCAGATTGCAGAGTTCTATTGTTGATGACGGTGGCACTTTGTTAAGGTTTAATTTACTTGCTCTCAATTTGTATTTATGTTTTATCATTCCCATCAACTTGTTCCTGTGTCCATGTTAATATCACAGGCATGTGTAAATAGCGGCAGATTTGTATTCTCTTACATGTCTGATGTCTTGATTGATAACTTGTTACATCAATAAGTAAATCTGTAAATATAATTGGTTGTCATCTGCTACAGTTGCACCACAAATTAATTATATGCCCACAGAGTATTAAATGTGTATTCAATAGAGTAATTACTAATTAGAACAATATGCTTGTTAAGAAGGATTTTCTAAACTTAAACTAACTAAGCTCTTGCCATTGGACATTCGTAATTTAGTTTAGCAGCTAAGTTAGACCTAACTTTGACTGTTTATAACCAAGAGCCCAAAGTCATCACTCCTCAAAGGGAATTGAATTGCTGAATGAAACCAGTCTTTAGAACTATAAGGCTTTCATGCTATAAAAGTTTATCCGTATTTAAGGCAAAGAAATTGTAGAATAATGAAAGAAGTAAAGCATTGCTGTACACTGTTCTGAACTCCCATATACACAAATCGCAGTATCTTAGTACAAGCTCAGTTTTTAAAGTTATAATGACCATATTGGTACACATCACACACCTTTCCTTCCATTATTTGCTTGAGTATCTCTAGTAGTTGATACATATTAATCATCCATTTTATCATCATAAATTTCTGACATTGAGGTTTACCAGGCCGAGGCTTTTTTCTTCATCCAATGGCGTTCACGACCAATCAAAATTTAAGGTTAGTCATTAAACTTTTATTTGTCTGTCCTTTGATACAATATCCATCTCCTGACAGCTGTTGTTTGCTTACAGTTGCTCGGTAGTATCAGATGTTACTCATCTGCAGGTATGAATCTATCTAATTTTAATTATTCACTTTTTATGTGTTTTTTACATGAAATTTGGTTATTATTCACACATCAGTTTGGTTATTGGACACGCTTGTACTTTCTCCAGAAGCTATGTATACACAAAGGTTTTTTAGAGAAATTGAAGAACGCATGGAAAATTTGTGTTAGCACATTGTGCTGTCAAGCCCCGAGGCCATGAGCACTCACATAATTAAATCACTATCACCTAAATGTTATTTTATGCATTTAAGTGCAAAAGAAAGATCTTTGGTGCTGCCTGGAGTCTAGGAATAGAATACTCTGAATCATAGTAACATAGTTTGCTAGAAAGGCCACAAATTGCGATCCAATTCGGCCGTTTCCAATTCGGGTACGATTCAGTCGGGAATGGGGAAATTCACGATCCGAATCTGAGACCTTCCCAATCGTGAAATTGTTATTTAACTTCAATATATAAACTTTAGTATGTAACTGACTAATGGGTATGACTTATGAAAATTTCATATAAATTAAACTATATTTTTTATTTTGGATGTTAGGATTCTTTTTTATAATCCTTAGGAATATATTGATTATTAGGTACATCTTTCCGGAGCGATCCTGAATGAACCTACCCCCTCGAACCGAATTTTAGGCACCTAGCGATCCGCAATCCCGATCCTCGATCCCGTACTGGAACGACCCTCGTTCCGTGTGACTATGCTCTGAATACACCTAGACAATATTTTCTCACAAAATGGTCTGAATATGTATACAAACCAATAGTATAGTTGCAAAGGACAGTCAAATCTAATAATACCTTAAAAGTTCCAAAGTAACCCCGTTGTAGTTAATAAATCTATAAGTCATCCGTCACTCCTTGTATTAGATATTGAAACTGTGTATCATCAAATTGTGGACATCTATATCTGTTTGTTATGCTCAAGGAGTCTTTGTGATAGTCAATAACGGTTCTGAAAGTTGATGTAGCTAATCCTAATGGGCTTTTTCATATGCAGAACTTCCTGCACATGAAGTTATTGGAATGCCAGCCCTGTCACCTACGATGGTAAGATAGGGCAGTGACCTGATTATTTTAATTATCTTTTCTCTATAGGCGTGACGATCTTACTTGCTTTCCTTGTTCGTAACTTACGCAATTTTTTCTGCTTTCACATAGACTCAAGGTAACATTGCAAAGTGGAGGAAGAAAGAAGGAGACAAGGTAAGCTGTTTCAAAGTAGTTACTGACGTAGGAGATTCGTTTTCATATTTTTAATTTTACGTATTGTTAATACTTAGTTGATGTATCGATTTTAGAGTTTAGATATATATATCATTGGTAATTACAGTTGAGTCTTTTTATTTGACTGTTTTTTTGATCTGATAGATTGAAGTGGGCGATATCATTTGTGAAATCGAGACGGATAAAGCTACCCTTGAATTTGAAAGTCTTGAAGAAGGGTATTCCTTTTTGTTGATTTAATCTACTCCAAGTATAGGGCTGTCGTGTACTTCAGTGTTTCTCTTTTCTTGAAATGATGTGTCTTGGATCACCACTTGCAGATTTTTGGCAAAGATATTAGTGGCAGAGGGTGCAAAGGATGTGCCAGTTGGACAACCTATTGCAATTACGGTAAAGCTATTTTATATTGTTATTTTGATCGCCTTTTGTATTTCTATCAGAGCATAATATCGAATTCATTGTATACGTACTCATGTCACACACTCATTTACATACATACATGTCCTTGAATCTCCTTACCTAAAAATTATCTCTATTGCTGAATTGACTTATACTCAACAACCCCTCAGTTTTATTTTTTTGCATCTAAGCTAATCTTTGTTGTATTGATTGATGCATGAACGTTTTCTAATTTCTATTGATTATTGATATAATGATTTGTACGTATATATACTAGATCGAGGACTTGAATGAGATAAAAAATCTCCCTGATAGTGTTCTTGGTGGGTCAGAGGTTAAAGAAACAGAGTCGACCCAAACTGATGTGAAAACCGAAGACTCGGCACAAGAGTCAAGTTCAGGCAAAATTGATGCATCTAAACTTCCTCCACATATCTTTGTTGAAATGCCAGCATTATCACCAACTATGGTAAGTTGATTAAATAAGATTTTCACTGATGTCAAATCATTTCATTCCACTTGCTGAAGCTTTAGACATTGTATTCCTGAATTTGCAGGACCAAGGGAATATTGCGAGGTGGCTGAAAAAGGAAGGTGAAAAGGTTAGTCCTATGCTGAACATTTGAGTCTTTTCTAATGGCATCGAGGTTTGATCTACTTACAAGCTTACATCATTCTCATTTGACTTCAACTTTATCTGATAGATTGAGGTTGGCGATATCATATGCGAGATAGAAACTGACAAAGCTACCCTTGAATTCGAATGTCTTGAAGAAGGGTACGATTCTAATCTTTCATTAATCTTCCAAAATTCTCAAAGCTTTCCGTGTGTTTGAGTTTTTTAGTGTCGCTTGTAGTTGCAACAGGATAGTTTAATCTCTACTTGCTACAACTTGTAAACGAGGTGTTTGAATTTGCGACTTGAAACTGATTATCTGGTCATTGCTACTTGAAGGCATACCAAACAGATTTAATTCTTTGGATAAACAGATACCGGTCTCATTATTTGATTATTTAGGCTGTTTTGGATTATCAGTTACACATCAGCTGCAACAGAACTGTTAATTTAAGTTTTATAATAAAATTATTTATTGACCCTACTTTTAACCTAATAGATAAAATTTTAATTTATTTTCACAAACTGTTCCAGAATTTTCATAAAAATGTCCACCATCTTTCAAGTTTTTGAATATTAAGAGTTTGCCAAACCCTCTAACATCTGATTATCTTGTTATTAGAAATTTATATTTTAGAATCATTTCCAAACACTCTTTTCTACAACACTTGTTATTACAGATGATTTATTGGTTTTGATTGTTTAGTATCACAACAACAACAGTACCCAATCCCGTGGGGTATGGGCAGTATCACATAATGATTTTCAAAAGATACATTCTTTACACCCCTTCTGCCTTCAACCTCTTGTTTTAGTGATATGCTGCTACTATTGATAGTTCTTTGTGATCTCATCTTACATGAATTTAAGAGAATATGTAATCAAAACTTCATCGCGTTATAGTTTTTGTAGTTAGTGTACCTATCAGTACAATTTTTATTGAAATGGCAACTGCGCAGATACCTAGCAAAGATACTGGCACCTGAAGGCTCAAAAAATGTTGCGGTTGGACAAGCTATTGCAATAACAGTAAGTTTTATTTTATGCTGGCAAAGTGGAACAATTAGTATTATCTCATCGTGAACAGTTGGATTTTTTCAATGCTTCACTTATTAAAATGTAATACGACTTATAACCACCACTGTTTGCCAGGTTGAGGATCCAGCTGATGTTGAATTGTTAAAATCATATGGTAGCGGTAATATGGCAGCCAAGGATGCAAAGCCAGCTCCACCTGCTTCACATGATAAAGAAGTGAAAGTACAAAAATCCAGCTTTGCTAGAATCAGTCCATCCGCAAAGTTACTAATTGCACAACATAAGTTGGATGCTTCATCAATAATGGCGTCTGGTGCACATGGTACTCTTTTGAAATCTGATGTTTTGACTGCAATAAAGTCTGGCACTGGCGCAACAATAAGTTCATCATCTGAACCTAAAACAACCTCGTCAAGTCAGTCTGCGACGCATACTTCATCATCATCAGAACTACAGCAGTCGGATTCTTTTGAGGATCTACCAAATACGCAAATTCGTAAGGTATAGGAACTTGTTTCTTAGTCCAGATGTACAGGGCGCCTGTTACATTTATATTAGTATATATAAATAAAATATGAAATTTAAAATGGATAAAGTCCACTAGACGTGACTAGTGTATACAGGCTTGAGCTGAAATGGGTTCTTTTTCGCATTGGCTTGACCCAGAAATACTTCTCTGACCAACTTTTTTTTTAACAGTATTATGAGTTATTTATGATTACGATAACAGTATTATTACAATAGCAATCTAATTCATTGGATGAAACAATTAAGGAAGTTGCAAGCATAAAATACTTTGGGCTACTTTCTACTTCGACTCTATTTTCATATAACAGGATAATTTATTTCACCCATTTGACATAAAACACAACCCAAATCTTACCCATTTGTAACGGATAACATTTTATTTATTTATTTTAACTTGTGCTTTTGCAGGTGATCGCAAGAAGGTTGCTAGAATCAAAACAGAGCATACCTCATTTATATTTAACAGCAGGTCTTAAAGAGTTTCTTTACAGTGAGTTTTTGTGGTCAACTACAATAAATTTGTAATTTAAATTATTCAATGGTTTCTGACAGATGTAATACTGGATCCTCTTCTAACTTTTAGAAAGGAGCTTAAAGGTATGATTAAGATCTCTTCCTTGGTAAATTTACTAATTCCAGCACCTGAATTGATGTGTTATAATCCTTTCTGCGCAGATAAATTTGGTGTCAAAGTCTCGGTGAATGACATTGTTATAAAAACTGTGGCAATTGCATTGAGAAATGTCCCAAAAGCTAATGGTAAGATTCTTTGATGCTTTGCCTATGTAAGCCGGCTATACTTGTCTGTAGATGTGGTGGCGAAATTGGTGGGTTGGGTAACTAGTCAAAAACTTTTCGGTTCAAATGATGGTAGTTCTTTTTAGTGCTGGTCCAACTGGCCTGGCCTGACACAGAAACACCTTTTGACCTTTTTTTATAGATGATAAATGCGTTAAACTACAGCAATTTAACAAATTTGGGCGACTTTCAACCCAGTTGACCCGCTTCCTTAAATGCTAACTTTTTTTTTATACCCGTTTAATCCTCGGAGAGATTAAACATAACCCAAACAATCCCACTCATAATACATTTTCTACTACTTTCGATTTCATAGCTAGTTGCTAATATTTAGCTATGGAATTACATGACAGCTTTCTGGGATGATAAGAATGGTGAAATTGTATTAAATGATTCTGTTGATATATCAATTGCAGTCGCTACTGAGAAGGTATCAGTTTTTTACATGGTACTTTCTATATATTTTATCGTGATTTTTAGGGTTACTGATATTATCATATATCTTTCTATCTTATAGGGACTGATGACTCCAATTGTGAAGAATGCTGATCAGAAATCCATATCCTCTATTTCTGCGGAGGTATATTGGTGCTTTATATGCTATTAGATGTGTCAATTTTAATACATTAAGTGGGTCCATTTCGGTTATGTTTAATGACTTTATATAAGCTAGAACAATCACTACATGATAACTGTCTAATGGGTCAAATGGTTTGAAAGCCATACAAAGTGTATTGGAATGCTTAAACCTTTTAAGTCACTTCATCAAGAATAGTTATATTAGGTATAATAATAAGATAAATTTTGTCATCGTATTGAACACAAACTATCTATCACATTACAAAAAATGCATTGCATAGTGTGTTTGTGGGGTTGGCCCAACCCTGCCCTTCCTGTTTTGACCCGCATTTAAAATATCAATATTTGTTACCCGTCGTGCCTGACCCACCCATTGTGCCACCTCTGCTTACTTTCCTGCTGGGCATATATCTTTCTATTATGATATAAGACTCACATATGTGTTTGGAACTTCTCAAGATCAAGCAACTCGCTGAAAAGGCACGAGCAGGGAAGCTTACACCAAATGAGTTTCAAGGTGGCACTTTCAGGTGAGGTGTTTTTTCTTCTTCTCTTTGGGTACTAACTTTGGCCTCAAACGTAATGTTTTTCATTTCCATTTTTTACAGCATATCGAATTTGGGTATGTTTCCCGTGGACCAATTTTGTGCAATCATAAATCCACCTCAGGTTTGTTTGCTGATAACCTCAAGTTCCATTTCTGTATATTAATGAAAAAACATAACCAATTGTTTCATCCGTGCAGTCCGGCATTCTTGCTGTTGGTAGGGGTAACCAGGTGGTTGAACCAGTGTTCGGAGATGATGGTAAACACAATTACTAACCATTTTATGCTATTTGAATAAAATACTTTTGCTGAGATCACGTCATCTATTAAACTTGTTTTTATTATTTACTCTGCCAGGAATCGAGAAGCCTGGTGTTGTTACGAAAATGAATGTAACACTATCCGCCGATCATCGTGTCTTTGATGGAGAAGTTGCAGGTATATATGGTCTGCATAGTTATACTTGATAACTTAACAAAATCACATTTGATGAACGGGCAAATATTATTTTGACAGGTGCATTTCTGGGAGCTTTGAAATCAAATTTCAGTGATATACGGAGACTACTAATCTAGTCAAGAACAGGAAACATCATCCAGAACAAAATGGTAGGTGTGATTCTTTTGATAACTACAACTGGAATTTTCAAAGCTGCAGCAAAATACGTGTCTTGGCACTTGAGCTTATTTGCCAATTGTACAATTTTAATTTCATTTCTGATCTCTATGGCCAGAGTTTTTGTCTGATTATTTCGGCCATTTTTTTTAAAAGAGAGTCGGCCTGCAATGCAAATGACTGATAATAACCAGGCTGATTGTTAGAGAGAGTTATGACCATTTTCTCGAGATAGGCAAGAGTCTTTGCAACTTTGTAAAAAGAAACATTGTATAAGAAAACCAACAGGTGGGAAGAATTGATTGTCTTTGTAATAATTTGCTTCCTTGGTTGGAAGTATATATGTTTTTTGGTCGGAAAAATAAAACATGTTGAATGAATGGACCTCTAACAGAGGTGCAAAGACCATGGTTAAGCTTTGACCTAGATTGAACGAAGTGAAGAAATGAAAGTGGCCATAAGCAAACCATGTACTCAAATGTTAACATACTTATGAGTACCGAGTGTGCTAATCTATTTTGTTAAGTGTAACAATGCTAACATACAAGATCTCATAGAGCGTGCCAGTAAAAATTTAGAGCGTGCAAATCAATTTTCTTTCTAAAATGCACCTGGCAAAAGGGAGGGTAAAGGGGTAGGGACGGCCCAAGGCGAGTCCCTTGCAATTAACGTAACCATGTGAAAAAGTACTACACAGTACTAAGTAGGTGTTAAGTCGCTTTAATGCCAAAAGAGACTTGTACCAACAACACCACTTAAACAACTTATAATCATTCTATTGCTGCACAAAAGTAGTCGATGTCGTGTTGCAAATGTCAACAATCATATAAACGCACGAAGAAAAATAAAGTTAGGCCGTATCGTATCACCCCACAAACAAAAGAAAAGGGCCAAGTGTCTTGTGAAAATGGGTTCTAATGAGGAAAACTTCACCTATGCAATGCAATTGGTTTCATCCATATCATTGACAATGGTGTTGGTGAACACAATCAAGCTCAAGGTCCTAGAGGCTATAGCCGAAGCAGGGCCCGATGCTCAACTCTCGGCTCACGAGATTGTCTCTTGTTTATCGATCACTAACCAAGATGCACCAGACATGCTTGACCGAATGCTTAGGTTGCTAGCAAGCCATTCAATTGTCACTTGCACTCAAAATGTCAATGAATCAAAACCGGTTCGAGTGTATGGACTCGCTCCGGTTGCAAAATACTTTATTCCAAACGAAGACGGGGTTTCCTTGAGTGCGATGATGCTACTCCTTCAAACCTTACTACTATCATTTTCATTCGCTTTAACAAAGATCATACATATTGTAGATATCCCGATGAGATTATAATATGTGACTTGACATTGTTTCTACTTGGGGCATGTTTGGCAATGTTCACACTAGATTATGAGAAGAAGATTATTACTATTTTTCTTTGAAAAAATAAGCTACTTCAAATTTAAGTTTTGTTTCAGACATAACTTATCATAGATTTTTGAAAAATAATCTTTCATAATCTTTTGAAATCAAATGCTACTTCATGTAGCTTACAACAATAATCTACTTTTTCTAACTCCCGCTCCATCTTCATCTAGAGCTACATCTCCGGTTCCAGAAACAGTTAATTTCGCCAAACATATTCTTGACATATTAAAAGTTAGACAAAGTCTATGTATTTGTTATGAAGGAAACCCCACTGAGCCACCTTTTGGTGACATGGTGGGTAAACCATAGACTCCCCAAACTACCCTGCAAGATCCATGAAGTTTGGTAAGCCACTAGCTCTCCAAAATTGTGGATTAGGGGGTGCTCCCTGTTGGAAATTTAGTTCAATTGAGGGATATGATTATCTTTACTACCTTATAATGTATTTAGGACATTCCCTAAATAGCAAGGCTTAAAATTCAGACTTTGTAACTTACTTATTATGGAAATATAATGTCTCTTCCTAATTTAATACATACACATGCTAGCTTAAAAGTTAAGCCAATACTTGTAACATTAGTAGTCATTGAATACAAAATATAAAGTTCCTCCAATATTTTTAAAGCCCACTTTTATGACTTTAAAAGCCACTATGACTTTAAAAGCCATGTATTGTAATAACCTCATTCTTGCAGCCCACTTTAACAACCCATTAAAGGTATTGATATATTATATATGATCATATGCAAAAGGATTTTGATTGATTATTTGGATATTAAATGTGTAAAAGCATAAACATATGCAAATCAAGCTAGGTTTGTGAGACCCAATGCACAAGAAATATTTTCACTTTAGGCTTGTCGCAGTGGAGCTTTTCAAATCGGTTGGGCAACGGAAAATTTGATGTTCGACCGATCTCAAGGTCGGTTGTGGCCAATGTGGAGTTCGGTCTCCACATCGGTTGTGCAAGGGAAAAAAGGGACATCGAGTGCTTGGACAACCGATCTCATTTACTCCATTTTGTCACTTTCGTTTGTATTAATTCAAAATTAGAACGTTGGTAAACAAAAAAAAAAAAAAAACTTTTTTTAAAACCAAATCTACCCATCTATAAATACCCACTTCACCTCAAACACAATTCACCACTCAACATTTCTCATCTATATTCAATAAACCATTCTAACAAATACCCACGAAACACAAATTTTAATATGTCGTCATTCGAGCATTTATTCGGTTCTTCTTCGTCTTCTGACGAGGAAGAAGTTTTTAGTGAGTTTGTGGAGTTTGCGGATTTTGCTTGGAAGGCTTATTGTAGGGGTGATCACGGGCCACATCCATTCATTTTATTGGAAGCGGTCGCTTCCGAGATTTATGGATTTGGCATGCGTTCTTTGGTGTCTCCGGAATGAATAACGACGTAAACCCTTTTACGTCGTTCACTGTTTCAATGATATCAAATGCGGGAGAGCAACGGACCTTGAGTTTGAGGCTAACGATGTGGCTTATAAAAGGGATATTATCTCACCGATGGGATATATCCACAATGGTCCGTTCTCATGAAGTCTATTTCAAATCCTCCCACGGTGATCGTAAAGATGTTTGTACAAGAGGAGGCGCGAAGCCGCAAGGAAAGATGTGGAGCAGGCTTTTGGTGTGTTGAAGAAAAAGTGGAAAATGCTTAAAGTTCCCTTTCGAGGGTTTTTAGAAATGATATCAAGATATTATGTATACATGTATCATATTACATAATATGATCATCAAATACAGCGAGGCGATATGTCCTACATGGTTTGAAAATGAGGACACCAAGATCATGATCCTTAAGAACGACGCAGAATCAATGGTGGTTACTCGGGGCTAATGGACTCAACAACTCATCAAAACTTAAAATCTGGTTTGGTCGAACACATTTGGAGAAATCGTCGACATCATGTCGAGCGATGAATCAAGTCGATAGTGACGAAGGCGAAGGCGATGAAGAGTTTTGTAATGTTTTAACGTTATTTGAATTTCGTATTGTAATGTTTTTTTTTTTTTTTTTTTTTTTTTTTTAATTGTAGTGTAATGTTTTTTTTAATTTCAGATGTAATGTTTTTTTTTTTAATTTGAATGAAATTTAAACTTAATGTTAAAATGTTTGAATTAAAAAAAAAAAAAAAAAAAAATCTTCGGTCGTCGATGGGGCATCCGGGTTGTCTCGGTCATTGAAGAAGAAAAGGCGGCGTGGCGGTTGTCCCGGGTCATCTCGAGTTGCTGTTGGGACTAGCCTTAATGAACCATAAAATGGATTAACTTATGAACTTGAACTGCTAAATCATTAGTCTGACATGTTAGACTGAACCATGCAAATATGGTCCAACTCCAAAGCGTGCTTAACCAAGTGGCCGATATGAAATATAAGTATGGTTAACAGTATAATAACATTAGTTCAAAATTCAATGTTTAATTGGTTCAAAATGTATGTTTAAGGTTAGCTTTAGTAAAATATTAACCCAAGCGAGAAATATATCGAGATATGGTTCACTTGACATATGCTCAACCTTTTAGTTTATGGACATAATTAATAGTCGTATGTCTGATTCGAACTCGAGATTATGGGATTGCACGCATTGCGTATGAGATTCAATGTATAATAATTAATATATAAATGTTATGATTTAATTATTATTTCACAATAACGTTTAACGGTCGTTAATACTTAACGGTAATTAGTCTAACGGTCGTTAAATGGAAAAGAGAAGGACTAAAGATGAAATAAGCCAAGAGACGGTTCTAGACCCCTCTTGGGCTTGTGGATCGACCGGCCAAGGATCCCTAAGGGGATTCCTTGTATTTCTTGGACTCCAAGTTACTTTAACTATAAATACATCTCATGTATTCATTAGTTTGTTAATCTCGTGTCTCCATAGTTAACCCTAATTTCTCTTCTTCTCCCTCTTTTACCTTACTCACACGAATTACAAACCTTTAGGGTTTGCGTTTGGCTTTGAGTGAAACAAAAGTGTTTTGGTTAGTTATTGTGATCCTGAAACTACCATTCACATTGAATCGCTAACAATGCCCTAATCAACAATGTGCTTCTACACTCGCTGAGGTGGCACACATGAAGAAAGTTCCTTATGCTTCAACTGTTGGATCTATCATGTATGCAGTACGATGCACAAGACCATATGTGGCGTTTGCACAAAATATGACAAGCCGTTATCAACAGAATCCATGTGACTGTTGTTAAGAACATTCTCAAGTACTTAAGGGCTACTCGAGATATGTTTCTAGTGTATGGTGGGAATCCAGAGTCAGAACTTGATGGTGCGGGTTACTGCGATGTGTCTTGGCTAACTGATAAAGATGATACGAAGTCTCAGACGGGATATTTCTTTGTAGTCAATGCAGTTGCTGTGGATTGGAAGAGCACAAAGCAGAGTATAATTGTGTTGTCTGCAATAGAAGCTGAGTACATAACTGCTTCAGAAGCTGCGATGGAAGCTGTTTGGATAAGGAAGTTCATTTCAGGCCTTGGTGTTATGCCCTCAAATGAAGAACCTATTAAACTGTATTACGACAATTCTGGAGTAATTACATTCGCCAATGAACCAGGAGTCATGAAAGGCGCCAAACATTTTCCTCGACGATATTACTATGTTCGAGAACAAGTCGAAATAGGTGAAATCATCTACTCAAGGTTCACACAGATGACAATCTAGCTGCTCCCTTCAGGAAGGCTTTACCTAAGGAAAAGTTTACTCAACATGCTGAGAGCATTGGACTTCGTTTAGCTAGTAGTTTCATGTAAATATGTGGTTTGTATTTGGATAAAGGATGTATTAAACAATCATTATTTTTAATGAATTAAAATACTTGGTATGTTTGTTTTCATTTATAATAGATTGTATCTTATATTTTCTTGTTTAAATCCTTGAAAAGCTAATGTTATTCTAAATGTCCATTGTCGATCAATCATATGATAAATGATTGAATTAAGACAAATCTGAGGTGTTGGATAAAAATATACTTTGTGTATTAAGGAAGGTCATGCCAAACTCACATGATATTCATAGGATGTACATCGGACTTATCCCAACTAACATGAATGTACTTTATGGATATTTTGATCAAGTAAATCATGTAATTTTATCCTTAAAATTGAGATGCAAGCCTGAACGGTCGTGGGTGGAGCCCATTTCTGTAAAACAGTTTAACACTATCCGTAACTGGTAGTAATAAGGGTTGTTTTCAGAAGTGTTGTGAAGTTCATGAGTTGCGCTTGTAGTCAAGATATAATTTGTTCCTTCAAATTTTTTTGAAGTATAATACTACTGGGCCCCTCGTAGGGTTAACAAGATGTTTGTATGGCCATACCCAAGATCGATATGAAATACGTCATGATGATTTGGTAATCTTGATCAATCAGAATATAACGAGAAAGTGAATAGTTAAATTATGGAATGACTTAGATCCATATCCATATATAACATGGTATTAGAAACAAAAGGATAAGATAATGATGAATCATTAAAAGTGGTTTGAGAAAACACACTCTAGCTGTTCTGGGGGCATTGGCATGTTGCAGCCATGTCATTACGTATATTAAGATATGTCCAAGTGGGAGTTGTTAGTTTATGAACATAATTAATAGTCATATGTCCAGATTCGAACTCGAGACTATGGGATTGCATGCATTGCATATGAGATTCAATGTATAATAATTAATATAAAAATGTTATGATTTAATTATTATTCCACAATAACGTCTAACGGTCATTAGTACCTGACGGTAATTAGTCTAACGGTCGTTAAATGGAAAAGAGAATGACTAATGATGAAATAAGCCAAAAGAAGGTTCTGGACCCCTCTTGGGCTTGTGGATCGACCGACCAAGGATCCCTAAGGGGATTCCTTGTGTCTTGGACTCCAAGTTACTTTAACTATAAATACATCTCATGTATTCATTAGTTTGTTAATCTTGTTGTTAATACAAATAAGCCGTAAAAACGTTTATTTATATCTTACGATCTTCTAATGTTTTGTCGATAACAAACGTAAAATCATGTTAACGAAACAAATAAAATACGTAAATGGTTTGAGCCAATAGTTTTCTAACACACTTACGCTTTCACATAAAACACTAAAACAACTATAAGTGATTTTATGATTTAGTATTACATATGTACAACAACTAGTGTTTACATATTTGGGTAAAATATACACATAACTAGTATGTAGTATATTGGGTAATATAAATGGGTAGAAACTTAAGTATCATAACCCATTGACCAAATACATTGAATGTAGTTGGGTACAACCCAAATTCCATAGAGCTTGACCCATAACCCATTGCATGACATCATGCTTATATCATATATGGATAATATCCATAACCCATGGTATTGACCCATACCCATGTGACTAGGTGCATTGCACTTATAAGATACATTGTATCTAGTAAAAGACCCATGGATTAACCCATAACCCATGACCCATAACCAAAATACCCATGGGTAAGAGGAGCGTCCACGGATCCCTAGCTTTACGCTAGACGGATCCACTTGTGGGAGGATCCGTGGGATCCGGGAACGATGAGACATTTTCCTCTATAAATAGTGAGCCATTTCTTCATTGTTTCTTACCCCTTTCTAACATACTTTCTCCCTGAGTTAAAAACTCTCTAACCTCAGATCCAAGTGATCTATGTTTGTAGTTTTGTGTTTGTGTGATTCTCTAGGTTCCTCTTAAAGGAGAGATCACCACCTTTGAAGTCAAGCAAGCTCAAGTCCGTGAGTTGCCATGCTTCCTCATCATCAAGACTAATGAAGTCTTCTTGTTGATGATTCTTTTCTTTCTTCTAAGAAGTGTAGTGATTGAAGACATTAGTGAAAGATGTCTCAAGTGTCAAGACGAAGACATTAGTGAAAGGTGTCGATCGTCCGTATTGTAGGCATTAGTGAAGGGTGCCTAGAAGCCAAGTCACAAGACATTAGTGAAGGGTGTCTTGAAGATCTAGTTAAAGGCATTAGTTAAAGGTGCCTTAGATGTACATTCGATATGGTGTGTTTCGATGTACAAGATAGATTAGTACTAGATCCAAGGATGTTGATATCCTTGATGATGTTGTAATAAGGAGTTAGTCTCCTTTGGGATTAGTCGTTGGTGTAGTGTTGGGTAGTAGTTACTCCATTGTAATGGAACTCGGTATCTAGCCTAGTACCGGATAAAGGGTAGGCGACGTTGTGGTAGGTGTGGTTCACCTTGTTGTGAAAGAACCCGTGGTTAGCCTAGTCCGAAAAAGAGTAGGCAACGTTGTGAAGGTTTCTCCACCATAAGGAGTTGGTGTCGTGTAGTGATTACGAACTCTCGAGTAGGTGACTTGGGGAGTGGAGTAGGGCAAGGAAAGTGTCCTTGTAGCCGAACCACTATAAATACTCGCGTTGTGGTTTTGTGCTTCTTACTCTTATCTTTTCATTATATACTTCTATATGTTTGTTTATCAACATCCAACACACATCCAAATAGATTGACATAAGTCGATCTAAAATAGTTTAAAAGAAAGTTTTAATTGGCAAAACTATTCAACCCTCTTCTAGTTTTCCACACTTGTGTCTAAATGCACAATTTAGACACAAGTGTTTGATAAAATGTCCAACTTTGATTTTTAGTGTTAAAATTTAAATGCACAATTTTTTGTACCACAACGCACCACTAATCATTTTATTAATGTAAGACTCAAAAAGCGATTTTTTTTTAATTTTTTTAATTTTGTACAAAAATGTACGTATTGCATTTTATTGCGTTTTTAACTATAAATTTGACCAAAATTGAATTCGAATTAGAGAAGTTGTAAAACATAAAAGTTATAGATTTTAGGTCAATCTTTACTCAAGTTTTTGAATCGCTCAAATCGCATGTCATATGAGTGAGATATTACACGTTAAAGATGATGTTTTGATCATATTTGTTGATGAAAATATGACTTATAAACAACATGGATTATGATGAACAATGATAAATTGATGAACAACACTAACTAATGAACACCACCAACCCATAAACATGACAACATCAATCTACATGTTGTTCATCAGTTATTCTTGTTGATGAACTGATGAACAACACTAAGTGATGAACAAGACTAACTACTAATGAACAAGATAACATCAATCTATATGTTGTTCATAAGTGTTCATCAGTTAGTCTTGTTTATCAGTTCATCAGTCTTGTTGTTGAACTGATGAACAACACTAACTAATGAACAAGACTAACTATTGATGAACAAGACTAATTGATGAACAAGACTAACTGATGAACAAGAAAACATTAATCTACATGTTGTTCATAAGTGTTCATCAGTTTTTCTTGTTCATTAGTTTATCAGTCTTGTTAATGAACTAATGAACAAGACAACATCCATCAACATGTTGTTCGTAAGTGTTCATCAGTTCATCAGCCTTGTTGATGAACTGATGAACCACACTAATTGATGAACAAGAGTACCTACTGATGAACAAGACTAACTGATAAATAAGACAACATCAGTCTAAAAGTTGTTCATAAGTTTTCATAAGTTAGTCGTGTTCATCAGTTCATCTGTATTGTTGATGAACTGATGAGCAACACAAACTGATTAATAAAAGTAACTAATGAACAAGACAACATCAATCTATATGTTGCTTATCAATAAAAAATATTTTTCATCAATAATAAGTGTTGTTCATCTATAACAAGAGTTGTTCATCAATAAAAAGTCTTTTTCATCAGTTAGTCTTTTGCGTCAATTAGTCTTATTCATCAATTAGTGTTGTTCATCAGTCTTAATCCATGTTCATCATAATCCATGTTGTTCATAAATCATATTTTTCATTGTCAAATATGATTAAAACGCCGTCTTTAACGTGTGATATCTCACTCATATGATGTCCGATTTGAGTGATTCAAAAATCTGAGTAAAGATTGACCTAAAAGCTATAACTTATATGTTTTACAATTTTTCTAATTCGAATAGAATATTGGTCAAATCTATGGTAAAAAAATGCAACAAAACACAATACGTACATTTAAAAAAAAAATTAACAATTAAAAAAACATCACTTTTTAAATCTTACATTAATAAAATATTTATAGGTGCATTGTTGTACAAATATTATTGCATTTAACTCAATTTTAACACTAAAAACCTAGGCTAGATATTTCATCAAATACCTTGTGTGCAACAAATATGACTAAAACGTCATCTTTAACAGGTGATATCTCACTCATATAGCATTGGGTTTGATTGATTCAAAAGTCTGCGTAAAGATTGATCAAATCCTACAACTTTCATATTTTGAGTTTTTCACGATTCGGCATTTATGAGGGTAAAAAATAGGGTCAAAAATGCTGAAAAAAATAAGAAAATTAAGATCCATTTTATATGTAAAAAAATGAAAATTTTTAATAAGATTTATAACAAATTAAAGATGATTAAATTTTAAAAATTATGGTGAAACGGTTTTTTTCTATAAGTTTATCGTTTAATAGTTATGTGCATTTGAATTTTGAGGGTGAAATGTAAAAAATGTGGAAAATGACCAATATGCCCCTAGGCGGATTTTTTGAATAAAATAGATGAGAGGACATGTGTCACATGATGCGTGACTTTTTACACTTTTTATTTTTTTATCACTTTGCAATTGATCGCATCTCAAGCTCATTATTCAATTTTGAATATCTTAGATAGCATTCGACGTCAATTTTTCTGGGGTAGCACATGCGATGAGAAAAAGATGTCGTGGATTAAATGGTCAAATGTGATAGCTCCTAAATTAAATGGTGGGTTGGGTATTGGCAACCTTAAAGCAGCTAACCTTGCTCTTCTTTCTCGTTGGTGGTGGAGAATACGGTCAGATAAGAGTGCACTTTGGAACTCGGTGATTACTAATATTCATGGTTACTTAGGTGGTAGTGAAAAAGATTTAAAACGTACTTTTTTAGGAGGTCATTTATGCCCTAATATGATCAAATATTGCCTAAATTCGTTCATTTTCACTTTTCAGGTACTTTGGAAGCAAAAGCTTGAAATCATGCATATTTGGATGAAAAGGGATGAAAATGTGAAGAAAACGACCAAGTCATGAAAATTCTGGAAAAAGGCACCAGACGACGTCAAAACCTACAAAGTGACACCGTCACTTGCAATTAAAAGTATCAAAACAACCCAGATCTTACTAGAGACGACTCAGTGGAAAAATGAAGAAATAACAAGTGACTCCGTCACTTGTTAAAAGAGCTAGAATTCTCTGTGAAAATTATAAGGTGACGGCGTGGAAAAATCATAAAGGGATGGCGTCACAGTCTGGGACGGCGTCTGAAAACATAAAGCGACCTCGTCACAAAGTTGACTTGGATGAGACGAAACCCTAATGGCGGCGACTTTACGGCGTCACATTTATAAAGTGACGCCGTCGCAAGTGTAATCCTATATATAGTTTTAGAATTTTCAGCATTAGGTATGCACACTTGGAGAGAAAGTTGGTGTACGAATTTTTTAGGTTTTTTACAGTAGACTTAGGGTTTTAATACCCTCATTCATTAAGAGATAAGTCTCTTAATCCAATCTATCATTATGTTTAATTCATGCTTAATAATGATTACTTGTTTCATTATCTTTTTCATGTCTAGCTAATTTCTTATAGTGTTTGCTTTAATGAAACCTGGTTGTTAACTATTGATTGTCATCTCTTGTTTAAGTGGTTGTTACACATTAGGTTAATGATGCAGGATTTCTGACCAGGTTTTAATATTTATAGTGTCTCGTTTACCTATGGTCCACCTTATGCACTCACGGGCAGTGTACCCGGTCGTAAATAGTGTAGTAATCGGTGAAACCAAGGTCGTCCCAAGAGCTATGTGAGCGGATTCTAATTAAGTCTAGGTGTCACTGGTTTTAATTGTTTTTAGGATTGAAATGATTAATAAACTAATTAACAAGAAATAAATGCGAAAAGTAAATAGTAGGTGTGATCAATAGAGTTAAAGTGTGCTAACCTAGTTAATCATCCTATCATGTAATGCTCACGTTTTACTACTTCCAATTGATTCAAGTGGGGGTTTAAGTCGCTAGGACAACATTTGGTCGATTCGTCCTAACCTATCGCCAAAGGCTTCCACCCGAGATCAAGCTACTACCCTTGAAAGTCGAGTTGTTTTAGTCCCCAAGCCAAGTCATTAAATACCTCTACATGCAAGATTCAAATAATGAGTGCCCGGCGCTAGCATCTTAGACACTCATCCCTAACTTCTTAAGTTCATCCAAACGACCGGTGATCATTTGGTCAGTTCGCGCAAGCGAGGAAGGGTCATCAGTTGGTCAATTCTTACCCTCCCCTACTCAACCTAATTACTTAGGGTCAGTTGATCAATTCTCCTATGCAACTAGATACGATCGCCATTCAAAACTATCGAAGCTAGGGTAACCACCATCCAACTATGCATGCATACACTAGAAACAATTATACGGAAGCATGAAAACGTAAAAAAAACAATTAAGGAATCATAACTAGGCTAGCACCAAAGGTGCTTAGCCGATCATATTAAAAGAAACCAAAGATTCAATGTTTAACATAATGAAATACATGAATCGAAAGTAAAAGATAAAATAATCGCTAGTGCTTATCGTTAGGGAGTGATTTCTCCCTTGGAGATGGCTCCGTATGCTCTCCAAGATCTGCCTTTGGACCCCTCTTGACGTTCTATGCTCTTTGGTATGAAGTGAATGATGTTAAATGCAGAAATTAGGGCTGGTATTTATAGGCACGATCTAGTTACGACGTAACTTGAGTTGAGAGTTACGCCGTAACTTCAATAATTCCTCAAATATGCTCTCGGTAAGCTGGTTACGGCATAACACTTGGGAAGGGTTACGCCGTATCTTCAATGCATGTTACATTTGGTATGATTATGCCATAATCCTTGGAAGGAGTTACGGCGTATCTGATGGCGGCGTGAAACATTTCTTGACCTAGTTGGTTACGGCGTAACCTTAGTTGAGAGTTACGCCGTAATTGATGTTGAGTTGGTCTTCTGAGTAAACACGCTAGCTACGGCATAATGTGAGAGAGGGAGTTACGACGTAGCTTCTTCACAGTAGGCACACTATCATAAATATTTAAGAAAATCTCCAAATCCACGTCTCATTAGCTCCAATGCTCGTAATTTACCTGAAAGTGATATATAAAGGAAAACAAGCGTAAATCCATATAAAATTCGAGCATTATCGGGGGAAATTGACACTTAATATTCAGGACTATTTGATATTATCAAATATTCCCCCAATTGAACTCTACTTGCCCTCAAGTAGACCTTATTAGAAATTTTTTAAAAAGATATCTCCCATTACCTGGAAAATATGAGTTTAAAAATCCCTTATGCTAGAATAAATCAAATCTGAACACCTCACGAAATAGGAACAATACACTCAAAATCTCTCAATTAGTCTAAGTGTCAATTTCGGGGTGATCACTCAAAGCACAGTCATAGCATGTATTCTATCGTAAGCTTGACGGTTACACAAATCTCCACCACTAGAGTTAAGGACCTAAACAATTCTTTAAGGCAATATGGGTAGACACGACATGGGTTAAGGGTGAATTTTCATTACTAACATGTCACGGAAAAGTGGACAAAATCAATGATACATGACCAAATCCATGGCCAAGACACCAAAGATTGCTCGCTTCATCACCTAGACACGCTTCATAACTAAAGGGTAAGATGAGACATGGATTTAATTGGTGTAAAGTAAAATAACAAAGCAAATAGTCTTAACCTATAACCAAGTCATCACCGCTTATCGTTCATCCAAAGTTCAAGTTTTAAGGCTAAGAAACCGGATCATGATATACCAAGTGGATGTGCCATTAGCGGACGTCATGATGAGCACATTACCTGTTCTTCAACTGTTGGCGCAATAATTACCAACTCAATTCTTCAAATGTGACCGAGGTGGCCTCCTCGATGCCAAATCTTTGATGAGCTCCAAACATAGTGCTTATAACATTGCACTTTACAATAAACAATAAATTACTTTTTTTTTTTTTTTTTTTTTTTTTTTTTTTTTTACATCACAACTAGAAACATAACATCCCTCCACTTGAGATGAACATAATGAGAATCTGGGGGGTCTTCATTGATCTTCAAATATAAGTCTTTGACGAAAGCGTGATTTTCGAATCTCTCTACTTGAACTTATGAACTTAGGCAAACAATGACTTCCCGATCACAAATAAGACTACACGGTAGGCTAAGGCGAATGGGTGTAACGAAACAATATCTATTGGGTGAACAAAATGAAAGAAATGGCTCAGACGGGTGTATCTAGGGGTATCTTGCACTAAGGGTGAGTGCAACAAAAGGGTTTGACATGGGGGTTGAAAAGTCGAGGTGACTAATCGATAGACAAACAAGGATAGGCTATTTGGGGTGATAATCCTATAATATTGCCTTCTTAAACTGATTATTCCATATACATTAAGCGAACTCAACATACCTCGTCTATGGTCTCGAAATGATGCAAAGGCCAAGTTCTAAAGTTTACAAGCTACCGACACACTCATAATTTGGTGGATTTGGGTAAATAATTGGAAACGGATAAGGCTAATCTCACCATAAAATATCAAGGGTTATAATGTGCTCGGCTAAGGTCTAATCTAGTTAGGTTAAGAAAAACATGTCAAAATTTTAAAAAATGGCATAATTTTCCTCAAAAAGAAACTAGAAAAATTATATCGAGGGCAATAAAGTTCAAGTCATAATAATTACCAAACCCGCCCCCACTTGAATAAAGTGTACAAAGTCCCTTTGTACTAAACGTTAAATAAAGGTGAAGAAAAGTAGAATTAGAGCGAGAACTTCCCGAAATTTGCTCCTAAAAGAAAGAAGGCCAACGAAGAGAATCGTCCCTTCGCTTAAGCATCCACGAGCAAACTTCATTCCGAAATCACACTAACCAACAAGCATAATTCTAAAAAGAAAAAGAAAACAAAAGAAATCTAACTCACTTTTGTAGGAATCACGGTTGCATTTAGCATATGCAACAAGCCTTTTAAACCACTTGGTGTCCCAGTGGACGAGTGTAGTCTCGTGAGGGCTTACAGGGAACATACCCACAAAGTTCTTTTAAAAACTAATACAAGGTCATTGTGTTAATATAGAAAGAATTAGAACTAAAGGATAATTACGTCGTAACCCATTAAAGGAGTTACGCCGTAATTATGGCAAACCTGACAATTTGCTACTTGAGAATATCTACGGTGTAACCATAAAATGGGATTACGCCGTAATGGTTATGCCTTGGAGAGAATCGCTACTGATGATATGTTACAGCGTAACCATGAGGATGAGTTACGCCAGAATCGGTGGATGAATCGGTCCCGTTTAAGACACTTGTGAATTCATCTCCACTTCCTAAAAATTGTTAAAACACAAAACCCAACAAAAATTGAAATAAAAGAAATAAAAAGGATAATTTGGGTTGTCTTCCGAAAGAGCACTTTTCTTTATTACCGAGTCTTTAAGTTAGACTCAAAGCCATGGGCTTGACGGTGGCCTTCGAACTTGGCCAACTTCCTCCATATCTTTCATCAAGTTGTGTCTGACCCAAGCAACATTAGTAGATGTGCGGAGATAATCCTTGTCTCAATCTTCCGAATCTTGCAAAACTTTTCGTCCGGCCCCAAGTGGTATCTTGTAAACTCATATTTTTCAACTACAATTGGTGGTGGCCTTTTGTACGGAATACCAAGAAGTTTGCACCTCCTTTGTTCGTATGCTTCATCATCTGGGTCAGTGAACCCGTCTTCACCTTGTAGTTCAAGGTAGTCCATAATTCCCTCAATGTCATCATCATCGAACTCAGTTCCCTTACACCACTTATCATCTAGTAATTCTTCAATAAGCACACGCTTGCATTCTTCTTTCTCATTACTCGATGTATCTTTTCTATCCTTATTCATCACTTCACTAGTATCGTTGGGAACTTCTTCACTTGGGTCTTCTTCACTCATGCATCCCTTCCAAATTTTCTCCTTAGTGGAAGCATCTACTTTTCCATACTTGATTTTAACCCAATCATCGAATCCCAACTTATCCAACCAAGGCAACTCCGTTCTCTCATCATCATTGGTTGAGGTCCACAAAAATCCGTCATCTCCAACTCTAGCTATGCTACTCCCCCTGTTACAGTCATCGTCAAACAGGTTACAAGAAGCCTAAAAGACTTCACCAAAGGTCTTTATCTTCTCACACCAATGCTTTCGAGCTATCATGTCGTTGGTGTCGCTTGAGGGAGCATCCTTGCAGGAGGTATCATCTTTGATTGGCTTTTCATCCATGGACTCTCTTTGTTAGAGACAATGTTCTTCGTAGTCGAGCTTGAGCTTCCTTAGTAGACCTGCATTAATAATAGCATCCACGAATCTTACTAAATACCAATCATGAAAGGATAGATCTCCGAACTTGACGTCGTGTCTTTCTAGCTCATGGGGGCATGTCCATTCTTCACCCTTCATATTACCACCCCCATTACAATACTCGCGAAAGGGGTTGCATGTAGGCCACGCTCGTGTAGATTCGTCTTCCATGATCATTATTGGATTGCAACAGTACTTAATAGGGGGTTCCTCCATGTCTTCGATTGAGAATTTTGCCAATCTTTCATCATCGTTAGTTGTAGACCACATAGACTTGTTATTTTTAACCCTCTCCTTATCGTCTCCTCCGTTGCAAATGTCGTTATGAGGGTTGCACGAGGCCCAAAGATCGTACTATTTCTCAATATCCACTGGTATTGCTTTGCACCAGTGATTCTTCCTCTTGGATGGGGATTGTGGGCACAGGTTTCGATCACTGGACCACCCATTAATGACATGTATTCCTGATTCATCCAATTCGAGAAATCTGTCTGACCAAGTATCCCAGTTATGCCGTAATTCGGATGTGGGGTTACGGCGTAACTGGCTTCTGTCAGCACTTTCAACATCATTTTCCTTCACCATGCTAGAGCTATCATCGGATTTGTCTTTTTCAGAAAATACGGCTTTGCATGCTATTGGTTTGCTCTTTTGTTCTTCATTCCTTCTCTGTACCTCATCGCTAAGTTTACCAATCATGGTTTCCAATTTTTTTAGCGATTCGTCATGACTAAAAAGGCTTTTGTTTGTATTTTCTTGGAAGTTCTTTAGCCATTCTTCTTGCTCCTTTTGTCTCTTAGTCAAGTCTTCGAGGTATTTGCTGACCGTGTCCTCCAAATTAGATCTTCTTTCCCCGAAAGTCCCACGGTTGTAATATGTGGGAGGTCCCCACGATAACCATTCCCATTTCCATTTGCCCCTTGAAACGGTCTATTTTCACCATATTTCACTTCTTCAATTTTACTATTATCGTCAATGAGAGGACAATTTTTTGTGAGATGTCCTCCTCCACAGCTTTCACATCCTAGTTGGATAGCATGAACACATTCCTTGAGCTTAAGCATGTCCCGACCAAGATTTTCAAGCTTGCTAGTAATGGCGGCAATACCTTCAAGATTTCCGCCTAGGCTTCTTTGGCTTCCTCCATCGTGCCATTTTTGAGAATGATCGGCCATTTTTTGAATGGCTTCAATGGCGAGAGTAGGGGTCATGCTTGGAATTGGTACTTGGTAGTTTAGCATTTGTCTTGTAGCAACGTTGATACCTTTGTAGAAAATGTTGACCTTTTGCTGGCTGTTTAGGTCCTGCGTGGGACACTTGTAGAGAAGATCGTTGTATCTATCCCAAGCTTGATACAACGTTTCATCGCCTTCTTGTTTAAAATTATGGATCTCCATGAGTTGATTAGATATATTCGAAGGAGGACAATATCTTTGAATGAAATGCTTCTGTAGGAGAGCCTATGTATCGACTGCCCCGGCGAGCAATCTATCAATCCATCTTCTTGCTGCCCAAGAAGTGTTATGGGGAAAACTCAGAGCATAACAGCGTCATGAGAAACACCAAGTATGTTGAAAAGGCTTGCGATGGACAAGACATTTTCAACGTGTTCATAAGCATCTTCGTCTCTGTTTCCCGAAAAAGGGTTAGCTCGTAGCTCCCTCATAAACTGTTCTTTGATCTCAAAGCGGACATTAGCTCCAATAGCTAGCCTAACGAGCCCCGACCCTTGTTCATCCCTAGTCAATGCCAAATATTCCTCAAGAGTGAGGTCATCAATGTTCACAACTTCCATAGTACCTGAAACTTAAAAGAAATCGTGAGAAAACAAGAATTCAAAGTAAAACAAAATAAAAAGACTTAATAAAAATCCTAATATAACTACCCGACAATGAGCCAAAAACTTGATGTAGGATTTCGACCGTGTTTTAATATTTATAAAGTCTCGTTTACCTATGGTCCACCTTATGCACTCACGGGCAGTGTACCCGGTCGTGTATAGTGTAGTAATCGGTGAAACCGAGGTCGTCCCAAGAGCTATGTGAGCGGATTCTAATTAAGTCTAGGTGTCAGTGGTTTTAATTGTTTTTAGGATTGGAATGATTAATAAACTAATTAACAAGAAATAAATGCGAAAAGTAAATAGTGGGTGTGATCAATAGAAGTAAAGTGTGCTAACCTAGTTACTCATCCTATCATGTAATGCTCACATTTTACTACTTACAATTGATTCAAGTGGGGGTTTAAGTCGCTAGGACAACATTTGGTCGATTCGTCCTAACCTATCGCCAAAGGCTTCCACCCGAGATCAAGCTACTACCCTTGAAAGTCGAGTTGTTTTTAGTCCCCTAAGCCAAGTCATTAAGTACCTCTACATGCAAGATTTGAAATAATGAGTGCCCAGGCGCTAGCATCTTAAACACTCATCCCTAATTTCTTAAGTTCATCCAAACGACCGATGATCATTTGGTCAGTTCGCACAAGCGAGGAAGGGTCGTCAGTTGGTCAATTCTTACCCTCCCCTACTCAACCTAATTACTTAGGGTCAGTTGGTCAATTCTCCTAAGAAACTAGATACGATCGCCATTCAAAACTACCGAAGCTAGGGTAACTACCATCGAACTATGCATGCATACACTAGAAACAATTATACGGAAGCATGAAAACGTAAACAAAACAATTAAGGAATCATAACTAGGCTAGCACCAAAGGTGCTTAGCCGATCATATCAAAGGAATCCAAATAATCAATGTTTAACATAAAGAAATACATGAATCGAAAGTAAAAGATAAAATAATCGCTAATGCTTATCGTTAGGGAGTGATTTCTCCCTTGGAGATGGCTCCGTATGCTCTCCAAGATCTGCCTTTGGACCCCTCTTGACGTTCTCTCCTTTTTGGTGTGAAGTGAATGATGTTAAATGCTAAAATTAGGGCTGGTATTTATAGGCACAATCTAGTTACGACGTAACTTGAGTTGAGAGTTACGCCGTAACTTCAATAATTCCTCAAATATGCTCTCGGTAAGCTGGTTATGGTGTAACACCAAGGAAGGGTTACGCCGTATCTTCAATACATGTTACATTTGGTATGATTACACCGTAATCCTTGGAAGGAGTTACGGCGTATCTAATGGCAGCGTGAAACATTTCTTGACCTAGTTGGTTACGGCGTAATGTTAGTTGGGAGTTACGCCGTAACTGATGCTGAGTTGGTCTTCTGAGTCAATGCGCTAGCTACGGCGTAATGTGAGAGAGGGAGTTACACCGTAGCTTCTTCACAGTAGGCATACTATCATTAATCTTTAAGAAAATCTCAAAATCCACGTCTCATTAGCTCCAATGCTCGTAATTTATCAGAAAGTGAAATATAAAGGAAAACAAGCGTAAATCCATATAAAATACGAGCATTATCGGGGGAAATTGACACTTAATATTCAGGACTATTTGGTGTTATCAGTTAGGAAAACTTGCTTCTTCCATTAGTGTTGTGATCTTCAACGTCCTAAAAACGTATTTATGTCCTAGAGTGCACTAGTAGACATTTTGTTGTGTTTATTGCGTGAATTGTGATTGTTATCAATTACATTCATAGAAATAGGGCATTTGGCACCTCCCTATGACCTTAGGAATACAATGGGCAAATTAAAAAAGGATGTGACAATTCGACTAATCAATAGGAGATAACTAGGGAGTAGTGAAATCTAAGTGAACACACTTTTATTTATCATTTGAATCTCCCATTTAATTTACTTGTCCTTTAGTTTAATTATTAGTTTTTATTAGTAGTTTAGGAAGTTGATAATTAAACCCCAATCGAACACCGAGATTTTTACTTGTTTTCATAAAATGTAAAAAAGGTTAAAAAGAATCATCCATCACCTTAGACCTATTCGTCATACATCTCGAAATTCTTAACACAATTCCCCTAGAGAATGATCAATCCACCATGTCTTACCTATACTACACTACACGGTTACGTACACTGCATAGGAGGATTGTAAAACTCGTTGTGAGGTTTGCAAGAATTCGCATCAAGTTTTTGGCGACGCTGCCGGGGAATAGTTTAGGTGCGTTTTTTATCTCGTTTAGGTCTACTCACTAGATTCCTATCAAGTGAGAATTTTATTTTTCTTTTTATTAGCTTTCTCGTAGTCTATATTTTCTTTGTGAATTTTGTTCGTAAAATTTTTCATCTAACTATTCCGTTTGCCATTATGGAAAACGCGAATCCGCCAAATTTTTCACTCAATCGACCAAATCCACTACAAAATTTACACACTTCGCTCAAAAATGATATCTTGATGTTTCGACAATATCATAATGAACCTTTCTACGATGCATGGACTCGTTTCAAATATTTACTCCAAAAAGTCCTTCATCAGGGTTTCGAATTATTGACTCCACTTCAAATTTTTTATTGTCGTATCGACCACGAGACCCAAATGAGGCTTGATGATTTAACAGATGGTGAACTTTGGGAATTTGGTGCTGAAGTAGCATGGGAACATTTTGAAATTCATGTGTAATTCAAAAGTGGAAAATGAGACCCAAAAAATGAAGGTTTAGACATGTTTTCAATTTGGAAATTCAATCAGAAAGTTTCTTTAGGAATAAGATGGTTAGAGTTGAGTTACCTAGGTGCATGTCATGGTTAGGTGCTACTATAGTACAAAATAAACACATGGGTAATCTTGATGAGATGAAGGATAGAGTAGAAAATCCAAGCCCACCGATTACCCCACAAGTCCTACCATCATATGAGGAAAACACACCACCCGTGACTTACCAGGAAGAAGTAGAAGAGACTTTAGGAACCCCAATGGAAGTAGAACCTTTGGACCAAATAGAACTAGAGGAAATAGGTTTGAATACTTGTAGTCATAACCTTTCTCTTAGTTCTACGTAAGTTCCTAGTTTTGATGAACCGGAGCCTCAAGCAAAACCGTTACCCAATTTTCCATCCTTAGATGTGAATCTAGGAGTTGAAATAGGCCCCGAGCCACCCATCAAACTATATAGTCCGGATAATGTTAAGATAAAGGTAGTAGTCTCTAAGCCTTGTAGAGAGGAAGCCAATATAGGAGTGAAACATGACCTTACATATTTACATCACCCATTTAAGAATGATCACAAGAAACATTATGGGTTTAAATTGGGCTTATTAGGTCAAGATGGATCTTTAACTAAGAATCTTTCAAAGTTAATAGAAGATGATCCCTTTCTAGGAGAAAACTTTGATTTACCCATTGACCCAAATGTATTAGGCAAGGTTACGATTAAAGAAACACACCCTTTTAAGCATAAAATTCAACCACCAATCTCTCATCATATGGATCCCTTCCACTGGAATGGTGTGTATCGCTACTATCACCCGCACTTAAACTTAAGTGTAGGAAAAAATTCCCCTTTATCTGTTAAATAAGGGTAGAGTCAGGCTCGTAACTCGAACAAAAACAAGCGCTTCTCGGGAGGCAACCCGAGCACACTTTATTTACTTGCTTTGTTTTCTTTTTAATTTTTAGTTTGTGTGTCATATATGCCTCCTCATTATTGTTTAATTTCCATGTTTCAAATACTATTGTGAAAATGCTTTATTTTGTTTTTAACCTCGTCTTAATCACATCTAAAGGTATTTTGCAAAAAGATAAGTGTAGGGAAGATAACATATGTTTAAAAGAACAAAATTGAACATGAAATTAACAATACATGATGAGCATATATCTATTTGTTTGTTTGAGTCAAATGATTGTATCGAGTCACATTGGTTGTTTACAGTAATTTCCAGGTTCTTAATAAGTAAAATTTTCCAGAAAAACAAAGTTTAAGACTCTGTCAGGTCAATCCGACGGCGTCAGGATTTATAACCTGACGGCGGCACGTACTGTAGCAAACAGTTTTCCAGATTTTCATTTTTCTGTCAAAACTGAATTTCTAAAATTTTAGAGGAACCTGCAAACATCTATTTTGCAAGCATTATATTTTATTCGCTTTCTAGTTTAGATTTGTTTTATATATAGTTTTACCGCTGATTTTACGCGAGGTTTCGTGTTCGTTTTCTCAGAATTTACAGGTTATATTGGACAAGTAGATGGAAGTTCACAATGGGAGCAACACTTAGGATTGACTTATTCTTTTTGGAGGAGGATTTAACCTTGATTCTACACCGATCATACCGAGCTAATCAGGGGAGTACTAGTTTTTTTCTCTTTTATTTACTTCCTATTATCATAACTTTGATACTTTCAGGGAACATTGGGGACAATGTTCATTTTAAGTGTAGGGAGGGAAAAAAGGTATAACTTAGAAACTATTTGCTCGCTTGATATTTGTCTTGTCCTTGGTAATAGTGTAATAAACTAAAATAAATACTTGTTAAGGTAATTTTAGCACCAAATTTTTAATTTTTTATGACATTTATGAGCAAAACTTTAGTATTAATAAAACGTCTCATGGATAGTAGTTATATGACTAGCACAAAAACCCTTACTACTCAAATTCCACTCCAAAAATGTGAGGTTCTCCTTTAGATCTTTAGGATAAAAGCATTCATCTTTAATGCTTATTGAGTGTACTAGTAGTATATAGATTCTAGAACTTGTTTCGGATGCATTCCTAGATCGCTAGTGAGACTATATTCATGTAGTTAGGATTAACTAAATGATAAGAGGCATTAAGATAACCCTTGTTTTAAACCTGTTTCCATTGGCCACATAGGTTGAGTAATTACCCCACACCCTTGCGATGTACTCATTTTTAGTACACGATACCCCTAGTTAACCCCTCAAAGCCTATCTTTCCACTGCCTTTACCACAAGCCATAATCTTGCGGGCTAGCCAACTCTTCACTTTTTAGGATATGGTGAGTTAAGAACCATACAATTTTGGGCAAATTGCAAGCCATATAAACGGATTTGAGATATCTTTACCAAGAGCCGTTTGCTCCTGGATTAGCCAATCCTTTAGTCTTCTGAGACATGGCGGATGATAACCATATGAGTAAGTGTAGAACACTTACTCCAAAAAATTTTGGCCAAAAGCAGGAATTGGTATAATACATATAACAAAATTCGTGAGAATTCCCCACATTAGAAATGAATATTGCCCTCAATATTCAAAATACTGCGGTTATGCGAAACAAAAACGTAAAGGGAAATATTACGGCCATTATTTAGAAAGTTTTTTTTTTTTTTTTTTTTTTTTTTTGAAATTAATATATATATAACATGTGGGGCATCACCCCCACACTTAGGTGGTAGAAAGGGGTAAGAAGACAGAAATATGGGTGAAAACCCATATAGTGCGTGCTACTATTTTTGATTTCCGAGTCGCTAGCTTGACTCGACCCCGAATTCATTGGTTCATGGGGAAACAACGTGGAAGAAACAATCTCCATCGGACTTTCATTCAAGATATTTGTATAAACATTGAATGTGTTGAAAGTTCCACACCGATGAGATATATAGAGACAGACCCGGCTCACAAATAATAAATGAAAATGCCGGGGTCAAAGATGGTGTCCTCATTCCCGAAGGAGAAAAGGGAAAGAGCAACCACACCATTTGTGAAGAATGGAATAAATATGTGCATCACAATGCATGTCCATTCCTCATTAGAAAGAAGCAAATCACCATTTTGACATTTTAAGCTTAAACTTGAAGCTTTTATGGTGATTGGTAACAAAATTTCCGGAGGAGAGCGGAAGCAGTTCTTCAATCAATGATTTTCAAGAAAAGGATGTCTCCTCCGAATCAAAGTAAGTATTGTCAATTCTGTTGGAATTGACTCATCACTAAGAAAATCATCGTCCTCCTTCCAAAATTTGTCATCTTCCTCATCCGGGTGAGAGAAGGAATGGAAGAGTCGAAATGGGACAAGAAATGAGTGAATGATCATTGTATATGAGACTTCTAGTTTCTCCAAGATCGGCTTGAAATCAAAGAGATCATCGTCACTTCGATGAAAGTGGTGATGTGAGTGAGTTCATCGGTGAACTCCTCAAGAAGAGGATCGGGGCGTGGAAGTGATACCTCAACATACTCGATGTCTCCATCGATTTACAATCATCGCTAAAATCGGAGAAAGTCTCAAATTGATCATTTGGACACTCAAGAGGAAAGGGATATCACACATATGGTCAATAGTTCCTGTGACTCTCCGGGATTGGGACAAGGTCCTCAACACTAGACTTTATCAATTCGTCCGATTCCTTTTCGAGAACAGTGTCAAGATGCTCGTCCCCATGTTCGGAGAGTGAGTGGGAATATCGGGTGTGATAACAACAGGTGAGGGGTTTAGAAGGACTAGCATACATATGTTTTATACTTAACATTTGTTCTTACGCTAGTAATTCCATCATAGTCTTTTCTCCACGATTTTCCACGGAAGGAGTCTCAATGATGAACTTGATGAATCTGTACATAATTCACTAATATCGAGGTAACATCATCATCATCATCATCGAGAATGAAACGGAATCTAGAGCTAGATTTGAATGCTTTTGTATTCTAATTGATTCCCAATAGTGTTTTCAATGGAAATCGGGAATCTAATTTAGCATCCGCTCTTTGGCTAACAAAACTTCCATGGATTTTTCATTTGGATTATTTTGGGAGGACAAAGCCGACTCATCCTTAAGTTCTTTTAATAACTCCGAGTCTTGATAGAAGGTGCATCGTAGTTTCATGAGGTCGCTTGAATCATTTAGTCTTGTGGAGGTTGGTTTTGATACGAAGAGTCGTAATTGTTACAAGGAAATGGGTTCCTGTTTGACAATCCGAGCTAGAGTGAGGACCTCCACAATACTCACAACAATAGAACCGATGTGGTGTGAGTGGTATGTGTTGTAGTCATAATTGTTATCGAGAACACGCTTTCATGACAAGCGTGTTTCTGATTGACAATCGAGGCGGAATGTGAACCACCACGGTACTCACAACAAGACAAGCGATGTGTCTCACGATGTAGTAGGTGATGGAATGAATCGGTTGTGTTATGGTAGGAATAGGGATCACGGTTATAGAGCAGACCGTTTCTGATTCCACCACGCTACAAGCGGGGCAATTGCCACCATTATAAGGACCACGCACCATTGACAACCAAGAGGGTGAGGATAAGACATAGAAAGAATCAAAAGTTAACGGAGGGTAAGAAGTGAAGAATCAAAAAGGTAAGAGGGTAAAGAGGAATATTTTTGGTATTTTTGAAAAACATGACGATAAAAACAAAGAATGAAAATATTTTTGCGTTTTTAACACTTTAGGAAAAGTGTTAATAAACTTTTGGATTTTGAAAACTTTACAAAAAAACTTTTACAAAAGATGGAATATGTGCAAGAATGGATCGAAAAGGCTAAACACACGCTAAAGCCTCCCGTGGCGTAAAATTTGATGCATGTCAAAACCGTCAAGTCTAATCACAATTGGCCACTTGTGAATGACCGGTAAATAACAGCTTAAAACAGTTCAAACACAAATACAATGAAGATCGAGAGAATACAATGAATTCCGGGTCGTTAAGTCCCACGGAGACTCAATGGTGTGCAAACACCGATTCAGACGATAGAATGATCACTAATGATAGTGATCGAGAAAGGATTAGGATTGAATATTACACTCTTTGAAAAGTTAATAAATAACGACTTAAATACAAATTAAGAAAATTAAAAGATAAAGATATTAAATAAACGCTATCACTATTTTTAAAGTGATGAGCGTTTAAAACCTAAAACTTAAAACTTACGTTTAAATAAAAATAACGTAAACGTACAAAATAAAACGTGTGTTTTAAAGAAATAAAAGGCCTACAAATATAAAAATGACATTTTTACAATCCTAAATATAAAATAAAATTATTAGAAAAGGAAAATTATTTTTACAACTATTTATTTAATAATTATTAATTAAAAACTAATTTAAACTATTTAATAAATACTCTAAAATAAAAGAAAATACAAAATAAGGTTAGAAAAATAAAATTAAGACTTAGGAAAATCTAAAATATGATAAAACTAATTTTAAAACAGAAAATATATTTTTTTGACCTTTTATATATTTATTACTAATTTAAAACTATTTAAAACTAATTAAAATGCTAAAAAATACTTTTTAAGCTAAGAAAATTATAGAAAAATACTTTTTATTACTTTTATATTTATCTTAACCTAAGAAAATAGAAAACATATTTTTTTAAGCTTTTTCTAATTTATTTGTATTAAAAGCTATTTAAAAGGATTAAAACTAATTTAAAATAAGAAAAATAGCAAACAAGCTTGGAAAAATCTGAAAATTTCAGGAAAATTCTAAAATTATATGAGGAATAAAGGAAAAATATAAAAACAAGGTACTATGTGGAGGAATCAGGAACTGAAGTGGAATGAGCTTAAAAATAAGCACTTCCAATAAGCAAATGGAATCCAAAGGCTACCAAACTGATAATGAAGCTTTAATAAGCTAAAACAACCAAAATGCAATGAGAATCAACAAGCCACAACCTCTGGATTAGCAAATTGAACAGATTTGAGGTGTTATGATATTATAAGCTAATGACAGATTTAGGTGCCCACTTTGAGGTGCTGATTTAGGTGGGTCCCAGAAGGTATGAGGTCAAACCATGGGTCAACTTTCACTCCCTGGTAGGAGGGGGGTTGGGAGAACCAAAGTATGATGTGTGGGACCCACTGGGTTAACCACAAATTACCACCAAGGTTTGATGGGTTGTATGGGTCTGCTGAGACAGGGCAAATACCTTGCCCTGCAGCTGTGTTCCAAGGGTGTTTTGGTCCACTTAAAAAAATCACAAAAATGAACCAAACATGAAATTTAAAAGTTCAGCTGGTAGAGTTAATACCCAAGAAGTTTCAGACCTTGAATCTCAACACAAAAATCTATAAAAATCTTGCCATTTTGATGAAAATCTGAGATTTCAATTTTTGACTTTTTAGAAAAATTTAGGTTTTGACTATTATGAACTTTGCTTGCTGATTTAGGGACTTGGAATGTTATGTTAAGCTATATGAAAGCTAACTTAAGTAAAAATGCAAACTTATGAAAAGGTTTTATTGGTTTTGGACCCATAAATCACCACAGTTAACTGTGGTGATAATCTTCCTAAGATTTTGACTTTAGCTGATTTCACAAATAAAAGATGAACTAAAATGAGTCATTTATCCTTAACTGAAGCTACTCCAACTGCTACTAACCACAAACCAGTCCTTAATCCTGCTAAAGCTACTAAATCCAAACACTGGTTCTATGACAGATATGAAAATTTAATGATATAAACTACTGAGTTAGCTAGTACCAATGATTAACCAGAGTCTAAATAACCATAATATAGTTATATTAACAGATTAAAAACCACCATTAATCACAGATACACCTATAACCATAAAATGCAATAACTGACTTGCAACTTGAAAATGAAACAGGTACTCACTTGTGTCCAGCTTATGCAGGCCAAAACCAAAACCAAACCTAAGCTAACCTAATCTATCTCCACCCAATATCACCACTGCATCTACCATTATCCATTTCCCAAACCAACTACACCAGTTTGACTTCTGTTGACCATCAACCAAGTTTACTTGAAATTGAAATGCAAGCTTACTCAAAGCTTATAGATGGTTTAAACTGACTTATTTAAGCTTAAAATAAGCTTCTAACAACTTGGACAATATACTTTGAAACTGAAAATTTTCAATAGTGGGCATGAACTTAGGAGCTTAAATAAAAGACTTTGATTGATATTCAAAACACATTACAAAGTTAATTTAACATAAATGTGATAAAAAGAAACTGAAATTACACCTTTTTAACTAAAACTAAAACATTTGATTACAAACGACATTTAAAGAAAACACAAAAACTAGCTACTCCCTATCTTGCTTCTCTCTTTCTCTTTTATAGCTCCCAGATGTTTTCCACTTGTCCACTGAACCTTTCCCACCAATAATTTTGGCCGTTGGATGCTTTGAGTTGATATTGGCCGTTTGATCATTTTGGCGCCAAAGTGGGTTTTAACAGGTGGAGGGTTGAGTGAAATGGTTGAAGGATCATTAAATGTTTCTTGGATTTGTGTTGAGGTGGGGACAAGAGAGTGATATATTGAGGTGGAGGTGAGGAACATGGATGGTGTTGCGAGCGATTGGGAGGGAAAGAAAAAGAGGCGCCAAGTGGGTTTGGGTTTGACCGCCATTTGACCAAGGCGTGTTAATAATAGGGGTTCATAATTCATATGACGGGGGTCGAGGCTGGCGGGGGTTCAAAATGAGTTAAAGGGTTAAAATGACAAGGTACTAAAGTGTAAATCTTTGAAATTCAAAGGACCAATCTTGCCATTTCATCAAAGTTTCTTCAAGGACTAAAGTGACACTCTCAAAAGTATAAGGACCAAAATTGCCACTTTGCAATTTTTAGAGACCATTACGCCAATTTTCAAAGTTGAAGGACTAAACTTGTAATTTCTTAAACTTTTTGATATTTTTCACCAAAGGACTAAATTTGACAACTTATGATTTTAAAAGGACCTTTGGAGACTTTACTTTTGAAATTATATGCTCGGGGAATTTTTTTGACAATTTTAGAAACTTGGGGACTAAAGCGCAATTTTGCAAATTTGATATGTTTTTCATCGATTTTGATATTTTGCATTTAAAACACATAAAACAACGATTTGTGATATTTTCATCATTTGATGCATTTTGAGTGTTTTCGGATGTTTTTGCGGTTTATATTGTACCAAAATGATGAGTATTTAGACACTCATCAATCCCCACATGAGATATTGCTATTCCTAGCAATGATTTGAAAAACTTTAATGGTTTGAAAACTCTTTACCAAAAGCCATCACTTGGAGTAGCCAAATGTTTTAGTTCAAGTAAGAACCATGGTACAGATAACCATGTGATTTTGAGCAAACCACAAGTCGTAAGCGGTTTGATTAGTCTTTACGAGCCGTACCATACGGACTAGCCAACTCTTAGATAAATTATCGGGATTATCTTTGGTGAACTGAATACCAATTATGGATTTTCCATTGCCTTTACCACAAGCCATAATCTTGCGGGCTGCCAACTCTTCACTTTTTAGGATATGGTGAGTTGAGAACCATACAATTTTGGGCAAATTGCAAGCCATATAAGCGGTTTGAGATATCTTTACAAGAGCCGTTTGCTCTGGATTAGCCAATCCTTTAGTCTTCTGAGACATGGCGGATGATAACCATATGAGTAAGTGTAGAACACTTACTCCAAAAAATTTTGCCCAAAAGCAGGGAATTGGTATAATACATATAACAAAATTCGTGAGAATTCCCCACTTAGAAATGAATATTGCCCTCAATATTCAAAGTGCAGCGGTTATGCGAAACAAAGAACGTAAAGGGAAATATTACGGCCATTATTTAGAAAGTTTTTTTTTTTTTTTTTTTTTTTTTTTTTTTGAAATTAATATATATATATAACATGTGGGCATCACCCCACACTTAGGTGGTAGAAAGGGGTAAGAAGGCGAAATATGGGTGAAAACCCATATAGTGCGTCTTCTATTTTTGATTTCAGTCGCTAGCTTGACTCGACCCAGAATTCATTGGTTCATGGGGAAACAACGTGGAAGAAACAATCTCCATCGGACTTTCATTCAAGATATTTGTATAAACATTGAATGTGTTGAAAGTTCCACACCGATGAGATATATAGAGACAGACCCGGCTCACAAATAATAAATGAAAATGCGGGGTCAAAGATGGTGTCCTCATTCCAGAAGGAGAAAGGGAAAAGCAACCACACCATTTGTGACGAATGGAATAAATATGTGCATCACAATGCATGTCCATTCCTCATTAGAAAAAGCAAATCACCATTTTGACATTTTTAAGCTTAAACTTGAAGCTTTTATGGTGATTGGTAACAAAATTTCGGGAGGAGGCTGGAAAGCGGTTCTTCAATCAACAGATTTTCAAGAAAAGGATGTCTCCCTCCGAATCAAAGTAAGTATTGTCAATTCTGTTGGAATTGACTCATCATAAGAAAATCATCGTCCTCCTTCCAAAATTTGTCATCTTCCTCATACGGGTGAGAGAAGGAATGGAAGATTCGAAATGGGACAAGAAATGAGTGAATGATCATTGTATAGGAGACTTCTAGTTTCTCCAAGATCGGCTTGAAATCAAAGAGATCATCGTCACTTTCGATGAAAGTGGGTGATGTGAGTGAGTTCATCGGTGAACTCCTCAAGAAGAGGATCGGGCGTGGAAGTGATACCTCAACATACTCGATGTCTCCATACGATTTACAATCATCGCTAAAATCGGAGAAAGTCTCAAATTGATCATTTGGGCACTCAAGAGGAAAGGGATATCACATATGGTCAATAGTTCCTGTGACTCTCCGGGATTGGGACAAGGTCCTCAACACTAGACTTTATCAATTAGTCCGATTCCTTTTCGAGAGCGTGTCAAGATGCTCGTCCCCATGTTCGGTGAGTGGGAATATCGGGTGTGATAACAACAGGTGAGGGGTTTAGAAGGACTAGCATACATATGTTTTATACTTAACATTTGTTCTTACGCTAGTAATTCCATCATAGTCTTTTCTCCACGATTTTCCACGGAAGGAGTCTCAATGATGAACTTGATGAATCGTACATAATTCACTAATATCGAGGGTAACATCATCATCATCATCATCGAGAATGAAATGGAATCTAGAGCTAGATTTGAATGCTTTTGTATTCTAGCGATTCCTAATAGTGTTTTCAATGGAAATCGGGAATCTAATTTAGCATCCGCTCTTTGGCTAACAAAACTTCCATGGATTTTTCATTTGGATTATTTTGGGAGGACAAAGCCGACTCCTCATAAGTTCTTTTAATAACTCCGAGTCTTGATGAAGGTGCATCGTAGTTTCATGAGGTCGCTTGAATCATTTAGTCTTGTGGAGGTTGGTTTTGATCGAAGAGTCGTAATTGTTACAAGGAAATGGGTTCCTGTTTGACAATCCGAGCTAGAGTGAGGACCTCCACAATACTCACAACAATAGAGGCGATGTGGTGTGAGTGGTATGTGTTGTAGTCATAATTGTTATCGAGAACACCTTCATAGACAAGCGTGTTTCACGATTGACAATCGAGCGGAATGTGAACCACCACGGTACTTTCACAACAAGACAAGCGATGTGTCTCACGATGTGGTAGGCGATGGAATGAATCGGTTGTGTTATGGTAGGAATAGGGATCACAGTTATAAACGGACCCGTTTCCTGATTCCACCAGCCTACAAGCTGGGCAATTGCCACCATTATAAGGACCACCACCATTGACAACCAAGAGGGTGAGGATAAGACATAGAAAGAATCAAAAGTTAACGAGAGGGTAGAAGTGAAGAATCAAAAGGTAAGAGGGTAAAGAGGAATATTTTTGGTATTTTGGAAAAACATGACGATAAAAACAAAGAATGAAAATATTTTGGCGTTTTAACACTTTAGGAAAAGTGTTAATAAACTTTGGATTTTGAAAACTTTACAAAAAAAACTTTTTACAAAGATGGAATATGTGCAGAATGGATCGAAAAGGCTAAACACACGCTAAAGCCTCCCGGCGGCAAGCGCCAAAATTTGATCGTGTCAAAACCGTCAAGTTTAATCACTGGTGGCACACTTGTGAATGACCGGCCGTAATGAGCTTAAAGCAGTTCAAACACAAATACAATGAAGATCGGAGAATACAATGAATTCCGGGTCCTTAAGTCCCACGGAGACTCAATGGTGTGCAAACACCGATTCGAGACGATAGAATGATCACTAATGATAGTGATCGAGAAAGGATTAGGATTGAATATTACCTCTTGAAAAAGTTAATAAATAACGACTTAAATACAAATTAAGAAAATTAAAAAGATAAAGATATTAAATAAACGCTATCACTATTTTTAAAGTGATGAACGTTTAAAACCTAAAACTTAAAACTTACGTTTAAATAAAAATAACGTAAACGTACAAAATAAAACGTGAGTTTTAAAGAAATAAAAGGCCTACAAATATAAAAATGACATTTTTACAATCCTAAATATAAAATAAAATTATTAGAAAAGGAAAATTATTTTTACAACTATTTATTTAATAATTATTAATTAAAAACTAATTTAAACTATTTAATAAATACTCTAAAATAAAAGAAAATACAAAATAAGGTTAGAAAAATAAAATAAAGACTTAGGAAAATCTAAAATATGATAAAACTAATTTTAAAACAGAAAATATATTTTTTTGACCTTTTATATATTTATTACTAATTTAAAACTATTTAAAACTAATTAAAATGCTAAAAAATACTTTTTAAGCTAAGAAAATTATAGAAAAATACTTTTTATTACTTTTATATTTATCTTAACCTAAGAAAATAGAAAACATATTTTTTTAAGCTTTTTCTAATTTATTTGTATTAAAAGCTATTTAAAAAGGATTAAAAACTAATTTAAAATAAGAAAAATAGCAAACAAGCTTGGAAAAATCTGAAAATTTCAGGAAAATTCTAAAATTATATGAGGAATAAAGGAAAAATATAAAAACAAGGTACTATGTGGAGGAATCAGGAACTGAAGTGGAATGAGCTTAAAATAAGCACTTCCAATAAGCAAATGGAATCAAAGGCTACCAAGCGATAATGAAGCTTTAATAAGCTAAAACAACCAAAATGCAATGAGAATCAACAAGCCACAACCTCTGGATTAGCAAATTGAGCAGTTTGAGGTGTTATGATATTATAAGCTAATAATGATTTAGGTGCCCTTTGAGTCTTGATTTAGGTGGGTCCCGGAAGGTATGAGGTCAAACCATGGGTCAACTTTCACTCCTGGTAGGAGGGGTTGGGAGAACCAAAGTATGATGTGTGGGACCTTGGGTTAACCACAAATTACCACCAGGTTTGATGGGTTGTATGGATGCTGGCGAGGCAGGGCAAATACCTTGCCTGCAATTTGTGTTCCAAGGGTGTTTTGGTCCACTTAAAAAATCACAAAATGAACCAAACATGAAATTTAAAAGTTCAATTTGGTAGAGTTAATACCCAAGAAGTTTGGACCTTGAATCTCAACACAAAATCTATAAAAATCTTGCCATTTTGATGAAAATCTGAGATTTCAATTTTTGACTTTTTAGAAAAATTTAGGTTTTGACTATTATGAACTTTGCTTGCTGATTTAGGGACTTGGAATGTTATGTTAAGCTATATGAAAGCTAACTTAAGTAAAAATGCAAACTTATGAAAAGGTTTTATTGGTTTTGGACCCATAAATCACCACAGTTAACTGTGGTGATAATCTTCCTAAGATTTTGACTTTAGCTGATTTCACAAATAAAAGATGAACTAAAATGAGTCATTTATCCTTAGCGAAGCTACTCCAAGCTGCTACTAACCACAAACCGGTCCTTAATCTGCTAAAGCTACTAAATCAAACACTTGTTCTATGAGATATGAAAATTTAATGATATAAACTCTTGGTTAGCTAGTACCAATGATTAACGAGTCTAAATGACCATAATATAGTTATATTAGCAGTTAAAACTACCATTAATCACAGATACACCTATAACCATAAAATGCAATAACTGACTTGCAACTTGAAAATGAAACAGGTACTCACTTGTGTCCAGCTTATGCAGGCCAAAACCAAAACCAAACCTAAGCTAACCTAATCTATCTCCACCCAATATCACCACTGCATCTACCATTATCCATTTCCCAAACCAACTACACCAGTTTGACTTCTGTTGACCATCAACCAAGTTTACTTGAAATTGAAATGCAAGCTTACTCAAAGCTTATAGATGGTTTAAAGCGACTTATTTAAGCTTAAAATAAGCTTCAACAACTGGACAATATACTTTGAAGCGAAAATTTTCAACGTTGGGCATGAACTTAGGAGCTTAAATAAAGACTTTGATTGATATTCAAAACACATTACAAAGTTAATTTAACATAAATGTGATAAAAAGAAACTGAAATTACACCTTTTTAACTAAAACTAAAACATTTGATTACAAACGACATATAAAGAAAACACAAAAACTAGCTACTCCCTATCTTGCTTCTCTCTTTCTCTTTTATAGCTCCCAGATGTTTTCCACATCCTTGAACCTTTCCACCAATAATTTTGGTAGTTGGATGCTTTGAGTTGATATTGGCCGTTTGATCATTTTGGCGCCAAAGTGGGTTTTAACGGTGGAGGTTGAGTGAAATGGTTGAAGGATCATTAAATGTTTCTTGGATTTGTGTTGAGGTGGGGGACAAGGAGAGTGATATATTGAGGTGGAGGTGAGGAACATGGATGGTGTTGCGGAAGCGGTTGGGAGGAAGAAAAGAGGCGCCAAGTGGGTTTGGGTTTGACGCCATTTGACCAAGCGGTGTTAATAATAGGGGTTCATAATTCATATGACGGGGGTCGAGGCTAGGCGGGGTTCAAAATGAGTTAAAGGGTTAAAATGACAAGGTACTAAAGTGTAAATCTTTGAAATTCAAAGGACCAATCTGCCATTTAATCAAAGTTTCTTCCAAGGACTAAAGTGACACTCTCAAAAGTATAAGGACCAAAATTGCCACTTTGCAATTTTTAGGGACCATTACGCCAATTTTCAAAGTTGAAGGACTAAACTTGTAATTTCTCAAACTTTTGATATTTTTCACCAAAGGACTAAATTTGACAACTTATGATTTTAAAAGGACCTTTGGAACTTTACTTTTGAAATTATATGCTCGGGGATTGTTTTGACAATTTTAGAAACTTGGGGACTAAAGCGCAATTTTGCAAATTTGATATGTTTTCATCGATTTTGATATTTTGCATTTAAAACACATAAAACAACGATTTGTGATATTTTCATCATTTTGATGCATTTTTGAGTGTTTTCAGATGTTTTTGCAGTTTATATTGTACCAAAATGATGAGTATTTAGACACTCATCAATTATCTAGTTGATTACATGGTTGCTAAGTCGAGTCATATCTTGTATACATACAGTTTTGGGACGATTGGGACTCATGAGTTAAGTATTATTTTATGGAGTAACCGGAAGGAATGTTAAATTTAATGTCCCTTATCAAAGTAATTAATTATTCCACATGTTTTGATCATCGCAATTCGGGTGTTTAGTTTAGTTTAATAAAAACTCAAGTGTAGAGAGGTTGCTATAAATCCCTTTACTATGATGTTATGTTTTGCGGATGGTAGAGTAAAAGTCTATGAAAAAAAAAATCAAAAAAATGAAAAAGAAAAAAAAAGAAAAAAAAGAAGAAAAAAAGAGAAGAGAAAAAAAAAACATACGGGCTACCATCTCGCTTCTATCCCTTATCCTTTATATTTTACTTTTGTTTAAGTCAAGAAAGTGTCAAGAAAAATACAAAAAGAACTCGAGTCTTCGCTTAACAATGCCTCGTTTTACATGTAATTAGTTTAGATTTTTGACCTGACACCAGTAAATTCCCCATATCCAACAAACCCGTTTTTTTCCATACCCTTACACCTAGCATTACAACCTTTTTAAAGCCCTCTTTGATAGTTTATCCTAGGTGCTTATACCAAAGTGGTGAAGGTTTGATCTAACCTCAAGCCTATGGTAATCTATGTGCTATGACAGGTAGAGAGTGTTATTTTTCATTTCCATACATGTTATATTTATTATACACAGAGAGATGAGAGAATCCAAACACTATATGTGAGGTGCTAGTGTATAATTTCCGTGCTTGTTATAACTATTTTAGAGCTTCTATTTGTTGTAAACCATTTTAAACCAATGTTAAATGACTCTAACTTGTAAATTGATTAGATAAAATCACATTTGCTTGAGGAAAAGCAAATCACAAGTGTAGGGATATTTGATAAGGATTTAAAACGTACATTTTTAAGGGGTCATTTAAGCCCTAAACCAATGTATTTATGATCAAATATTGCCTAAATTCGTTTCTTTTCACTTTTTAGGTACTTTGGAAACAAAAGCTAGAAATCATGCATATTTGGATGAAAAGGGATGAAAATGTGAAGAAAACGACCAAGTCATGAAAAGTATGGAAAAAGGCACCAAACGGCGTCACAACCTACAAGGTGACACCGTCACTTGCAATTAAAAGTATCAAAATAGCCCATATTTTACTAGATACGGCTCAATGAAAAAAATGAAGAAATAACAAGTGACACCGTCCCTACTGTAGTTTTTTCAAACTGATTTTTAATTAAGTTATAAAAACCAACAATGTGATCATAAACTTCACTTTTACTTTTCATCAAAAACACCCAAACAACTCTAGTGTAGTCATCAACAACAGTAAGAAAGAACCTAAACCCATCCCTATTGGTCACCTTATAAGGTCCCCAACATCTAAATGAATAAGATCGCATAGATTTGTAGCTTTATGTTTCTGTAGTCTGCTTAGCTTTATGATATATTTCATATGGTCCAGAACTAGTATGCTTTAGGTCCTTAATTTTATCTTTTAAAACAATGAGAACTTGGTCTGAGGGATGACCAAGTCTGTTATGCCAAATACAATTTGACAAAAAAAACAAGTTTTAATGTTATTGTTATTCACTCTCTTGCCTTAATCAAAAAAATAAAAGCCTCCTTTTTCACTACCAGTCCCATCATGAACCTTTGAGTTAAATCTTGAATTTTACACATTTTATCATTAAAATTAACAACAACTTTATTTTCTCTTGACAACTTATGAACAGACAACAAGCTAACATGGTATCTAGGAACTACCAACACATCTTTTATTATTAAATCATTTCCCACTTTATAACTTCCAATATGTTTTACTTGTGTAAGAGTCCTATTGGGATGTGCAACAATTAAGTTTAAATGAGAAACATCCATTAAATAAAAAAGAAGTGTAGCACAAAATGTGATGTGTTGACTACTCCGGAATCAATGATCCATCCAACATAAGTACTATATATACTTATATCATAATTAAAGTTAAAAAATATGCAACTAAAGAAACTAATGACACAATCAGAGGTCATAACAATACCAACAACACTAGCATGAGTTTTGCTAGCATCACCTGTACCACTAAGTAAAGCCATTAATCTTTGATATTGATCACTAGTAAGAGTATGAGTGGTACTCTTACTGTGATCAGACTTATTATCAACACCAAAAACATTTTTAGCATTTTTTGATTCATATTTCCATTTTTAACAAAACCAGGTGGATAACCCACTAGTAAGAGTATGAGTAGTACTCTTTGGGAGTGGTGGATTTCTGGCACGTGGCCTTGGTTGGGGTTGAGATGGTGAAGGTTGTGCTCTCTCTGCTTCCTCTCTCACCAATCTATTGAAGGTTGGCTCTAGGCGCTCAGTAGAATCATCTGAACCCCTAGATGACTCACTAGGATCCACCACACTATCATCTTCAGATGAAGGAAGAAATGGGGACTTTCTTGGTCGTGGTTCTTGTGGAGGAAGGTACAGACGCCATGGGTTAGAATCATCACTTGATGATGATGATGATGATGATGATGAGGAGGAGGAGGATGTTAGATCGATGACTTCTGGTTGATTCCACATGCTGATTGTTGTTTGATTGTGATTTTTGAGGAATTAGGGTTTTGGATTAATTGATGTGTGTGTTATTTGGGACTAGGGATTCTTTTATAGGCAGTGCAAATGATATTAGTGAGTAAATGAGGAGAAGGTTTTAAGTGGTTGAGGAGTTAATGAGGTCTTTTGACTTTGAACATGAATTAACACCGGAAGTTGACCATATTGACTTAGCCTTTAGCACATTGGCTAACCACTACTGAGTATATGGAACCACTTCTATGTTTTGCTAACCACTGCTAACATCAATTCTCTTCTCTGTGTTTGTTTTATGTTTGTGAATTTGCAGGTATGAAGGATTGTTGTACATTGGAGCATGTGATGTTTTTAGCTGCTAGTGTTTAAAAAAAAAAAAAAAGATTGTGTAATCCTTCATATTTTTGTGTGATATCACTAATTTTGACACATATTTGCTTGCTGTATCTCTTGGTCAACTGGTTGGAGTGGAATTCTGTATCCAATGCTAGTGTTTTCATACCACGGATAGAGGTTTGTCAAACCATTGCTAGCATGTTCTTGATTTTGGATACCTCGAGGGCATTTGGTAACTTTGGTAAAAACACATTATTTCTCCCCAAAACACGGATAGATCATTTAATTGATCTTCAAACCACTTCAATTGGCGCTCTACATAAACCCTAATCACTTTACTTTGCTTAATTCACATATCCCACATCATTTCCATCATTTATCACAATGGCGAACCAGTACTCCCAAACCCATAACCTTGTTGCTAATCTGATAAAAAACAATAGATCCGAAGGTTTTCATCAAATGATTGATTTCCTTATTCATAGTCCTATTCACTTTGCCTTAACTGTCACACCAACCATCCTTAAAGCCTATATACATCAGTTCTGGGGGAATGCTAAGCTTGAGGAGGTCGATGGAGTAGAAGTGTTTAGTTTTGTTGTGGATGAGAATGAAATTTTGGTTAATGAGGAGATCATTAGAAGGGTTTGAAGTTTGATGATCTTGATGGTGTTGTTAATCTTTCGAGATCTTGAGATTTTTACGGTGTAGAGGTTAGGATATATTCATAGAGGTGACAAGGTAAAATTCTTTAAGAGTATGTTTTCCCACAATGGAAGTTTTGATACACTTTGTTGATGTGTATGAGTAATAAGACCACTTGGATTTGATGACTTTCCTTCCAAGATTGCTCTGACTATTATATGTTTCTCCGAGGGAGAAAGTTTAATTGGTCTAGGATGATTTATGAAGGATTTGTGCGAACATTAGGAAGAAGGGTAAATATTATTTATATCCTAGGTTTGTTCAACTAATTGTGGAAAGTCAAATAGAGGAACACAGTGAGCATACTAGGGAGTATGAAGTGCATTATATGCTTCCTAAGGTCTTTGAACATATGGGAATCGAAGCCAAATGTTCAAATAAGGGATGTTCCTTTGTTCCTCATATGATTACTTTGCTCATTATTCATGAGTTTGATGCGGGGTTTGAGGAACAACCATAGTATCTGAATCACTGTTAGTACACCTCAATCCAGCGATAGTGCACTTGATCCCACCGTTAGTGAATCTCAACCCACTTCTAGTCAAACCCAAACCCTTTGTTAAACCAATTGTATGGACTAGGAGAAAGAAGGGCACCAAGCTTCCTCGGTAGGTGTTAGTGGTGTTGTTGATGAGGTTTGTCACAAGGTGTGGAGGTGACATGATTGGAAGGGCTTCCTTCTTGATTCATGCTTAGATCTTTGGTCGGGGATGGTGGAAACATCATTAAGACCCAACCTTTGGCAACTCTAATGTGGAGAGTTCCTTGGAACTTAACAGTGGAGGAAACCTAGCCAGTGGCTAATTTAGGTGCATAGATGATCGAGGCAAGGTGCAGTGCTATGTTTTCTTTATCCAAGGATTCCTCTCGGGCGGTTAACACATTTCAGTGATGAGGATAGTTTGGAACGACCTTTGAATTGGCGGATCCTAAGCTTGTACATGGTGACTTTTCCAATGAACCACCTCTCGGACCGGTTAACACGGTCGAGTGGGAGGATATTCTTGAGCGTTTTAATGAATTAATGACTAAATGTGCTAAAATGGATGATACAATCTCAAGTCTTCAAGAGTTGGATGTGTTTGAGGTAAAGAAATTAGAAGGGTGAAGCATAGGATGTTTGTTTTGGAGAAAGTAAGAAGACACAGGGTTCTTGTTTTGAGGACTATGAGAAAGATGAAAAGAAGGTGGACTCATCTCCATTCTGAATGTGGAGAATGTACCCAAGCAGGGAGGAGTAAAGGCATGAATTCGGGGAGGTGTAGATGTGTATATGGAAGAAGATGTGGATAGTGGAGATCAGCGGCACAATTTGTAGTATCGATAAAGATGGGAATGAAGTCGTTCTTGAAAGTTTGAAGGCGTGGTAGAAGATGAGGTAGTCACGAGACACAACCAGCGATAGTGTGTCTGCAACCACGGATAGTACTCTTGGAACCCTTCTGCTGAGTTCGGATATGGTAATTGTACCCACTGCTATCATAACTACTTCCACAATTGTTACAACCATCTTTGTGTCACCACCTAAATCAAAAGAGGTTGAGAAAGAAGCTGCAAGTACACTGATCAATCTAAGTAAAACCTCATCTAATCCTACACCCATCATTGCACATGTTTTTGCTCTTGAATCTACTGCAACCAAACCCAAAGGTAAAAGTTTAGTTATTGGTGAGCCTTTGAAGAAGAAGGTGGCTCAACCAGATATTGGTAAGGGTAAAGGTATTGCAGCACCTGTCTTAAAGTTTAAAAGTGTGGCGAGCAGTTGCTTATGATGAAGAGTATACAAGAGGCATGCAAGGTGAAGAGGGCAATTGAGAAAAGAAAAGCAAAAGAGGAGGAGGCTTCTCGAAATGGTTAGCTAAATGGTATGAATCACAAAACTATCGCAAGCTTCTAATCAAATACGGGATGAGTATATTACTCAAGAGTGGGCATTGTTAGATGATGAGGAAAGAGCTAGAATTTTTGGGTGAATGGGCAAGGAGGATTAGTAAGGAAAAGAAGCAAGTTATAAGGAAGAAACCTCCTACAATTCGTGAGATGAGAAATGTCTTGATGAAGATTATTAAAATTCGAGGCATACATATTCGACAATCTTAGTAAATGTTCATTTGAAAGATTCCATGAGCTTTATCTGATGTGTATGAGGATTAATAATGAGAATTTTACTCCTATGGGTTCTGAAAAAGATGAAGAGTGGATTAAAAGTAATCTAAAGAGAAAATTTGAGATTCAGGAGACATCTGGTTCTAAAAGATTAAAAGAGATTGAAGATAGTCATCAAATTATCTCTTATGCATTTGAGCTTAATGGAAGTGAATGATGTTGGAAAATTCAAAGACACAATAGTGAAGTTTAAGGTATAATAAATTTTCACGGATGCTTGATATTTTGATAGAGATGATTTCTTTGAATCTTTGGGAGCTTTATAGGAATAAGTTTGGTGATTTGCAACGGATGATCATCATGAGAGAATGGTTTATCATCACTTGAAGATTTTGTTCAAACCTACTCATGATGAACCTGAATGGAAAGGACTTTGCAATGGACAAGTTACAGGATGGTTTCTATATCAAACTTGTGGAGTTCATGTTTTAACTGTATCTGAAGAAGTTATTCATATGCTTGTAGAAGGTGATTATCCTCAATTGAATAATTATCCGCAAGTTATTGCTCAGATGGTGAAGCCTGGTGGCATAAAGATGTTGATGCCCTATGATGGTCAAGCTTACAATTTGTTGCTGAAGTATGAGAAAATTCTTAAGTCTAGTAAGTGTTTGGCTACATCCTCCAATTCAGATGTTTTGAGCTTAAAGGAAACTTGAGAATTCTATTTGAATGTATCAAGTTTAGGGAGAATTGTTGGGTTTTGGTTCCTTAGATCAAGAATTATTCTAAGTGTTGGAACCACGACGAGTTGATGAAACCACGAGACGAAAGAATGGATCCGATCTTTGAAGACAAACCATGACTAGTAGTATTGTGTAACCACGGATATTGTAATGTAACCGTCTTATATAGTCGGTTTAATATTTTGTATTAGATAAATATGGAAAAGATATTTATCTTGTAGGTTACGTATTGTATTATGTAAAGGACTCCTTAGCCTATAAAAGGAGGTCCTAGGTTAGATTAGGTATACGTATATTTTATATCTAAGGTCGATACACTTCAAGGTTGTAAAACCCTAATACTGGTTAGAGTATTCGTATTATTAATAATATTGAGGTGTTGAATGTTCATTGTTTTTCTTTTTAAGATTAAGTATTAAATTCCGCGTAATACTTAATAAGTATTTGTTTAAGTCAGTTTCTATATTAGATCGTTTGCTCAACTGGGATCAACACTTCTGTCTATAGTATGACCAGTCATATTACAGTGCTTGCAGACCAGGTTAGACACCCTGCCAAACCTTCTGTTGTTGTTATTATTATTGTTTCTGTTAGAATTCCAGTTACTATTACTGCTTTGCTAGGCCTATTGCAAAGGCAGTAGGCCCAGACTTAGTATTTTTGGCAGCCATATGGTTGTTACTGTGAGACTCATCTCTAGACAGAGTAGCAAAAGCAGACTTAACATCAGGCAAAGGGTCAGAAGTAAGAATCAAACTCCTAACAGAACTAAACACATCATCAATGTAACACCCTAGGCAAATCCCACATCGGCCGTGGCCTGGAGAGATGCTGGGCTCATAAGATAACATTCGCCTTACAATGACACAACGCGTTTTGTGGTCTCTGCGGTGGAGTTCTTAGGAGCTGGCGGTTAAGCGTGCTCATGTGAGTAATCTTGGCTTGGGTGACTGTAGGAAGTCTTCAAATGAGGCCACAAAACAAAGCGTGAGCTGCAGGCAAAGCGGACAATATTGTTGTCGGATAAGGCGGGGTGTTACAAGTGGTATCGAGCCACTCTGAGCCGTTCGGGATGGTGGGGCAAACCTCATCGAGGCGATGAGTCCCCAGGGGGTGATTGTAACACCACAGGCAAATCCCACATCGGCCGTGGCACGGAGATCTTTGGGCTCATAAGATAACATTCGCCTTACAATGACACAACGCGTTTTGTGGTCTCTGCGGGTGGAGTTCTTAGGAGCTGGCGGTTAAGCGTGCTCATGTGAGTAATCTTGGCTTGGGTGACTGCGGGAAGTCTTCAAATGAGGCCACAAAAACAAAGCCGTGAGCTGCGGGCAAAGCGGACAATATTGTTGTCGGATAAGGCGGGGTGTTACAATCAAGCCCCATAAGAAACTGCATTAGCCTAAGAAAGCCTGAATGCTTATTAATTTCAGGGGCACTAGCACAAGAACATGCAGGCATATCAACCAGAGAGTCAAACTGCCTCCACAAAGCATTTAAATCATGATAGTACTCAGATAATGACATGCCAGATTGAGCCAATGTATGAATCTTATTATGTAAGTTGTAAATCATAGACCTATCTTGTTTATTATAGATCTCTTCTAATTCATCCCAAACATTTTTAACATTTAAAAAAAAACTTAACCCTTGTAAAGATCTTGTGAAATGCAACCTAAGATCCAAGACAAAACAACAGAATTACATTTATCCCACTGAGCCTGATACATGACATCATCAGGATCTCTAACACAGTTTCCAGTAATGAAACCAAATTTATTTCTAGTATGCAAAGCCAACTGCACAACAGCTGACCAGACCTTATAGTTCTCATTTCCTTCAAGTTTGAAGGAAATCAGCTGAGAACCAATGTCTTGAGGATGCAAATATAATGGATCATAAATGTCAAGTTTTAATTCACTACTACCACTAGCATGAACTTTATCTTTTGACTCTTTATCACCTTCAACCATTTTTACAAATTAAAAAAGAAAAACAATACCAAGCAAGAGCAGAAATTCAAAATAGATAAGCAAAAAATAGCAAGCAATAAAACCACCTCATAACTCCTCATACACAGATAAACCACCAACTAATGATCAACTCCACAAACGACAAATCTCTTGACCTACTCTTCCACCAAATCTAGAAACCCTAAAAAACCTATAGAGGGTGTGTGAGGCTTTATAGTGCACGCAAGCTTCCAAGAAACCGTAAATCAACCAACTTAAATAAAGCAGACCTATCCAGTACCAAGAACAAAGCGGAATACAACCTGAAACAAGAAACACATAGTTAGTAACTAATAATATGATCAAGAAACAATCTAGCATAAAAAACCATAATAATAAGTTTTAGGGTTTTTGATTTTATTTTCAAGAATCTTGAAATTAGAATAAAAAAACAAATTAACCAACTCAGATGACACAATTAGACTCCAAGAACACTCAATCAAGGTCTAATTGAATCAAGAACCACCGAGGATCAAGAAACCCCTAAAAATGAGACAAAACCTAATTTTGAAAAACCTAATTAAACTTTAGATCGATAGGTCTAACTGCTAACACCAAAACCACCACATCCACCCTCAATACTAACCGATCTAAACGTATAGACAAAAAACCCCTAAATTTTATGAAACCCTAATTTTTTATAAAACGTTTTAAAACTTCGGTACAGAGCAACATGTCTCGAATACCATGTAGAATTTTATACCAAAAGCTTTAAAACAACACAATCAGTTGATAATGAACCCAACCAACCACCCCTTGGCTCACTCTTTATTATTAAGACTAAAAGAATAGTCACAGTTTTACAATACAAGAACTGGAAAACAAAAAATTATACTACATGTTTTGGAGATTTACACACAATCAGATGAGAGAAACTACACACACAAAAAACCTAACTAAATAATCACCTAATGTGAATAATAGGCATTGTATAGCAGGACTTGTGATGGTTGCATATTAGTCCCTGAAATCTAGCTGAAAACTCCTTGCATTCTTCTTAACTTGTCGTCTTCAATCCTTCTACAATTGGGCGGGTACACATCTAGCTTATACTTATCCTGAATGACTTAGAGCCTCATGTGGTTGAGAAATAAAGCTTGCTTATAACAGCCTTCAATCAGTTTTTTTGTTAGTCCCTTATTAGTAGGAGATTCACCTTAAAATCATTAATTTCATTATCTTTGCATGGATTCACCAAAACAAATGAACAAAAATTTCTAGGATCCCTTAATCAATCATATTAGTGAGCTATTAGATACACGCTTAACGAAAAGAAAACGGGAATCATTAATCATGTGCATCAAGTGGACAAAATAAGATATTAAGGGTGCGTTTGGTATCTCACTATGGGAATGAAATTATGACTATGAAAGTGATTAAAGGTGTTTGTTTTGTAGGCCCAGTAATGAAATGGGTATAAAATAGTTATAGATTCATTACACACCAATTTGGTGCTATGAAATCCATTCCCGCAGACCCCTTTCTTTTCCACTACAAAATTCAAATATCTATACACTTTTTCATATCATATTTTATCAACCAAACATAAACAATCTTCATATCCATTGTTATTCTACTCACTCAGGAGTGGTTTAGTGGCATAACGGGCTTGTGACACTAAATTGTGCGAGGTCTCAAGTTTAATTCATGCTAGGTGCAAATAACCCTAAAGTGACTATGCCAACATCCTGAAAAGAGTATGTGTGGTGATAGATTCAAACAACGTGGATTATTGTCAAAAGATCCGAAACCAAGGTTTAAAAAAAAAGAAAAAAAAGAAAAGAAAAACTTTTTGAAAAATGAAGAGTTTTACCTTACTTGAGTCTGTGTGATGGTGGACTCAAATCTTCCAAACCGTAGTCACCAAAAAGAAAAAAAAAGAAAAAATCACTCTTAGCTTGTCATTTATATTAGAATTGTGATTGGCCTGCCTCTAACACACTTGAGGTCAGGAGTTCGACTCCGTCTGGGTGCAACATTTATTGCAATCCTATCACCTTGACCGGAATCACCGGGCACCCTTCCAATGTGGGGTAAAGGGATGGGGTTTTACTTGGCGTGCCCTTGGATCGGTTTCAAGGTTTCCTCCCGGGCGATGATGGGGGTGGGTAATTATCACTGCTTTCGAATGGGCGAAAACGGGAGATGAACGCGCGGGTGGTTTAATCCCCCTTGGGTGATCCCATAATCGCTGTCCAAAAAAAAAAAAAAGTACAAGTTAAAATCAAACATTTTATTTCTGTGTAAATATTAAATTTTAATGAAGTTTTAATATCACGTCAAACTATTTGTTTGAGCCGAAGTTAGACAGACATATATATCTGATATCACAACTTTTTGAACGTTCTAGCTTTAATTTATTCTAATAGTTACTAGAAAGAAACTTATACTAAAAAAGAAAATTCTAAAAAAACGGAGAAGATAATAGAAGTATAGAATTAACAACTAAATATAGCAAGAAGGATAACCATGCATACTAACAAGTGACCTAGATGGAGATGACATACCAACTCATTGATAATTGTACTTTTATTAGATTGTTTTTAAGTGTGAACATAAATTATGAGAGAGCGAAAAGTGGTTTACACCGAATCTTAACTTGTACTAGTAATTATTCCCTCCGTCTTTATTTAATTGTTCATATGTTTATTTTTTGATGTCTGAAAAAGATTGTTCACTTTCCTTTTTTAGTAAAAACTAAAGAATTTAAAGAGGAAATATTCTATTCGTGTGGTTGAAAATTAAAGTGGCCCCATTTTTATTAAACTTTGTGATTTCTGTCTCCTGATAATTAAATTGGGACTGAGGGAGTAGTATTTAACAAGTAAAGTTAATCTGATTTGACTAGTTTGAACTTTTTTGCCAACCTTTTGTCCCCTGCACTCTAAATAAAGGGAAAAAAAGAAAGAGAAAAAATTAAGAGAAAAAAAAGAAGAAAAGAAATTAAGAGCTAAGGACAAGTGTTGTCTGAAAATGGAATCCACTGAAGAGATATCCAACCAATCCACTGAAGAGAACTTTACTTATGCAATGCAATTGGTTACCTCCACATCATTGTCAATGGTGTTAGTAAACACAATCAAGCTCAAGGCTTTCGAGGTTATAGCCGAAGCGGGACCAGGTGCGCATCTCTCAGCTCACGAGATAGTGTCTCGTTTGTCAATCACAAACACAGATGCTCCGGACATGCTTGACCGAATGCTTAGGTTGCTAGCAAGCCATTCAATTGTCACTTGTACTCAAGGGGACTACAAGTCTAGACCGGTTCGCATGTATGGACTCACTCCGGTTGCAAAATACTTTATCCCGAATGAAGATGGTGCGTCCCTAGGTGCCTTGATGCAGTTGGTTCACGACAAAGTGTTCATTGATAGTTGGTAAGTTAATTAAATCATGCATGACGCATAATATTACTCGTATATCAAAATAACTATGTCATGTGTATGAAATATTGAGTACATGTCTATTTTAAAAGTATCTTTAAAATTTGCTTTGAGAGAATGTATTGGCTATGATAACTAAAACCTATGTAAAAACTTAACGATTATTAATACAACTTACCCTTAGAAAAGAAATCCATAACATCTATACTTATACTCTTTCGTATATATGTATGTGTGCACATAACATATGCGAATAGTTTTTATTATTTTCTAAGAGGACAAATACTTTTGTATTAATTTCCAAAAGAGGTTAAAAACAAATAGGAGGCAAAAAAAAATAAAAAAATAAAATAAAAAGACGCTAAGAAAATTTTTAAGTTGAACACAAAATTTTTGATCAACAAAGAAGGCGATGAAAAAAAAAGTATAGATGAACAATTCTATGTAAATCCTTTATTTATTTATTTTTGATGAAAAAAAAAAAAAGAGATTACCATTCAATTCCTGATTAAGCAAACTTACTAGCTACTTTGCTTGGAGCCCTATATGGGATTTATAAAAAACATTATAATGTTTCTTTATTAAAAATAAAATAAAACAAAAAAATATGAACAAAAAAATTAAAGAAATTTTTTTCATCACTTCTTTTGAAAATGTTTCTGATCATCTTTTGGACACATTTCTTTTTCTTTCTTTTGTATGTATATCAAAAATATACATGTCATTCTCATTCTTTTCTTCACCTTTTCATAAATTGAGTTATCTTTATAGGATTTAAACCCTAGATTGTACATGCAAAACACTAAATTCTCAAATTTGGCAATCAATTTTTGGTAACTTCAGATAAAGTACGATTAATGTTGACAAGTATCGAGTTCCTTTTATATAGTTGGACCACCGTGTTTGCTGTATTTTTAAAATATCAAATAATTTTGAACACGAAAAGAAGTAGCTCACTTGCTCTTCCAAACAATAAAACAAAGCCATCGATCTAAATCGATAAGTACAATAAGTTATATTTTACTTTTACATAGAACGCTTGACAACCGAGTATGTTTGATATTCCAAAATAAAGACATTAAAATAAAGCCATCCAATAATTTAGACTTGACCAATGAGACACAATTTTAATTTGTATGATCACTAAATGAAATAAAAATAAAGCATGACAACAAAATAGTAGGTATATTTACAATATAGATAATGAGCTTTTTTTTAATGCATGAACAAGATAGAGGCTTTATCAATTAAAATATAAGTATCTTAAAGATTTCTATAATGTTATTTAGTTTTGAACAAGTTATCTTATAGTTCATTTTCTGTTCAATTTTGAAGTGGTCACGTCAACCCTCTAAAAAGGGAAGGCTTTACATGGTTTGAATCTATATGGCGGTAGGGTTCAAACCCATGGATTAATCGGCCAAAAGGTCGAAAACCATGATTACCTAAAAAAAAAGTTATGTTATAGTTTTATTCAAATATGTGCAAGTGGAAAAATGTAAAAGTATTGTGATGTAGTTTTTGTTGTACTTCTAATGGTGCTATGTTTTTTTTTTTTTTTTTTTCAACTAATCAAGGTTTGAACTTAAAGATTCGGTTGTGGAAGGAGGTATTCCCTTTAACAAGGTTCATGGAACACATGCATTTGAATATCCCGCATTAGATGCACGATTCAATGATGTATTTAACAATGCGATGGTAAACCATACTACCATTGCAATGAAGAAAATTCTCGAATGCTACCATGGTTTTGACAACCTTAAAAGTGTGGTCGATGTAGGAGGTGGTCTAGGAATCACTATCAATATGATCGTATCCAAACATCCCACTATTAAGGGGATTAACTTTGATTTGCCTCATGTAACTCGTCATGCACCACTCTATACTGGTACGCTAGTGTATCCATTTCAGTAAGAGTGTAAAAATTTCGTTATAAATAACTAGAAAAATGATAGTCGACACTTTGCGTTATATTTAATTTTTAATGCAGGTATAGAACATGTTGGAGGAGATATGTTTCAAGAGGTACCACAAAGTGATGCCATTTTTATGAAGGTAATTTAACTCAAATTAACCTATATATGTTTCGATATGAATATCTTGCTAACTAGTTATATATATGGGACAGTGGATTCTACATGATTGGAGCGATGAACATTGTACAAAGTTGTTGAAGAATTGCTATAAGGCTTTGCCAGAAAATGGAAAGGTTATCATAGTAGAGGCGGTTCTTCCTTTTCTGCCAGAAACAAGCTCTTCCGTCAAAGTAAGCACCCAAGGTGGCCGATCATGATGACACAAAATCCTGGAGGCAAAGAGCGTACTGAGGATGAGTTTCTTGCATTGGCTAAAAGTGGTGGATTCAAGGGTATAAGAAAGGAATGCTTTGCTTGCAACTTCTGGGTCATGGAATTTTATAAGTAAAATAAACTCTAGTTGTATCTGTACTTTGTATTTCAGTAGTAAAGCTTGTACCTTGTGCTAAAATGTCCAAAGCAAGTTTTTGCTTAAAATTATGCACGTCTATTTATCTATCAGACCTGGTACAAATGAAGTTATATAACATCCGTCATCAACCAATCGAGTTACCAAATCCTAATTAATTAGCGTAACTTCAATAGTTAAACACAAAACGAAAAAAAGTTTAACACTAGATTTATTCCAAAATCCTAGCCATTGTAACTCAAAAAGTAAACACGAAATTAAAAGAAACCAACTGGTGGTATAAAATAAAAGGCTAGAAGCAAACACAAAACTGAAAGAAACAACACATATTTGAAATTTCTGAGTTGAATTATGAACATGGGCTAAGATTTAGATTTAATTTAAAAAATGTTTGGGGTAAGGAAAATTCTAGGGGTGCTGTGTAATTGTGTGGTTTGCTCCTGCCCACTAATGTATTTGTCTATTTGTTTTGATATATTATCATGAGAAGCTATTCTTTTTCTTTAAGAGAGATTTTTTTTTGAACAGCAAAGAAGGAAATATATTCGACACTAGCAAGAAGCTAGGAAACAATTACAAAAAAGATGATATAGATTTACAAGGATCACAAATCCACTCTATCCATTTTGGTGAGACTTTCTTTTGCCTATCAGTAATCCAATTGTAAGTTGAAAGCTTCACATTATCAAGGATCAGGTGCTTGTTGGGCCGCTTTGAGTTGAAGACCTGATCGTTTCGAAACCTCCATATATGCTTGTTGGGCCGCTTTTCTTTAAGAGAGATGCCACACTATCTAACACAACTTTTAAATGATGCACATGTTTTTCATACTAAAATAGAAAAGCGTGCCTAACTGGTGCAACTATTTTTGTGCTTAATCCATTTAAGATATGAAATATTGGCATGTGCATTTTCTTTTTCATAATAGCAACCTTTAATTTTGTCATGTGTTAATCCAAGTCCATGATGACATGTAATGAAATCGAATGGAGTTGTTGACATTTACAAAGAGGTGGATACAAGCAGGCGACAAGCGGCCTTGGCTAGCCGCTTTTGGATAAAAACTAATCCTTTTGAAAACTACATGTAATTTATGTAGAGTTCGCATATACCTTTATTGGTGTTGAGTTTATGATATATAAAATACAATAAAACATAAAGACATCAAGAGTACACAGCGGAAGACTTAAGATCATAACAAATAAATTAATTAACTGAAAGTATGCGTAACGTACCTCTTGCGAATCTCAAATCCCTCGAGCAAAGCAAAACAACCCTCGAGCAAAGCAAAACAAAGAAGTACTTATTGGTGTAAGAATAATGTCTTACAACCACGTTCTTGTACACACGTACTATTAGCGATTCGATCACGAATGCTAGTTCTTGATCACAATAGAATAACCAAACACCTTGTTATGCTCAAGGTCACTCGTAAATCCCTTACAATGGGGATTCACTCGTCGACCAAGAATAAGAGGGAAGAAAAGAAGAAATTTGGCCTTCTAATGAAATCAAGTGTACCAAAGGATGAATACATGGGATGTATTTATAGCCTTATGGTAGATGTCATGTTTACTATGGTTTCCGATGTGGGATTCCATAGTTTCGGCCAAAAACAAGCCCAAAAGAAGGTTCCTAAAACCGTCTCTTGGCTTGTTTACTTTTCTTCATATCCCGTTGACATTTAACGACCAATAGTCACTTCGATAAGTGCTTATCGCTCGTTTAGTCGTTTATTGTGAATTTAATAATTAAACATAATATTTTATATTAATTATTTAAACATCGAGTCTCATACGTAAAGTGTGCAATCCGTGGTCACGAGTTCGAATCCGGACATTTACGTGCTTGTAAATATATACATTTTCCAACGGCTCCCACTTGGATATGTTTACAAAGCGTGAAATGACATTGGTTAGCGTCTAGCAACACGTCAATGCCCCGGTACAACTCGTGTATGGTTTTCTGGAGAAAAACCAAGTTTGATGATTCATCATCATATTCATCCTTTGTTTCTAATACCATGTTAATAAGAATATGGATCTCACTCATTTCTTAATTAACTATTACATTTCTCGCTTTATGTGATTGATTAAGATTACCAATTCTTGAACATATTCCGAAGACCTTGGGTATGGCCATACAAACATCTTAACAATCCTACGAGGGCCCAGTAGTATTATACTTCAAAATAAATTTGAAGGAAACAAATCCCATTTTGACTACAAGCGAGGATTCATAAATTTCGCAACACTTACGAAAACAACCCTTATAACTACCAGTTACGTATAGCGTTAGATTGCTTCACAAAAATGCACTACATCCATGACATATCTCTTGTATCTCAAGTCAGAGGATAAATATCCATGATATACTTAATGACAAAGATCCATAAAGTATCATCATGCGGGTGGGATAAGTCCTATACTCAATTCATTGAATATCATCTGAAATTAGTCATGCTACGCATCAATATACTTTCAAGTATATTCTAACTAATACTCAGATTTGTCTTAATTCAATATCATTCCCATGTTATTGATTGACAACGGACTATTTAGAATAACTTAAGTTATTCAAGGATTTAAACATGCAAATCTAGGACACAATATTATAAATGAAATTAAGCGTATACCGTACTTTAATTCATTATAAATAATAATTGTTTAACATCCTTTATCCAAATACTAAATAGATCAATGCATGATAATTCTCGGTTAATGAATTTTGCCACAAGTCATGCAACTCATACTTGTTGACAAGGCATAATTTCAACTAACTTTGATCTACAAGAATTTTGAGAATACTTATTTCAAAAATTCAATAATTGAATTTCTTGTATGTGTTTACATATCTTGATATTGTCATATCATTCCATAAGGTGCGTGATAACTGAACCACCTTTATATGACAATCATCTTTCAAAACTTTTAAAGTTTTAAAGTATTCTTCATTCTTTAATGTATAATGCAACTATGCTCTTAATTGAGCATAACTAGTCAACATGGTCATCATCAAGGATACCATGACTAGAATTGAGTGTCATCTCAATTATACCAAGCATCATTGTGTACAACAATATGCTCTTTAAACATCCGTAAACTTGAGCAGTTATAGTGTAATGTTGGTGCCTACCAAACTCAAGTTTGTTGGCAATGACAATTATGAAATAATTGCCATATTTTCGTCCATAGAATCTAGGAGCATATCCGGGCGTGGAATGAGATTCTAAATCCAAACATATTCCTTTTAAAATATTTATTACACTAACAACTTTCAATGTTGTCAAATCATCTTGTAACCAAGCATGACACAACAATCTTATACACAACATGATGTACATGATGAATCTTCAAGTTAAACTTTAAGATCTCATTCATATTATATCTTGTCAAAGATATGTATTTATCATGTTTTATTAGACTCATTTATTTCACGCATATGTTTATAAACATATATTCCAAGGTTGTATATATTATTTCCAAATCTTACAAGCGAGTTTCATTCCCAACTAAAACTTAATTTAAGTGGAATGTAGTTGCCCATACAACATATAAGATTTAAGAAAAATAAATAATACTCCCACTAGCTTTCGGGAATACTTATGAGCAATTTTATTTTAATTATTAAATCAAACATGGATTTAATATTAAACATAAGAATCATCTCTAGATGCATGCATATATCCATTCATGGATTCTTGCGGTCTGTACAAATTCAAAGATTATTTGAATTCATAAACTACTTTGTATTACTTATCGTCCTCATAAAGTAATTCACAACAAAGAGTTTTGATATTCATTGTCAAAATTTCATATCAATGAAACTAAGTAATACAATTATAATCTTTATACTTCTATTTAATGTATCTAGAAAAGAATATTCAATCATAGTTAATTGCTTAAATATGATTAATATTATTATCACTAGACATGCATTAAATATGTGTACAATATTGTCCATATGATTTCTACATAAAGATTTAAACCACTAAGGTTTCCATCCTTTGAAGAAACTCATATTCATTATTAAGATAAACCAAGTATCTAAAGTTGATTATCTTTATGGACGACATCTCAACATTCATAGTATGATTGATTTACCACAATTCATCATTTGGTAAATTCATCATTATGATTATCGAGCTTACCATGATCACCAGAACTCATATTTCTCGACATATTAAATATCGAGATATCCTTTCGGATCTATGAATGACAATTCCATCATATTGAGGTCTATCATTTACATGTTTAACCTCATCATGATATTTGCTAGTGTATTTTAGAAGATTATGTATTTTGTAATTCAATCTTTCAAGATCTTAAACAAAACTCCCACTTGCCTTTAACAATTTAAAGATTACCTTTAAATAGTTTAGCAAGTAAACAACAATACATTGTTCTCTTTTGGGATATTACAAAAACATTGACAGTTCCTAACATTATTTTGTTACAACTCACTATACAAGCGGTTTAACAAATTGAAACTTCATTATAAGACTTAATGTGATTCATCACATTCCATAAACAAATGGTGTCTTATTAATCTTCTAGGTTGGAGTCTTATTGAGTATATTCAATCTATACTCAATATTCTAACCTTGATAACTTTTGGAAGAAACTATAGTTATCTTGAATCAAACATGCCAATAGATTTTGATTCTTCTAGCGAACATACCATAAAACTATGGTATTTCATTAGAATTAATATTGTAAGATAATCTAACAATATTTAAGATAACCATCTACTCTTTGGCTCATCTATTTACCAACAAAGTAAAACTTAATGGTACAATAGAATTACCAAGTCAATTGCATGTATTATAACACAAGTATTTTTGACCAAGTCAAAAGACATATCGATTATAATCCCACTATCGTTATAAGTCATTGATCACCTCATTGACTTCATGCATATGTCTTAAAACATAGCAAGTTAACGTCTTACTTTATATTGTAAGTCTTGTATTAAAAGACTTCATGTTTGTGACTTTACAAAATCATAAACATTTTTAATTAAAGTAATTATGAACACCACCTCGGGTTTCAATTAATATTTCAAGTTAATACTTACTACATATATTTAAGTCATTCAACGAATACTTAAATTCAAAGTAGTATTAGATTACTTCATTTAATTATGTCATTCCATGAAAATTCAACGTAAAGCGCAAAATCATCCATGCTCGTTCTCACGACACGTGGATATTTTACCTTGGGCTATAATCTAGTTCACGTTCTCACGTAACATAAATTGTAACTACAAGTGTTTCTTAAATATTGAATGACATAAATTTTGAAAATAAAGTAGTCTTTGTTATCATCTTGACACATGTTCTTAATAAGGCAATCATACATATAAAATATATAATTCCTATTAGAGCGTAACTCTCTTACCTTGCGATCAAGAGAATCCATTTAAATCATATTTATATGTGTTGTATCTTGCACACAATAAAGATTTCTCCCACTTGTGCATGGAACAACATCATGTAGCGGATAAACAACACGATGCACGTTCGTTTATTTGATTAATATGATTTGTGTCATAGATATAACAAGTAGATGTAGAACTATATTGTTTAGTAAGGAAGCGTACGACTATCCTTAAAACATAAGTGTCTACAATTGGAAAGTAATTATCTTTGAAGATAATCGGGTTACTACACGGAAATAAGGCTTGTAGCTCCCATGAATTAGAAATCATTAAAACAACTTCTTATTCGGTAATGCAACACAAATGCTCCCACCGAATCGACAACATTGTAAGTGTTGCATAACCGATTAAAACAACTTGCTTGCTTTTACTTTCCTACACCTTTAAAGAACCATACGTAATCATTACTAAGGTACTAAAGGTGTATTCTACTCTATGAATGATGGGTTATCCATCAAAGTTATTAACTTGAAAAATTGGGTATGCAATTTCTTCCTTATGAGCCTACCATGCCCATAATGGTATGTAGCACCTTTAAAGGTTAAAGCAAAACAACTAGATAAAATATGCTAGTTTGCCTTTTACCAATTTTCGCGGATAATTAGTCTAGCTTCTAATTTAGTAACTCACATACATATTTTCCGGTTAACCAACATTCATGTTGTTACAAAAGAATTCATTCACCAAATGAAGGTAATGAAATCTTTATGGAAAATAAGATGTGCAATTCATTGCTATGAGTTACATTTAGAATTTAGACAATTCAAATGTTCCTATTATACCTTTCTCATTCATGAAAAGGAATAGGATTGAGTCTCATGCTTCTCCCATGGAAAAGAGACTTCGTTTGTCTTTTCGGTAAATTATTCTCGATCAAACATTTGTTTGAAAGCAGAATGGAACAATTTATTGATCAAAGACTAAACTTCGTTTACGGTTAAATGTTGCAATTATACATTCAAAAGAATTACAAAATTCAATTTTAGTATTTTCGATAATTAACCTTTTCAAGAAAATTAAACACCCATGGTTCATAAACATATAACCATTTAATTTTCACTGAAAAACTAGGATCCAAATTGTCATAATCTCATCACGTCGGTTGATGCGCTAGTAATGAACCTTATACAAAGTGGTAGAGCTTGTGCTCAATTGCCAATTTCAATTGCAATTCCTAGATTTATGGGATTTACATATAGCCAATTTCAATTGCCATGTAAACATGTTTTATCCCATCTTATGCCTTGAGTTGCCGTTCTCACTACAAAACTCAATTAAGTTGTCCAACTTAAGCGCAAAATCGTCCATGCCCGTTCTCACGACACGTGGACATTTTACCCTTTGATTACGATCTAAGTCACGGTCTCACGCAAATAAAAAATAATCTTAGGTGTTTCCGTTTCGTTGGATGGCATATAACTTAAATTAAAGGGTAATAGTTTTGATGTAAAATCAAATATGTACAAAGATGTCATGCATTCATCTTCGTAACATAGGTTTTATTAAAACATTTATATCTTGTTTTAATGTTTAAGTTTTCATCATCAAACTTTAATTGAGGTATTGGTTTCACCAATCAAGGAATTTAGTGTTAATTATCATCCATTATACCGTACTTTTGCATAAGTGTAAACACTTAGTGTTTGGATAATTACCACCTAAGTGGCGCATGGAATTAAAACTAATTAGCCCTTAAGATGAGCTTGCACATTTAATGGCTTACTAAGTAGCTCCATTCGAACTTCACAGAGGCGGAGGACCGGTGCAGCTAAAGCACAACCTTAGACATCCTTTCGGTGTGTTGTGCGCACTTCTTTAAACCCTTTTATTAGTTCATTCTCATGGGTGAGCCGTTCGGTCATTTGTACCAAAGTCATCATCAATTAAACGATTATGATTACTATTCTTAAAATACATGTTTCACCATTGTTTAGGTCGGTTTATTTTTCTTGTAAAATACCCTTGTTACACATAACAAACAAGCAAGTATTTGAAAAATAAACAAATAAACAATGAAAGCATAACAAATAAAAGTCATGCATATCAAATAGCCACATGCAAACGGTTTTGATAAATCTTATTAATAACCAATTCTAGATCATCAATATGCATATATTTAATTAAGACTTCCACCGTTTTCATCTATGTACAAGGTGAACCACATGCATCGATTCATCGATTGCGTAAGTCAAAACTAAATATATACCACATAGCACATAATTGATTAAATTAATAATTATTGAGGTCTTCCCAATTTAAGATCTATCATAATTTAATGTATATCACTTAAAACATGAAAGACATACAATAAAAGCGGATCCATGATAAAACATGCGAGATAATTATCATGGATATAAATTACACTTAACAATTAATGCAATTAAAGCGAGTTACGCATATACACATAAAGTTGCATGCATCTTAGGGTTTCTAATCCAATTAAAACAATAGTTTACAAAACCCTAATTAGGGCACCAAAATAAACGCCCCCTCAAAAATTAGGGTTTAGGTTTTGCAAACCCTAGATCTAAGCATACAAATAATAACACATTCATGTTTATTTTAATTATGTGTTTCGATAATTAATTACTTGTTATACAAGGCTCGTGATGCCACTTGTTGAGTTTATGATATATAAAATACAATAAAACATAAAGACATCAAGAGTACAGTGGGAAGACTTAAGATCATAACAAATAAATTAATTAGCGAAAGTATGCGTAGCGTACCTCTTGCGAATCTCAAATCCCTCGAGCAAAGCAAAACAACCCTCGAGCAAAGCAAAACAAAGAAGTACTTATTGGTGTAAGAATAATGTCTTACAACCACGTTCTTGTACACACGTACTATTAGCGATTCGATGCGAATGCTAGTTCTTGATCACAATAGAATAACCAAACATCTTAGTTATGCTCAAGGTCACTCGTAAATCCCTTACAATGGGGATTCACTCGTCGACCAAGAATACGAGGGAAGAAAAGAAGAAATTTGGCCTTCTAATGAAATCAAGTGTACCAAAGGATGAATACATGGGATGTATTTATAGCCTTATGGTAGATGTCATGTTTACTATGGTTTCCGATGTGGGATTCCATAGTTTGGCCAAAAACAAGCCCAAAAGAAGGTTCCTAAAACCGTCTCTTGGCTTGTTTACTTTTCTTCATATCCGTTGACATTTAACGACCAATAGTCACTTTCGATAAGTGCTTATCGCTCGTTTAGTCGTTTATTGTGAATTTAATAATTAAACATAATATTTTATATTAATTATTTAAACATCGAGTCTCATACGTAAAGTGTGCAATCCGTGGTCACGAGTTCGAATCCGGACATTTACGTGCTTGTAAATATATACATTTTCCAACAATTCGGTTTTGAAAACCTCAAACGGCTAGTAGATGTTGGAGGTGGTCTAGGAATCAATCTAGACAAACAATATGATTGTGTCGAAACATCCAAACATTAAGGGGGTTAACTTCGAGTTGCCACATCTGATACAAAATGCACCCATCTATTCCGGCATATTTGTAATCACTTCTCCTATAAAATTTATAAAAAAGAAGCTCATACTTTGATTAACTATTATTATAGGTATAGAACATATTGGCAGAGATATGTTTGCAGAGGTTCCTCATGGCGACGCCATATTTATGAAGGTAATTTGGCTCAAAATTTAATTTTGTTACTTTTAACACCTTATGGATTAGTTAATCTGAAATCCAGTGGATACTACATGATTGAAGTGAGGTCCAATGTGTTAAATTGTTGAGCAACTGCTACAAGGCTTTGCCATATGATGGAATGGTTATTGTAGTAGAGACGGTTCTTCCTTTTCTATCGGACACAAGCTCTTCTGTAAAAGTGACAACCCATATGGATACAATGTACGATAGTATCAGCAACAATAGATTCACAACAATACTTTATTCAAACCAAAGCCTCAATAGTCGGCTTAGATTAAACTAACAGTAGTATCCAAAGTGTTACAAGGTTAGGTTAATGTCAATGAGACAATAACCAGACAAATACAAAGAAGAAGAAATAAGATCAGTACAATGATCTGAAAAGAGATTGTAAGACAATGACGCACACTTAGTTGTGTCTAACCTAGATTAGGGGAGGATTAAATAGAGGAAAAAGATACACAATGACCCCCTCAACGGTCATAAATAAGCATCAGCAGAAATGGGCAATCATCAGCAGAAATGAGAACTTAAACCATTTATGCTTTGTCCAAGAATAACCCCTGTAATAAGCCTGCAATAAACATAACTTGAAAACATTAGCAATTGATAGAATGACATGTTTGCCACAGATTATGACCACAAATTCTAACATACAATGATGATGACACAATGCCCCCGGGGAAAGGAGCGCACTGATGAAGAGTTTCTTGCATTGGCCAAAGATGCTGGATTCACAGGGATTAGAAAACAATGCTTTGTTTGCAACCTGTGGATCATGGAATTTTACGAATTATCCTAATTATGTATGGGCTTTGTATAGTATTTGAATAATAACGTACATTTCATTCTTATGTGGATGAAATCTTAAACTGTAATCTATAGAACCTAATAACGTATATGGGTCTCCCTACGTATCCCTAAAATCCAGTTAGCATATGAAACTACATGAACTCCGAGCCAAGTTACCAAAGTATCATATTCCCAATTTATATGGCCTAAATGTATATTACCTTGTTTAAGTTTATGTGGGTGAAAGTGTGAAACTAATCTATTTTCAAGTTCCTTAAAATAGCCATATTAACTATGTACAATTACCAACTTTAAAGGAAAGAAGACTTGTCATACAACCAAAGTACTAAATGTTAGAAATTAGGTTAGACGTTGATGATAATCTTGGATATCTTGCTTGATCGTATAAGGTCATTTTCCGAATAATGTATTTCGAAATTATTGATGGTTGGATATCACGAAATCCTTATTAGGATAATTCAAAAGAACACAATTTTTTTAGGCACAAGAAAACTAAGCAAAACAAAGAGGAATTGTAGTTTTTCGTATGTTCAAAATGAGACAATAAATTTGTTAATAAAACAGATTCTTTTGACAGTTACATGGTGGTTAAAAGCTTGGTTCCCAAAAGTCATGACTGTTGGCCAACACTTATATTGGTTGGGAAAAGGAGGAAAAAACGGGTACCATATCTGGAGCATGATATGAAATCCCATTGGTTTCTAGTAAATCACAATTATCTAAAACAGTCGATGACACTAAAATCACCAACACTAAATACAAACTCATACACTTGTAGAGGTGAGGACGTGAGGTGTGATATGGTATATCAACCAAAGGACCAGAGGGGATAACAAGTGTGTGAAATGGTTTCGAAGATCACTTCACGTATGCAATGCAATTGGTTACTTACTTACTTCCACATCATTGACCATGGAACTGGTCAATGCAATTCAGCTCAAGGTCCTGAAGCTATAGCTGAGGCAGGACCAGATCTAGATTCCCGGATCTCGGCTTATGACATTGTGTCGCGTTTGTCTATCCCATATCAAGATGGACATGCTTGACCGGATGCTTAAATTGCTTGCAAGCCATTCCATTGTCACTTGCACTAGAGTGGACCATGAAATGAGCCGATTCAAGCGTATGGACTAGCTCCTGTTGCCAAATACTTTATACCGGAAAGAGATAGGTAGGGTGTTCGTAGGTGTGCTCATGGAATTGTATCAAGACGATATTCTCAGGATAAGTTGGTCTGATTTTTCTAACCATTGCGTACCAACACAACCGTTTCTTATCAAGACAACTTCCAACACGTTTGAACCATTCCCCTAAGGACTCCATACATCTTTGTTTTAGTTCCAACACAAAGGTTTTGAAAATAAATTGTTAAAAATTGAAGTTACCTAGCATATTCCAATTGAGTCACTGTTGGAAATTTTGGGTGCTGGCGTGTCCAACAATCCGGATAGATTTCCTAAATCGTGTAGAGATCACTTTCAAATTAAATATTTTGACCCTATATGCCTTGGGTATCACGAAATTCCCAACTGAATAATTAAAATAATCACACTTTTTTTCTAAGGTACAAGAGAACAAATACACAAAAACTTGTTATGCTTAGAAGAAATAAAAATCTGTCATATAAGACCAAACCAAAAGTTAGTTTCTTTCTGTTAAAAGCAGTTAACAACAGCTAAATTCGGTTAAATTGAAAAGGCACAATGATTAACTAATCATTGTGTTGGTTACCAAAGGGCTTGTGTCCTAATAGGATCCCTTATTTGTGAGAAACTCCCCAACTAAATGGTTGTGGGTTCAAGTCCTGCTTAGAACATGTGAGATAGTTTGTGGCGTATTTATTGTGAGATAGGTAGTTGCCATTCTAAAAAAATCATTGTGTTGGTTGGTCCTTTATCGTGGAAAAAACAAGTAATACTGTTGAAGCACCGGATATACCATCTGGGTTAGGGTACTGCCCAGACAACGGTTGCACAGGCCCACAATTCGTGCCATACATATTTGATAGGCGAAAACCGAAAAAACCGACCGAAACTAAAAATCGATGGTTAGGTTTTTACTTTTTCAGAAACCGAAAAATGAGGTTCGGTTTCGGTTTTAGTCCAAAAACCAAACCGCAAAAACCGAACCGAACCAATCCGGTATTATCATATAATAATATCTAATTTATAATATGATTAAATAACTAAATAAATCAAATTTATAAATTCATATTCATTTTGTGAGTGAATTTATAATATATTTATCTTAACGTTTATATTTATATGTGTGTTTGTCGTGTCGTGTGTTTTGTGTGAATATATCAATAAGTATTCGATAATGATTATACTACGTGTATGTTCACTTGTATGTGTATGTCTCATTTATATGTTTGTAATTGTAGAATTATGCAATAAACATTATTATGCTTAGAGTGAAAAAAGTAAAGAAGAATAACTAATTTTGTACGTAAAACAAGTTTGTTGGTATAATTTGGCCATACCAAAATATTAACGGTTAAAACAAAAACCGAAAAACCGAACCGAAACCAATAACAAACCGAAAAAACCGAACCGCCAAAAACCGAACAGTTTTGGTTTTGGGTTCCACAAAAACCGAACATTGTGGTTCGGTTTCGGTTTTAGCAAAAAACCGACCCAAACCGAACCGTGCACACCCCTAATACTTGACATAATATTGAAAAATATAATTTAAACATATATCTGAAAAGTGAAGAATATTAGAGAAAGCCATAAACGTGACTTTCTTTAAAAAGTTACTTCTTGATAAATGTAACGTGGAGCAAATTTATGTGGCCGAGCTAAGTGAGGAGCAAATGTATCTATAATTTGCTTAGATTTGGAATCCTAACGGTTCCTAGTTTGGTGTTTCGGAGATCATTATCGCAAGGGGGTCACTCAGTAAGTGGTCCTCGGTGTCGATATCATAATTGCAAAAGGGGCATCAAATAGAGTCAAGATTGAACCCTCTTATCACTAAATTTACCACACGAAACACATGTAGACTTTGTTATGGGCCATAATGAGCAATTTGAAAAGTGATATGTCGGCGTTGATTTTGGAAGTATTGCTAGGGGGCATCGACTATGAGTCTACTTTACGGTGCATGCCCCACCATTGGGCTACTATCACGGGCTACTATCTGTTGGGTTTTACTAATCATAACAATTACATAAGCAAAACATCATCAAAGCGTGCAGTGAGTAATAGGAATAATCTTGTAAGTTAATTAACCGAATTAAAAGTATGTCGTCATCTTTGCGAATCAATCAATTAGGGTTTATAAAGCGCAAATTAAGATCAATCTGCACCTCGAACCCAATAAATTAGGGTTTAATACATTCGACTACACTAAAAGTCGAACACCAAGTTACCAACACAAGTGCATTGGCGCTTCGTTCTTGTACACACGTATTAGTAGCGAATCAATGAGAAAAGCTAGGTTCTCGATTACAATAGATTAACCAAACACCTTTGTTATGCTTCGAGGTCACCGCAAATCCCATACATGGGGTTTTGCTCGTCGACCTAAAACAAGAGGGAAGAAGAAGAAGTTTGTCCTTCTATTGAAATCTAATCTCCAAGGATGAATACATGGGGATGTATTTATAGCCTTATGGTAGATGTCAAGATTACTATGATTTCGATGTGGGATTCAATAGTTTGGCCAAAAACAAGCCCAAAAGAGGTTCTAAAACCTTCTCGCTTGTTAACTTTCTTCATATCCCGTTGACATTTAACGACCGGTAATCAAAACTCGTTAAATATTAACTATCGTTAAGTATTTATTTGTAATCAATAATTAAATATTACATTTAATATATTAATTATTATTTACATTGATTCTCATACGTAATGTGCAATCCCAAGTCTCGAGTTCGAATCCAATACACGCATATTAAAATATATACATAACCTTCACCTCCACTTGGATATATCTTAATATAGTAATGACATTGGTTTAATCTAGCCTAACACGCCAATGCCCCAGATTTGAATCAGTGTGGTTTCCTGGAAAACCATTTTTAATGATTCATCATTATACTTATCTTTTACTTAATACTTCATTAGCTGTGAATATGGATCGAGTCATTTCACAAGTTAATATTTTGTTCTCGTTATATCGATTGAACAAGATTACCAAATTATCTCGAGCGTATTCCGGATAGATCTTGGGTAAGGCCTTACAAACATTTTGCCAATCCTACGAGGGCCCAAACAAGATTATGCTTTGAAACAAATTCAAATGAGCAAATTCTCTTGACTACAAGCAAAACTCATGAACTTTGTAACACTACGAAAATAGCCCTTATAACCACCTTTACGGATAGCGTTAGACTATTTCACACAAGTGTACTACATTCATAATGATTATCCGGTATCTCAAGTCCGAGGATAAATATACATGATTTACTTAATGACAAGGATCCATAAAGTACAATCATGTTAAGTTGGGATCATCTATATTGATTCATTGAATATCATATGAATTTGGCATGTCCCACGCATCAATATACTTTAAGTATATTCTACAAAACTTAGATTTGTCTTAATTCAATGACATTCCCATCATTGATCGACAATGGACTTTTAGAATAACATAAGTTATTCACGGATTAAACATGCAAATATAGGATATAATATTAAGAAAATGAGAAATAAACATTAACCAATATTTTAATTCATTTAAATAATATTTGTTCATAACATCCCTTATCCAAATACTAAATAGATCAATGCATGATAATACTGGTTAATGAATTATGTCTCAAGTAATGATAATCATACTTGTTGATGATGAGTGTCTAAATACTCATCATTTTGTACAAAATAAACTCAAAATCATCTAAAACACCGAAACACATCAAAATGATCAAAATATCACAAATCGTGTTTTATGTGTTTTAAATGCAAAATATCAAAATCGGATGAAAAACATATCAAATTTGCAAAATTGCGGTTTACTCCCCAAGTTTCCAAAATTGTCAAAAGCAGTCCTGAGCACATAATTTCAATAATAAAATCACCAAAGGTCCTTTTAATATCATAACTTGTCAAAATTAGTCCTTTGGTGAAAAATATAAAAAAGTTTGAGAAAATTACAAAAGTGGTCCTTCAACTTTGAAAATTGGCAAAAATGGCCCCTGGAAAATTGAAAATGGCAAGTTTAGTCCTTGCATTATTGAACTTTGTCACTTTTAGTCCTTGGAAGAAACTTTGTTGAATTGGCAGGATTGGTCCTTGATTTTCAGAAAATTACATAACTAGTCCTTGTCATTTATACCTTTTGACCTTGTCATTTAGCCATTTTGGACCCTGCCTAACCATGTGACCCCCTGTCATAATAAGTTTTGAACCCCTTTCTATTATTAATACCCTTGGTCAAATAACCGGTCAAACCCCCAACTTGGCGCCAAAGTCCACCCCTTCCAACTGCTGCCTGCAAACTCAGCTACCTCCCATCCCCCCTCCTCCATTCCACTCCACCTTGTTCCCCCACATCCAACTAACATCCAAATAGCATTAAATGCTCATCCCCCCTCCTCACTCAACCCCATTTGACAGATAAGCTTTTGGCGCCAAAAATCCATTTGAACGGTCAAGATGAATCTAAAGCCATCCAATGGCTGGGAAATGGTGGGATCAAATCAGAAGAGAGATAGAAAGACATTGGGTATAAAAGAAGCAAAAGAGAAGCAAGCAAGAGAGTAGATTTTAGTTTTAAAAATTCTCTTATGTCGTTTTTACTATTTCTGTCTTAGTTTAATTCCAAAGTTGTAATATTTTGTTCCTAAGCACTAAATTCAAGTTATATTTTCAGTCTAATCAAGCTTTAGTCACTAATTCCAAGTTTCATTCAGTTTTACTTTTATATGCTCACTGTTGAAAATTTAAGTTTACATCTCAATACTTCAAGCTTCATATAGCTTATTTTCAGGTTTATTTAAGCTTATATAAGCTTTTCATAGCTTTTTATAAGCTTAAAATCAAGTTTCAAACCATTTTGGTTCTTGGTCAATGAAAGTCAAAATAAGCTAAAATGGGTTGATGCAATGGAAATGGGTTGATGCAGATTGGAAATGGGTTGCTTTGGATTCATTTGGGGTGATATAAAATAGGTTAGTGGTTCATGGTTCATTGTTTCAAGCCATAGTGGCTAGGACCCTTTTGTAAGTGAATTTCAATTTCAAATCCACATCTTGTATTTGTAGTAAGAAGTAGTTCATATCTGTTTAAAAAGTAGTATTTAGGTTATTAAAAGTCAGTTTGATTGCCTGCAGTGTTCAATGTAACAGTTAGCTTCATTTTATTTGCAAATCAGTTGATAAATAGGTGTTTGGATTTACTGATCTATCTGTCTTAAAGGCTTGTTCAGTGTTTGCTTCTTGTTGTTTCATGTTTCTTAAGCTCATTTGAGCACATTTCAGTCTTAGTTTGGGTCTGCAAAACCACCAAAGTCAACACTTCATATAATCATTCTCAACTGCTCACTGTTGTGATTTTAGGATTAGCAAATCACTTGTTTTGTGTTTTAAAATCATAGATACAACTTGCATTAACTTCATTTCATCATAAATAACCAAGATCAATCCTTAAATTTGAATCAAAACTCAAAAAGGTCAAAGTTTCACTTTCACTTAAAAAGTCAAAAGTTGCAAGGTTCTGTTTTGGGTCCAACTGAAGTGAATTATCTTGGCTTCATTTTTAAACCAATTTAAGTGAAACTTGTTGATTTGGAAACCTCTCTTGGTCTATTTTCTTATTACCAATTTTACATATTTTTGTGATTTTTATTTAAGCTCTAATGAGCTTGGCAGCGATGGCGTGTGTGCCTGTGCACACTCGATGATAATCGAGTGTGTGGGCCATTAAAAGCTTGCAACAAGCTCATTTGAGCTTGTCCAAGTCTGAGCTTTGGGTTTTAGTTAGTCACCCAGGTCATCTTTAGGTTCCATTTATTGGTTTTAAATCTTAGCTTATTGTGTGGCTTATTTTTAAGCTCAAAGTAGCCCCAGTTTACGATTTAGACATTAGTCCAATTTCATCAAATCTTGTTGTTACAATTCGATGGTTAGGACTTGTTGATTATTGTTGCATTTGGTCATTTTTAGCATAGTGTAACTCCTGTTTCAGTTTGGTAGCTTTTGGATTCCATTTACTTAATCAAGTGCTTATTTCAATAAGCACTTCCTCATCAGTTCCATTTTTCTACACACAAGCACCTGTTTTTCCATTTTTATTATATTCCTAATATTATTTTAGAGTTTTCCTGAAATTTTCAGATTTTTCCAAGTTGATTTGCTATTTTTCTGCATTTTATTTAGTTTTCAAGCAATTTTAAATAGCATTTAATACAAAAAATTAAGAAAATGTTCAAAAAACTAATTTTTCAATTCTCTTAAGTTTAGATAAATATAAAAAGCCAAAAAAATATTTTTCTAGATTTTTCTTAGTTAAATTTGTATTTTTAAGTAATTTAATTAGTTTTAAATAGTATTTAATTCATAAAAAATATAAAAATAATCAGAAAATTACAAAAATAGTTTTGAAAATTCTATTTTGATATTTTAGATTTTTCTAAGTCTTAATTTTATTTTTCTAGCTTTATTTCCTAATTTCTTGAATTTTAGGTAATTATTTAATAGTTAAAATTAGTTTTTAATTAATAATAATTAATTAATTCGTTATAAAAATAATTTTCTTTTTCTAAATATTTTCTTTTATCATTAGGTTTGTAAAAATGTATTTTTCATATTTTTAGGATTTATATTGTATAAGTTTCACTTTTTATTTTGTACGTTTACGTTATTTTTATTTAAACGTAAGTTTTAAGTTTTAATTTTTAAACGTTCATCAATTTTAAATATAGTGATAGCGTTTATTTAATAGATTTTATCTTTTAATTTCCTTTTAATTTGCATTTAAGCCGTTGTAATTTGTTGGCTTTTTTCGTAGTTATAATCACATTCCCATCCTTTTCGCTCAAATCTCGCGATCACTAAACGTTTGATAATCCATTGCATAGCTCATTGGGACATAACGACCGGGAAACACTATACTCCTCGGATCTTCATTGAGTTCGTGTTCAAACTGTTTTAAGGTTCTTCTTGCCGCCATTCACAAGTGGCGAGGCTTGTGTGAGAAACCTTGACGGTTTTGCACGCATCAAATTTTTGGCGCCACTACCGGGGAGCTGTGGTGATTATCTTTCGTCTAGCAGATTAGTTGTTTGAGCCTCACTCTTTGTTCATACCGTCCATCCATATATCTATATCTATTTTCTTATAAAATTTTCAAAACCCAAAACATCTCAAAACATATAAAACACAAAATATTTTTCTTTTGTTTCTCTATATATGTATCACCATAAAAATCAAAATAATCTTCTTTCCTCAATTTCATAATTCCTCTTCTTAACTCGAGATTCCTTAGAGTTATCTCTAGTGCATCTTGCTCGCTCTTCTAGATCATTGAGTTCTTTGCGTGATCTAGCGAAATTCAAGAAGACGTTCTCGTGAGCGTGCTACCCAAATAGTCGAACCCGAGATTCGTACTATTTCAAACAACAATATGGCGTATTTAACGTACTATGGCGGAAATGCTCCGTGCACCCACCGAGGGTTATGGAGATGCCATCATTCTACCGATAATCAAATCGATCACTTTGAATTGAAGACACATTTGATCCAACTTGTGTCTACAAATCAATTCCACGGTTTGATCGAGAAGACCCGTATGCATACATCCGTTGGTTTAACAAGTTGACTTCAACTATCAATTTCAAGGATGTTCCACAAAAGTCATCAAGTTGATGCTTTTTCCATTCTCTCGAGGAGGACGGATTGGTTGGAAAAGAACCCCTCGATCTATCGAAACTTGGGAGGATCTTGTTCAAAATTTGTGAATTATTTCTTTCCTCCATCAAAGACGACTAATCTTAAAATGAAATTTCGGATTTCGTCAAAATTTCAAGAAAACTTTGGAGAGGCATGGGAGAGATTCAAAGATCTCCTCGAAATGCCCCATCATGAATTCACGGAGCTTCAACAAGTCAATATCTTTTACAATGGGTTGAGCGGTAGCGATCAAGATTCCTTGAATGCGACCAGCGCAAGAATATCTTGAATCGTAGACCTAAAGATGTGATTGAGATTTGCGAGCAAAAATCAAAAGTTCCTATTTCTCGCAACAAAGTCAATACTCCTAACCTCCTCCTACTTCTTCATCCAAGAACTCTTCGAGTTAGCGACTCGATAGCTTCTCACGATGGATGCCATCCGTTGTATGATTAAGGATGTTAAGGAAATCAAAAGCGAAATTCATAAGCTGAACCGGTCAAAGCCAGTAAACAAGGTGTGTGAAACTTGTAGTGGTCCACATGCGTATTATGATTGTCAAGCAACCGATGCTTCCTTTTGCCAAGCTCCGTAGCTTCGTAAACCACAATCAATACCGACCACAGGTGATCCTCACTACTGCACCTAGCGGTATGACACCACCGGTTTTCCTCGTGCAAAACCATGGTAATCAAAATCGCTTTGTTCGAATCAAGGACAAAATTTCAATAACTCTCAAAATTTCAATCAAAACCGGAACAATTTCAACCAACCTCAACCATATCAAGCTCCAAATCATCAAAGTTATCAACAACCTCCTCAAGCTCCCATGCCAAATGACTTCATGAAAATGATAAGAGGCAAACATACGATCAATGCAAACTCATATCAATAACATGAGTTGAGCTTAAAAGGAAATTGATACCACAATGTCTCGGCAGACAAATGAGTTAAAGAATATGATGAGCGGTTTCATGAACATGAATATGAACAAAGCTTCATCATCTTCGGAGGACTCCCAAAATACTATTCCTAATCCCAATGCCGAGTTGAAAGCCGTCACCACTGTAGTGGTAAGACGCACAATGGACCTTCGACTCTATGCCCCTCCTCCGTGGCATTAAGTCAAGTTACCAAGGAGACAACGGACAAGGTGCATTATTCAAGCCCACGGTATCAAGACGTCCCACCTTCGGTAGTCCAACCTTTAAGTCCGGAACCCGAAGTTCAAGAAAAATCTGAACCGAAATGCCTTCCATCCCGGCTCAAAAGTCTAGTCGACTTCCTTACCCATCAAGAATGAATGATGAGAAGCTCAAAGACAAAACAAAGAGCAAATGGAAAATTTTTCCAAATCTTCAATGAGCTTCACTTTGATATAAGCTTCGTTGATGCTCGTTCTAATGCCTAAATTTGCATCCACGCTAAAGGCTTACTCACCAACAAAGATAAGCTAGCGAGATGGCTAAAACTCCTCTCAATGAACAATGCTCGTGACCATTCTTAATAAGCTTCCTAAAAGCTTGAAGACCCTAGCAGTTTTTAATCCCGTGTGATTTCTTGGGGATGTTTCAATGCTCCGCCTTGGCGATCTTGGCGCTAGCATTAACCTCATGCCACTCTCGGTATGGAAGAAACTATCTCTTCCCGAACTTTCATCCACTCGTATGACACTCGAGCTAGCGGACCGTCTGTAACTCGTCCACTGGGATAGCCGAGGATGTCGTGATGAAAGTAGGAAAGTTTCACTTTCATGCCGACTTTGTTGTAGTAGACTTCGATGCGCATCCTAGAGTTCCCTCATCTTGGGAGAGCTTTCTTGAGAACAGTCGTGCTCGATTGATGTGTTTCTTCAAGAGTTGACCATACGGGTTGACAACGAAGAGCTCACATTTAATATCAACGAAACTCCAAACCTCTATACAAACAGAGTGTTGCAACAATTGATCAAAGATCCGAAGATTCAATGCAACACTCTCAAACTTCACGGTTAAGAGGAGTTTTCAAAACGTGTTGAGCTCAAAGCTTTGAAAATTACCCCGGTTCAAACAAATGGTTTGAAAGTCGTACCGTGGAAGTCAAGAGTGTTCTTGATGATGATGATGATCTAGAATCGGAGACTTCGCCGGAAGTGGTGGAAATTTCTAGCTCTAAGAGCACACCACTTGTCCCACCTCCGAATCGCTTTGTCGCATCGAGTTTGTTAACTCGTGGATGAAACTAAACTCTCTTGCCATCCGAGTTGGATGATGATGTTTGTGATTCAATGGAGACATCTTACCCATTGATGAATTTCTCAAAATGATCCATCATCTTCTAGTCTTATTCCCGACTCTTCCATCCCTTCTCTCACTCCCGATGAGGAAGATGACAACTTTGGAATGAAGTCGATGCATTTCTTAGTGATGAGTCAATTCCAACGGAATTGATAACACTTACCTTGATCCGGAGGAGACATCCTTTTCGGAAAGTCTGTTGATTGAAGAACCATTTCCCACCCTCCTCCCGGACATCTTCTTGACAATCACCATCTAAGCTTCAAGTTTAAGCTTAAAGATGTCAAAGCGGTGATTTGCTTCTCTCTGCGAGAATGGACTTGCATTCTCATGTACGTCTTTCTTCCATTCTTCACAGATGGTGTGGTTGCTCTTTCCTTTTCTCTTTCGGGAATGAGGACACCATCTTTGACCCCGTATCATCCCTTATAGTGTCTACTATTAAACAATACCGCGGTTATATCTCGTCGGTGTGGAACTTTCGATGTTCATATGTTCATTAACATTGTGAACGAAAGTCCGATCGAGATTGGTTTTCCACGTTACTTTCCCCATGAACAAATGAATTCGGGTCGAGTCAAGCTAGCGACTCGGAAATCAAAAACGAGAGCATGCCATATGGGTTCTCACCCATATTTCCATCTTCTTACCTCTTTCTACCACCCTAGTGTGGGGGTTGCCATGTTTCAAAAAAAAAAAAAAAAAAAAAAAAAAAAATCTTTCTAAATAATGGTCGTAGTATTTCCTTTTCGTTCTTTGTTTCGGCATAACCGCGGTACTTTGAATATTGAGGGCAATATTCATTTCTAAGTGTGGGGGAATTCTCACTAATTTTATCATATAATTATACCAATTCCCGTTTTTGGCCAAAATTTTTTGGAGTAAGTGTTTGCACTTTCTCATTTGGTTATCGATCGCCATGTACGTAAGACAAAAGGATTGGCTAATCCAGAGCAAACGGCTCTTGGTAAAGATATATCAAATCCGTTTATATGGCTTGCAATTTGCCCAAAATTGTATGGTATTCAACTCACCATATCCTAAAAAGTGAAGAGTTGGCTAGCACGCAAGGTTATGGCTTGTGGTAAAGGCGGTGGAAAACCATAATTGGTAATCACTCACCAAAGATAATATTGATAATTTATCTAAGAGTTGGCTAGTCCGTAAGGGTACGGCTTCGGTAAAGACAAATCAAATCCGTTGGAAGTCGGTGGTTTGCTCAAAATCACATGGTTATCGGTGTACCATGGTTCTTACTTGAACCGAAACATTTGGCTACTCCGAGTAACGGCTTTTGGTAAAGAGAATAAAATCCATTATGTTTTCTCAAATCATTGCTAGGGACTAGCAATATCTCGATGTGGGGATTGATGAGTGTCTAAATACTCATCATTTTTGTACAAAATAAACTCGAAAATCATCTCGAAAACACTCGAAACACATCAAAATGATCAAAATATCACAAATCGGTGTTTTATGTGTTTTAAATGCAAAATATCAAAATCGATGAAAACATATCAAATTTGCAAAATTGCGCTTTAGTCCCCAAGTTTCCAAAATTGTCAAAAGCAGTCCCCGAGCACATAATTTCAAAATAAAATCACCAAAGGTCCTTTTAATATCATAACTTGTCAAAATTAGTCCTTTGGTGAAAAATATAAAAAGTTTGAGAAAATTACAAAAGTGGTCCTTCAACTTTGAAAATTGGCAAAAATGGCCCCTGGAAAATTGAAAATGGCAAGTTTAGTCCTTGCATTATTGAACTTTGTCACTTTTAGTCCTTGGAAGAAACTTTGTTGAATTGGCAAGATTGGTCCTTGATTTTCAGAAAATTACATAACTAGTCCTTGTCATTTATACCTTTTGACCTTGTCATTTAGCCATTTTGGACCACCTTAACCATGTGACCCCAATCATAATAAGTTTTGAACCCTTTCTATTATTAATACCCTTGGTCAAATAACCGGTCAAACCCCAACTTGGCGCCAAAGTCCACCCTTCCAATCTTTGCAAACTCGCCTACCTCCCATCCCCTCCTCCATTCCACTCCACCTTGTTCCCCACCTCCAACTAACATCCAAATAGCATTAAATGCTCATCCCCCTCACTCAACCCCATTTGACGATAAGCTTTTGGCGCCAAAAATCCATTTGAACGGTCAAGATGAATCTAAAGCCATCCAATGGCTGGGAAATGGTGGGATCAAATCAGAAGAGAGATAGAAAGACATTGGGTATAAAAGAAGCAAAAGAGAAGCAAGCAAGAGAGTAGATTTTAGTTTTAAAAATTCTCTTATGTCGTTTTTACTATTTCTGTCTTAGTTTAATTCCAAAGTTGTAATATTTTGTTCCTAAGCACTAAATTCAAGTTATATTTTCAGTCTAATCAAGCTTTAGTCACTAATTCCAAGTTTCATTCAGTTTTACTTTTATATGCTCACTGTTGAAAATTTAAGTTTACATCTCAATACTTCAAGCTTCATATAGCTTATTTTCAAGTTTATTTAAGCTTATATAAGCTTTTCATAGCTTTTTATAAGCTTAAAATCAAGTTTCAAACCATTTTGGTTCTTGGTCAACAGAAAGTCAAAATAAGCTAAAATGGGTTGATGCAGTTGGAAATGGGTTGATGCAGTTGGAAATGGGTTGCTTTGGATTCATTTGGGGTGATATAAAATAGGTTAGTGGTTCATGGTTCATTGTTTCAAGCCATAGTGGCTAGGACCCTTTTGTAAGTGAATTTCAATTTCAAATCCACATCTTGTATTTGTAGTAAGAAGTAGTTCATATCTGTTTAAAAAGTAGTATTTAGGTTATTAAAAGTCAGTTTGATTGCCTGCAGTGTTCAATGTAACAGTTAGCTTCATTTTATTTGCAAATCAGTTGATAAATAGGTGTTTGGATTCTTGATCTATCTCATCTTAAAGGCTTGTTCGATGTTTGCTTCTTGTTGTTTCATGTTTCTTAAGCTCATTTGAGCACATTTCGATCTTAGTTTGGGTCTCAAAACCACCAAAGTCAACACTTCATATAATCATTCTTAATCGCTCCTTGTTGTGATTTTAGGATTAGCAAATCACTTGTTTTGTGTTTTAAAATCATAGATACAACTTGCATTAACTTCATTTCATCATAAATAACCAAGATCAATCCTTAAATTTGAATCAAAACTCAAAAAGGTCAAAGTTTCACTTTCACTTAAAAAGTCAAAAGTTGCGAGGTTCATTTTGGGTCCAATGAAGTGAATTATCTTGGCTTCATTTTTAAACCAATTTAAGTGAAACTTGTTGATTTGGAAACCTCTCTTGGTCTATTTTCTTATTACCAATTTTACATATTTTTGTGATTTTCTTTAAGCTCCTAATGAGCTTGGCAACAATGTGGGTTGTGCCACACACACACACTCGATTAATCGAGTGTGCGCAGGCCATTTAAAGCTTGCAACAAGCTCATTTGAGCTTGTCCAAGTCTGAGCTTTGGGTTTTAGTTAGTCACCCAGGTCATCTTTAGGTTCCATTTATTGGTTTTAAATCTTAGCTTATTGTGTGGCTTATTTTTTAAGCTCAAAGTAGCCCCCAGTTTCTGATTTAGCACATTAGTCCAATTTCATCAAATCTGTTGTTGTTACAATTCAGTGGTTAGGACTTGTTGATTATTGTTGCATTTGGTCATTTTTAGCATAGTGTAACTCCTGTTTCAGTTTGGTAGCTTTTGGATTCCATTTACTTAATCAAATGCTTATTTCAATAAGCACTTCCTCATCAGTTCCATTTTTCTACACACAAGCACCTGTTTTTCCATTTTTATTATATTCCTAATATTATTTTAGAGTTTTCCTGAAATTTTCAGATTTTTCCAAGTTGATTTGCTATTTTTCTGCATTTTATTTAGTTTTCAAGCAATTTTAAATATCATTTAATACAAAAAATTAAGAAAAGGTTCAAAAAAATAATTTTTCAATTTTATTAAGTTTAGATAAATATAAAAAGCCAAAAAAAATATTTTTCTAGATTTTTCTTAGTTAAATTTGTATTTTTAAGTAATTTAATTAGTTTTAAATAGTATTTAATTCATAAAAAATAGAAAAATAATCAGAAAATTACAAAAATAGTTTTTAAAAATCTATTTTGATATTTTAGATTTTTCTAAGTCTTAATTTTATTTTTCTAGCTTTATTTCCTAATTTCTTGAATTTTAGGTAATTATTTAATAGTTAAAATTAGTTTTAATTAATAATAATTAATTAATTCGTTATAAAATAATTTTCTTTTTCTAAATATTTTCTTTTATCATTAGGTTTGTAAAAATGTATTTTTCATATTTTAGGATTTATATTGTATAAGTTTCACTTTTTATTTTGTACGCTTACGTTATTTTTATTTAAACGTAAGTTTTAAGTTTTAATTTTAAACGTTCATCAATTTTAAATATAGTGATAGCGTTTATTTAATAGATTTTATCTTTTAATTTCCTTTTAATTTGCATTTAAGCCGTTGTAATTTGTTGGCTTTTTCGTAGTTATAATCACATTCCCGATCCCTTTTCCGCTTCAAATCTCGCGATCACTAAACGTTTGATAATCCATTGCATAGCTCATTTGGGACATAACGACCGGGAAACACTATACTCCTCGGATCTTCATTGAGTTCGTTCTGAGCGTTTTAAGCATTTACGATTCCGCCATTCACAAGTGGCGAGCTTGTGTGATAAAGCTTGATGCTCGAGGCGCATCGATTGACAAGGCATAATTTCAACTAACTTTGATCTATCGAATTTTGAGAATACTTATTTCAAGAATTCAACTAGTGAAGTTCTTGTATGTGTGCATTCAAAATATCTTGATATTGCCACATAATATTTCATAAAATGTGTGACATCCTCAACCACCAATTTATGGCAATCAAACTTTCAAACATTTTAAAGTTTAAAGTATTCTAATTCTTTAATGTATAATGCAACTATGCTCTTAGTTGAGCACAACTAGTTCACATGACCATTTACAAGGATGAAATCCTCCCATGACTAGTATTGAGTGACATCTCAATTATACCAACATCATTGTATACAAACAACAATATGCTCTTTAAAATTTCGTAAACTCAATATCTACATTGTAATGTTTGATGCCTTCAAACTTTCAAGTTTGTTAGCTATGACAATTTCGCAACAATTGTTGTATTGCTCATCCATAGAATTTTGAGAGCAACTCCAGGCTGAGGAATGTAATTTTAGATTCAAACATATTCTATTAGAATATTCATTACACCAGTTATCTAATAACTTCATTAGATATCAATGTTGTCAAATCATCTTGCAATCAAGCATGATACAACAATAACATGATGTACATGAAAAATCCTTGTGTCAAACAGAGATTTCATTCATGTTCTACATACCCATTTTCCAAATGATATATCATGTTCTATTAGACTCATTTATTTTACCTCACATGTTTATTAATAATAAACATATACTACAAGGTTGTTTGTCTTATTTTCAAAATCTTTCAAGTGAAGTTCCATTCCAAACTAACATTTATCTTAGATGGAATGTTACTACCCATAACATATAAGATTTAAAGGAAATAAACATAATACTCCCACTAGCTTTCAGGAATACTTAGAAATTATCTTATTTTAATTTTAAACCAAAACTTGGATTTAATAGTTAAACATAAGAATCATCTCCTAGATGCATGCATATATCCATTCATGGATTCTTGCCATTTGTACATTTCCAAAGATTATGTGAATTCATAAAACTTCTTTCGATTGCTTATCGTTGATAAGGTTTTAAAAGGGACCATTTTGAGGGGTCGTTTAAGTCCTTATTTGATCACTTTTGTATCCGTTATTGCTTAATATCGTTCCTTTTCACTTTTTAGGTCTCTTGAAGGCAAAATCTGGAATGTCACTTATTTGGACGAAAAGGCGCGAATATATGAAGAAAATGGCCAAAGTCAAAATCGAGACACTCACGATTCTTTGAAATTAGAAGCGGCGGGCGTCGGTGCTAATGGCGGCCGTCCCAAAATTATTGTGACGGTCCGAACCCAAAACTCGTATTTTCAAGTGACGACGTCTAGTTGTGAAAGAGTAGGCCGTCGCTACTCGGGCGGCCTAGATGCAATCCGACGACGTCGAAGTCAAGAGGACGGCGTCACGGACTTAAGGTGGCGCCGTCGCAAGGTTAACGTGGCAAGACGAAACCCTAATGGCGGCGACACGACGGCGTCACAAAACATAAGGTGACACCGTCGCATATATAATCTTATATATAGAATCCGAATTTTTCGGTCTTTTGTGGAGAGTCTTTGGAGTAAAACCTAAAACCGAACCTAAGGTGTCTTGTACAGATTTTTTAGGGTTTTAAACCCTATCTTACATCAAGATAAGTCTTTACTTCATTAATTCAATTATGTCTTTGATTATTTGTGTGTATGCTTGCATGTTCTCCATGTCAAGCTAATTTATTTGTGTGTTTGCTTAGAAAGTATGAAACTTAATTATTGAATATTGATTGGTTGTTTCTTATCTTAGTTGATTAATGATCTAGTAATGCGATAGGTCATTCGTTGTGTACTTAATGCTTGATTCATCTTTGTGAACCTTAGAATATAATTACGAGTAGTTGTAGGCTAAACCATCCAAAGAGCGCCTTAGAGTAGGAGTTTATCATCCTAGTGGGTTTGTAGGCGAGACCCTTTGGTAAGTTCAAAGAGTTAGGGAGAAAGCATACCCTACAACTTTAGACACACAACGCAACTAGGAATAAGGACGTGACAACTCAACCATCAATAGGAGATAATTAAGGAGTAATACAACCTAAGTAAACACATCTTTAAACCATCATACGAGCACACATTAATTAGACATAGACTCCCACAACCTTAGTTTAGATAATTAGATAATAGTAGAGTAATCGGTAGAAATACCAACCCCCCAATCCAATACCCGAGATTCGTACCTTTCCATTTTCATAAAACATAAAAAGATAAAAAATAATCTTCCTCAACCTTAACCTTAGCGTAGTAACTCCTTACTAGCATTCCTATTCCCCTAGAGAACGATATCAATACCCGTGGCTTACCCTAATTACTACACTACAACGATTAGGTTCACCGCCTGGGTGTTATAAAACTTGCTCAAGAAAAGGAAGTTTCCTTGACCCCGAACGACGCGTGTGGCGTTATCAAGTTTTGGCGCCGCTGCGGGAATAGAATAGCTAGTTAGTAGTCCACCTCGTTTAGGTTTCTTTGCTTGATTCCTATCAAGTAAATTTTTTTTCTCATTTTTAGCTTTCTCTTAGTCTATCCCCCTTCTTCGTGACCCTCGTTCATAAAAAAACCATCATTCACCATGATCCGTATTTTCCATCGAAGATTCTTCACTCTACCCGTTCCCAATCCCGAGATTGAGAACGCAATCCCACAAAACCCTTCACCCACTCACCATTTTGGTAATCACCTAGAGCATAATGAGATAAATTGGCAACAACAAAGTCCTTTCTATTACTCCGATTCGATGAGGAATTTGATTATGGTGAGGCACTTGATAGCGGAGAGGTCATTGATGAAATTGAGGAAGACCCTCCCAATGTTTTGACCCTAGGTGTAGGATTGAGAAAGATGGCCCTTTAACATGCAATTCCTTGCAAAATAGGACTAGAAGGGTTCGATGCTTATTTGAATTCATTCTTACCTTTAAACTTAATCTCAAGGAACCTATACAACAAAATCAAGGTCAATGAGTTAACTTATCAAGGGAACAATGTTGTTGAAGCGATCATTTATTTGCACGCTTTTGTCGGAAGTTTTGCTTATTTGGTAGAGTTCATGGTCTTAGAAGACTTAGGAGAATTTATAGATAAGGACCTCACTCAAGTAATTTTCGGAAAACCTTTAAAAAAACTGACTAGGTTGAATGAAAGGATGATTGATGGTCTAATTACATTCTCTCGATGAAGTTGAAGATTTCATCTACCAAATGCCACGCTCATCCTAGGTTTAAACATAAGGACATCGAGGTTTGTAATAGAATGACCCTATTCCATTGCTTAGTGAAAGGGATAAGTAGAGTGGGCTTAGGTACCCATATGAGAAAACTAAGCGGTATTACAAAAATGCCTTGAATTAGGAGATGATTACAAAAAGAATGAAAGAGCGTTAGAATGGCTTAAGTATGAGCACGAGAGGATAGGTGAGGAAACGTAGAGAGCACGACTATGAGTCTAGCTACAAGACTCTTAAATAAAGAAAAGCGCTTCGTGGGAGGCAACCCATGCTTAATTGTTTGCTTGTTAGTGTCATATATCTTTTATTAATTGTTTATCCTCATGTTTAAATTTGTAAAAATGCTTTATTTTGTTTTTAACCTCGTCTTAATTGCATATAAAGGTATTTTATATAAGGGATAAGTGTAGGGAGGATTACACACGTTTTCAAAAGAAACGTAAACATGAGAATAACAATTACATAAAAGATATATATGTTTGTTTGTTCGAGTCAAATGCTTGTATCGAGTCATAATGGATGTTTTGCGTAAATTTTTCCGATTCTAAAGATGTAAATTTTCCGAATTTTTCCGAAAATCGCAGACCGCTTTTGTCAGGATAACTGACGTCGAGATTGCAACCGACGGCGTCGGGAAGGAGTAAAACATCGATTATTTTTTTTCTCGTTTTCGAGCTACTTATAAATTTTTGGAATTTTCCGTGTTTTAATTTTCTTAGAAATTCGTAAACATCCATTCCACAAGCATTATATCCTAGTTTAAATCGAGTCTTATATATATTATTACCACGATTTTACGCGAAGGTTTCGTTTGTTTTCTTCAAGTGTGCGAGTTTAGTTTGTCAAGAAGAAGTTACATAAGATTGGAAGGAGCTTTTCACGCATAATTCTTCTTGAAAAGGATTTAACCACCACTTTACACGGATCCTACCGAGCTAATCGGGGAGTATTAGTTTCTTTCGCTTTTAATTACCTTCTTTATCATAACTTTGATACTTTCGGGAACATTGGGGACAATGTTCGGTTTAAGTGTAGGGAGGAAAATAAAGCGGAACTTTGAAACTATGCTTATCCTTGACTATTTGCTTTGTCAATTGCACTTTTGTAATAAACCATGAGAAAATGTCGGTTAGGGTAATTTTGGCACCAAATTTAAAATTTTTCATGACATATAGGAGTGGGCCATTAGTCTTAACAAAAGCGTCTCACGGATAGGAAGTTATATGACTAGCACAAAAAAACCCTTTACCACCCAAATTCCACCAAAATGTGAGGATCGCCCTTAGATTAGTAGGAATTAAAGCATTCATCTTTAATGCTTAGAGTGTGAACCGGTAGTATATTAGATTCTAGAACTTGTTTTGTGATGCATTCCGAGATCGCAAGTGAGGCTACACTTGTGTAGTTAGGAATAACTAAATGATAAGAGGCATTAGGATAACCCTTGTTTAATACCTGTAATATAATTACTTCTTCCACATCGGTTGAGTAATTCCCCCACACCCTTTGCGATGTACTCATCTTTAGTACACGATACCCCTAGTTAACCCCTCAGAGCCTATCCTTTTCGCGGTTCTCGTGATGTTTTGGTTTTTTCGGAATATCAATGAAGAGCATTGTTTACACCCCACCCCCAAATATACACCCAAATTTCCATAGCCTACCCCTTATGCACTCACTTTTAGTGCAAATGTTTGTTATCACCCTAAACCCTTAGTTCAATTATCTAGTTGCTTGCATAAGTTGCTAAGTCGAGTCATATCCTTTGTATACAGTTTTGGGATGATTGGGATTCATGGGAAAAGTTAAAGTTTATGAAATAACGGGAAGGGAACGTTAAAAATTCAAATTCCCTTTGTTTGCGTAATAATGTACCCCAAGTGTTTTGATCTTTTCAATTCGGGTCAAATTAGTGTTAGAATAATAAAAACTCAAGTGTAGGGATGAGCCTATAAATCCCTATTATTTTGATGTTACTGTAGAGGATGGTAGAGTAAAAGTGTATGAAAAAAAAAATTGAAAAAAAAATAGAAAAAGAGAAAAAAAAAATAGAGTGTGAAAAAAAAAATACGTGCTATCATCCTACATATATCCTTTAAATTTATCTTTGTTTATTTCAGTTATCTAGAGTTTAGAGTGTCGAGTCTTGGCTTAGCAAAGCTATTCTTCGTATGCATTTAACATAGAGATTTTTGACTTGCCACCACTAAATAGCCTATCCCACCAAACCCTTATTTCCCTACCGTAAGCCTAACATTACAACCCTTTAAAAGACCTCTTTGATAGTCTTTCCTAGGTGCTTACGCCAAAGCGATGAAGGTTTGATCTATTCTCAAGCCTATGGTAATTTATGTACTAGAACCGGTTAATGAGTGTTTATCTTCCATTTCCTATTTGTTATATTTCATATATACACCGAGAGAGATGCGAGTATCCAAACACCCCATGTGAGGTGCTAGTATGTAATTCCGTGCTTGTTATGAATTTTATGGCCTTATATGTGTTGTGGGCGTTTGAATTAATGCTTCATGATTCCTAACTTATAAATTAATTGGCTAAAAGCACATTTGCTTGAGGACAAGCAAATAACAAGTGTAGGGATATTTGATAAGGTTTTAAAAGGTACCATTTTGAGAGGTCGTTTAAGTCCTTATTTGATCACTTTTGTATCCGTTATTGCTTTATATCGTTCCTTTTCACTTTTAGGTCTCTTGAAGGCAAAATGTCGGAATGGCACTTATTTGGACGAAAAGGCGCGAATATATGAAGAAAATGGCCAAAGTCAAAATCGAGACACTCACGATTCTTTGAAATTAGAAGGCGCAGCGTCGGTGCTAATGGCGCCGTCCCAAAATTATTGTGACGGTCCGAACCCAAAACTCATATTTTCAAGTGACGACGTCTAGTTGTGAAAGAGTAGGCCGTCGCTACTCGGGACGGCCTAGATGCAATCCGACGACGTCGGTCAAGAGGACGGCGTCACGGACTTAAGGTGACGCCGTCGCAAGGTTAACGTGGCCAAGACGAAACCCTAATGACGGCGACACGACGCGTCACAAAACATAAGGTGACGCCGTCGCATATGTAATCTTATATATAGAATCCGAATTTTCGGTCTTTTGTGGAGAGTCTTTGGAGTAAAACCTAAAACCGAACCTAAGGTGTCTTGTACAAGATTTTAGGGTTTTAAACCCTATCTTACATCAAGATAAGTCTTTACTTCATTAATTCAATTATGTCTTTGATTATTTGTGTGTATGCTTGCATGTTCTCCATGTCCCGCTAATTTATTTGTGTGTTTGCTTAGAAAGTATGAAACTTAATTATTGAATATTGATTGGTTGTTTCTTATCTTAGTTGATTAATGATCTAGTAATGCGATAGGTCATTCGTTGTGTACTTAATGCTTGATTCATCTTTGTGAACCTTAGAATATAATTACGAGTAGTTGTAGGCTAAACCATCCAAAGAGCGCCTTAGAGTAGGAGTTTATCATCCCTAGTGGGTTTGTAGATGAGACCCTTTGGTAAGTTCAAAGAGTTGGGAGAAACGATACCCTACAACTTTAGACACACAACGCAACTAGGAATAAGGACGTGACAACTCAACCATCAATAGGAGATAATTAAGGAGTAATACAACCTAAGTAAACACATCTTTAAACCATCATACGAGCACACATTAATTAGACATAGACTCTCAAACCTTAGTTTAGATAATTAGATAATAGTAGAGTAATTGGTAGAAATACCAACCCCCAATCCAATACCCGAGATTCGTACCTTTCCATTTTCATAAAACATAAAAGATAAAAATAATCTTCCTCAACCTTAACCTTAGCGTAGTAACTCCTTACTAGCATTCCTATTCCCCAGAGAACGATATCAATACCCGTGGCTTACCCTAATTACTACACTACAACGATTAGGTTCACTGCCTAGGGTGTTATAAAACTTGCTCGAAGAAAAGGAAGTTTCCTTGACCCCGAACGACGCGTGTAGCGTTATCAATCGTCCTCGCAAAAGCAATCACACAAGAAATAGTTTTAATATTCCATTGTCATTTTTCATATCAATGAAAATAAGTATGACAATTATAATCATTTTATATTTAATGTGCCAAGGAAAGAATATTCAATCACAGTTAATTGCTTAAGTGTGATTAATAATCTATTCACAAGTCATGCATTAAACACATGTACAATTTTGTCCATATGATTTCTACACAAAGATTTAAACCACTAGGGTTTTCCTTCCTTTGAAGAAACTCATCTTTATTAAGATAAACCAAGTTTCCAAAGTTGATCACATTTTTGGACAGCGTCTTAACATTCATAGTATGAATAATTTACCACAATTCAATATTAGGTAATATATTATTATGATTAACAGGTTTACCATGATCCTGTAATTCATATTTCTCATCATATCAAATATCTGAGATATTCTTGCGGATCTATGAATGAGAGTTCCATCATCTTGATGTCTATCATATTTTACTAGTGTATTTTAGAAGATTATGTGTTTTGTAATTGTAATTTAATCTCTTCTAGATCTAAACAAAACTCCCACTTGCTTTTGTAATTTAAAGACTATCTATAAATACTTTAGCAATTAGAACAACACTAAATTGTTTTCTTTTTGGATATTACAAAACACATTGACAGTTCGTAAATCTTGTTCGTTAATAACCTACTCCATAAGTAGTTTTAACAAATCAGAACTTCAATATAAGACTCAATGTGATTCATCACATTTCATACTAAAATGGTGTCTTATTAATCTTCTAGGTTTAAGTTTTATTAAGTATATCCAATCAATACTCAATTTCTAACCTTGATAGCTTTTGGAAGAAAAGAAGATATAGTTATCTTGAATCAAACAATATAACAAAAGTTTGATTCTTCTAACTGAACATTCCACATACATACAATATTTCATTAGAATTAATATTGTAAGACAATATAACAATATGTAAGATAAACTTATTCCTTTTGGCCTACCTATTTACCAACTAAAATAACTTAATGGTATAATAGAATTCCAAGCCAATTGCATGTTTTATAACTCAAGTACTTTTGATCAAGTCACTTCATGTCCATGTCTCAACAAGAAAACATAAATAGTTATAATTCCATTATACGTTATAAGTCATTTACCAATGACTTTATATCTTAATAAGAAGACATAATAAGTTAACGTATTACTTTATATTATATGTCTTGTAATAATGAAAAGACTTCATGTTTGTGACTTTACAAAGAAACACATAAACATTTATAATTTAAAGTAGTTATGAACACCATGCCATGGTTTCAATTAATTTATTTTCAAGTTAATATACTACTCTATCTATTTATGTCATTAAAAATACATAAATATTTAAGATAGTATTACTTTATTTATTTATGTCATTCCATGAAGTGTCCAACTTAAGAAACCTGTAAAAGCAACCACGCCGATCTCACAACAAGTGGAGATTTACCTTGAGATTACAATCTAGCCAAGATCTCACTTAAACTAAAATGTAACTTCAAGTGTTTCTATATTTTGAATGATATAAGACATAAAAGTAGTCTATGCTATAATCTTGACACATATCATGTTCTTTAAGCAAGACAATCTTATTAGAACGTTAATCTCTGACCTTACGATCAAGAGAATCCATTAATCATATTTGTATGTGTTGTTCCTTTGCACACAATAAATACTTCTCCCACTTGTGCATAGAACAACATCATATAGTAGATAAACACCATGACATTCGTTTGTTTATGTGAGCAATATGATAGTGTCATAGATATATAAGCATTACAAGTAGATGTAGGAGCACTTATTTATCAATGAAACATTCATGACTATCCTTGAGAATATGAATGTCTACATTTTTGAACGTAATGTATTATTTCAAGAAAATCTAGAAATAATCTGAGTTATTACCAAGATAATAACTTGTAACTCCCACTGAATTAGACAATGTTACAATAATATCTTATTCAGTAATACACCATACTCCCAACGGATTTGACAACATTATAAGTGTTTCATTAACCAAAGAAAATAGCGATGCTATTACGTTGCTACCCCTTTTAAGACCATTCGTAACAATTACTTAGGTACTAAAAGAGTGTATTCTACTTTGTAGATGATGGATCATCCATCAATGCTATTAACTTAAAAAATTGAGCATGCAATTTCTTCCTTAATGGGTCTACCATCGCCATAATGATGTATAGCACCTTCAATTAGTCAAAACAAAACAACTAGATAAAATATACTAGTTTGTCTTTTACCAATTTTGCGATAATTAGTCTAGCTTCTAATTTAATAACTCATAAAATGTCAAACATGTTTTCTAGTTGACCAAAATATCATATAAGAATTCAATCACCAACAGAGGGTAATGAAATCTCTTAAGGAACACATGGTGTGCAATTTTCTTAACTATTAAAGTTGCTATGAGTTATATTAGAATTTAGACAATTTTAATGTTCCTAACATACCTTTCTCAATCATGAAAAGGAATAGAAATAGGATTGAGTCTCACTCTTCTTCCATGGAAAAGAGTTTTTGTTTGTCTTTTAGTAATTTTTTCTTGATCAAACATTTGTTTGAAAACAGAACTAGATCAATTTACCAAAGCCCAAACCACGTTTAGGGTTTAATGTTGCATTAATACAATAAAAAGAATTAACAAAATTCAATTTTAGTATTTTCGATAATTAAATCTTTCAAGAAAATAAAATACCCTTGGTCAATATTCATATTAACCATAGAATTTTCCTTGAATCTAGGACCTCATTATCATAGTTTCACCACATCGCTTGATCTCGCTAGTGATGAAAGTATAGAATAGGTAATTGTCAAAGAACAATAATTGACAAACAAGTTTTCAATTCATAGAAAATATGGGATTTACAATTTTGCCAAACAATTATGCAAAATGTAAGCATGTTTTATCCCATCTTATGCCTTAAGTTATAGGTCTCACTATCAAACTTAATTAAGTTGTCTAATTTAGAAACTGCAAATTATTTAAGCTGAGGTCTCACACAACATAAAGATTCACCTTGTTATTGTAATCTAGCTCAAGGTCTCACATAACTAAATTACAACTTCAAGTGTTTCATATCATTAGATGGCATAAACTTAAATTTTAAAGTGGTACAATTTTGATGTGTAATCAAAACTTATGTATGAAGAAGCATGCATACATCTTCATAACATAAAAATTTCAAAACCTTACTCATAGTTTTAAATTGCTAAGATTAAATTCTACAAAGTTTTAATCGATGCGTTGAGAAACTTACAACTTTGCACTAAGATGCTTCGTACATAGAATAGTTATACTAGGTAGCTCCAATCGAACGCATGCGGGCGAGAGGACCGTGTGAAGCATAACCTTAGACATCCTTTCGGTGTGATGCATGCACTTCTTTGAACCCCTTTTGAGTTTGTTCTAGTGGGTGAGCCGTTCTAACCATTTAGTACAATCGATCACCGATTAAAAGTTCAAGATTTAATACTTAGAAAAAAATCAAATTCGCCATTATTTAGTCCATTTAATTTTCTATTCTCGAAAAACCCTTTTGTTTACTAACGTGTCATACAATATAAACAAAAAGCACTTTAATAAAAATTAAACGAACTCAAATAATATACATATAACTTAACAATTAACATATGTAAAACAATTAGCCACATGCATAATTATTACAATAAACGCTAATGAACAATTCTAGGCTTAAATAATGCATACATCAACTAGGGCTTTCAACTACAAGGTAGATGAGCCACATGCATCGACAAGTCGATTGCGTAAGCCAAAGTCAATAGTACACCAAATAGCACATAACGAATTTTTATTAGTATAATTGAGGTCTTCCCCAATTCAATAATTATCAAATAAATAAACATGTGTATATCACTAAACAATTTATCAAAACAATAATCCATGGCAAACATGCATGTTCCACCATGGATTCCTCATAACAATTATAATCCCAAGATATGCATATTATCATGGCACATAACAATTATTCATAATAACCACATAAAAATATACATGCAATCCTAACCACATAAAAATATACATGCAATCCTAGGGTTTCTCCAAGTTTTACAAAAAATAAAACCTAATTAAAAAATAAAAGGGTATTCGACCCATATATTAAAAACTAGGGTTTCAATTTTCAAAACCCTAGAAACCATAAAAGCATGTAATAATCACAAAGAATCAATTTTATGTGTTTGATAATTAATTACAACATATTAACTACTCGATACCACCGCTGGGTTTTACTAATCATAACAATTACATAAACAAGAAACATCATCAAAGCATGCAATGAAGTAATAGGAATAATACTTGTAAATTAATTAACCGAATTAAAAGTATATGCATCGCTTTGCGAATCAATGCAATTAGGGTTTATGAAAGCCCCAAACTAAGATCAAGTACCAAGAAACCTCGAACCCTAATAAATTAGGGTTTAATACATTCGACTACACTAAAAGTCGAACACCCAAGTTACCAACACAAGTGCATTGGCCTTCGTTCTTGTACACGTATTAGTAGCGAATCAATGAGAAAAGCTAGGTTTTTATTACAATAGATTAACCAAACACCTTTGTTATGCTTCAGGTCACCGCAAATCCTTTACATGGGGTTTGCTCGTTGACCTAAGAACAAGAGGAAGAAAGAAGAAGTTTGGCCTTCTATGAAATCTAATCTCCAAATGATGAATACATGGGGATGTATTTATAGCGCTTTTACAAGAGATGTCAAGATTACTATGATTTCGATGTGGGATTCAATAGTTTTAACAAAAACAAGCCCAAAAGAGGTTCCTAAAACCTTCTCTTGGCTTGTTAAATTTTCTTCATATCCCGCTGACATTTAACGACCGGTAATCAAAACTCGTTAAATATTAACTATCGTTATATTTATTTGTAATCAATAATTAAATATTACATTTAATATATTAATTATTATTTACATTGATTCTCATACGTAATGCCAAGCAATCCCAAGCCTCGAGTTCGAATCCAGTCATACGCATATTAAAATATATACATAACCTTTCACTATCCTGGTAGTTTTTTGAGTGCTGATCCAACTGGCCTGGGCTGACTCACAAAAACATTTTGACCTTTTTTATAGATGAAAAATGCATAAACATAATTAATTACAGCAGTATAAGAATTTTTGAACAAAGTGGGGGACTTTCATTGGTAGCTAATTATATTATTATACCCTTCTAATCCTTGAAGCCAAACTACTCATGATACTTTTCTTACTACTTTTATTTTATTGCTCTAATATTTAACTACGATACTCCATGACAGCTTTCTGGGATGACAAGAATGGGGAAATTGTGTTAAATGATTCAGTAGATATATCAATTGCAGTCGCTACTGAGAAGGTATCAGTTTTTTACATGTTACTTTCTATATATTTCTTCGTGATTGCTAGGGTTACTGATATTATCATCTCTCTTTCTATCTTATAGGGACTGATGACTCCAATTGTGAAGAATGCTGATCAGAAATCCATATCCTCTATTTCTGCGGAGGTACTATTGGTGATTTATTTGCTAATAGATGTGTCAATTTTGATACATTAAGTGGGTCCATTTTGGTTATGTTTAATGACTTTATATAAAGCTAGAACAATTACTACAAAGATAACTGTCTAATGGGTCAAATGGTTTGAAAGCCATAATTACAAAGTGTATTCGAATGCTTGAACTTTTTTAATTCACTTCATCAAGAAAAGTTATATTAGGTGTAATAATAAGATAAATTTTGTCAATGTATTGAACTATCTATCACATTACAAAAAATGGATTGCATAGCGTGTTCGTGGGGTTGGCCCAACTCTGCCCTTCCTGTTTTGACCCGCATTAAAAATATCACTACTCGTTACCTGTCCTGCCTGACCCACCCATTTTGCCATCTCTGCTTATTTTCTTGCTGGTCATATATCTTTCTATTATGATATAAGACTCACATATGCATTTGGAACTTCTCAAGATCAAGGAACTCGCTGCAAAGGCACGAGCAGGGAAGCTCACACCAAATGAGTTTCAAGGTGGCACTTTCAGGTGAGTTTTTTTTTTTTTTTTTTTTTTTTTTTTTTTTCCGGGTATTAACTTTGGCCTCAAACGTAATGTTTTTCATTTCCATTGTTTTACAGCATATCGAATTTGGGTATGTTTCCCGTGGACCAATTTTGTGCAATCATAAATCCATCTCAGGTTTGTTTGTTGATAACCTCAAGTTCCATTTCTCTATATTAATGAAAACATAACTAATTGTTTCATCCGTGCAGTCCGGCATTCTTGCTGTTGGTAGGGGCAACCAGGTGGTTGAACCAGTGTTCGGAGATGATGGTAAACATCATTACTAACCATTTATGCTATTTGAATAAATACTTTCGCTGAGATCACGTCATCTATTAAACTTGTTTTTATTATTTACTCTGCCAGGAATCGAGAAGCCTGGTGTTGTTACGAAAATGAATGTAACACTATCCGCCGATCATCGTGTCTTTCATGGAGAAGTTGCAGGTATATATGGTCTGCATTAGTTATACTTGACAACTTAACAAAATCACATTTGATGAACGGACAAATATTATTTTGACAGGTGCATTTCTGGGAGCTTTGAAATCAAATTTCAGTGATATAAGGAGACTATTAATCTAGTCAAGAACAGGAAACACCATCAAGAACAAAATGTCAAAATGGTAGGCGTGATTCTTTTGATAACTGCAACTGGAATTTTTCAAGCTGCAGCAAAATACGTGTCTTGGCACTTGAGCTTATTTGCCAATTGTACAATTTTAATTTCATTTCTGATCTCTATGGCCAGAGTTTTGTCTGATTATTTCGGCCTTTTTTTTAAAAGAGAGTCGGTCTGCAACGCAAATGACTGTTAATAACCAGGCCTGATTGTTAGAGAGAGAGTTATGACCATTTTCTAGAGATAGGCAGGAGTCTTTGCATCTTTGTAAAAAGAAACATTGAATAAGAAAACCAACAGTTGGGAAGAATGGATTTTGTCTTTGTAATAAATTGCTTCCTTGGTTGGAAGTATATATATATTTTTTGGTCAAAAAAACATAAAATATGCTGAAAGAACTAACCTAGATGTAACATACATAAAGAGTACTGAATGTGCTAATCTATTTTGTTAGACTACAAATTGTAACAGTGCTAACCAACTGTCGGTTGGCCACCAAGGTTTCCTTAGTCGCATTCGGGACTTTTACCCCTTCAAGGATAAAGGAGGAGCATGCGGGTCTTAGGGTCACAACATACTGCCCAATTGGATGTCACTGCTGGACCTGAACTAACAACTAACAAGCCGTTCGAAAAAATAAATTGTAACAGTGTTAACACCCAAGATCTCGCAGGCTGATATCTTTTCTAATTCTCAAAGATGCTACATATATTATCTAATTTTCAAAGATGCATATAATACGAAAAATGATACATCCTTGTATATTATCTCCCTACTCCCTAGGGTCGGAAATGGTCTTGTGCCTTTCCTGGATAACATGAACATGAAAACCTAATTCAAATTAAAACTTATCTACCGTAAAACAAAGACTACGACAATTGATATAAAGAGAAGTTTAATTAGGCATTTTGGAAAGGAAAAAAAAGGGGAGTGATTAAAACTTTTAATTAAAACCACGTCCTTTTATTTAAAAATTACGTATATCAAGAACCGCAAACATTAACCTACATAAATTACATCATCGTGACGAACATTTAATTATCTTTTAATAAAAGGGCACTTTTATATATTTTTGACAAACTAATTTTTTTTTGTTTTTTGTATGTACTTTTTGCAATATTTTGTTTGATAAATACATGTAATTTAACACTAATTTTAAATTCGAACACTAAACATGCTGTCATAAAATAAATATGAATATTTGTGTAGAACTCCAAGTAATTCATCCTTTTTGGCATTGAAAAATATACATACGTAGCTTTCCAACCATATATCACACATAATTTTTGAACCTCCAAATCAATGCAACTTATTCATAAAAGTTGGAGAAAATAGGTTTTTTTTTTTTTTTTTTTTTTTTTTTTCAAATCTGTGATGTATCACATGTAATATAACATTAATCTCAAGTTCAACACTTAACACGATGTCATAAAGTGAGCATAACTATTTGTCTAACAATTTAAAAGATTCCTATTTTTTGCGTTGAAAAAACACATCATTAACTTTTCAATCATATATCATACATAATATTTGAACCTCTAAACCATTCAAAAAAAGTTAGAGAAAATAGAAGGAAAAAAGAAAGAAATGATATTTAAACTAGCTTGATATATCATGCGTGATATAACACTAATCTGTAAGTTCGAACAGTCAATATATTATCGTAAAATGAGCGTAAGTATTTTTTTTGCAACTTTAAAAGATTCACCTTTTTTTACTGAAAAATAATACTTATGTCCATTTTACGACAACATGTCAAGTCTTCTTCGAATCTACGAATTAGAGTCATATCGCATGTGATATATCAAGCGAGTTTGAATATCGAAAAAAATTAATAAATTTTCTCTAACTTCTATAAATAAACTGTATTGATTTGAAAGTTCAAAATTATGTGTCATATGTGGTGGGAAAGCTAATGATTCTTATTTTAAATGCAAAAAACTACTACGTAAATCATTTGGAGTTCTACAAAAATACTTATGCCTATTTCACGGCAATATATTGAGTGTTCTAACTTACGGATCAATGTTATATCATATGTGATATATCATGTAAACTCATGTACACAAAAAGACAAAAAAACCAAGAACACTTAGGTATTATACCTTTTACAAATGAATGTGCTGAATTGGATTGTGTTTTTATCTCTAACAGTTCAAATGGGTAAATAGGCTAAAAAAAGAACATGTCAAATGGGTCAAAATTTGCCCGAAGTGTATTGTATTGTGTACAACTTAATAATCCGCATGCTAATAACTGGCACTGAATATCCTGAACCATTTATGTCATTTGAGAAATAAAGATCGGTCTCACTGCACTTAGCGAGCGTTGCAAGTGAAGCTTCAAGATCTCATATGAGAACCTCACCACCAAAGGCGATAATATTGCTTAAAAATAATAATCATATAAAAAGGAAATAAACAATAGGCACAAGAACGATAGTCATTTCTCATATCAGTATAAATAGGTCTATTAAACCATTCTTACAAATGTAAACCATTCTTACAAATGTAAACAGACCTCAAGATAGTTACTAAATAAAAGTCCTTAATTAAATTAAGTGAAAAATTCCTTCGTACTTGAGTGTCCTAATGAGTCCGTAGGCAAGGTCCTTACTATTTTAATGCATGCCATCTACCTCAGTAGTATTTGAACCGGAATGCCAGGCAGAAAAGTTTACATTTCTATCTGCAGCAGCTAGACACAAGACAAAATCTGTGTCTTGACGGGAAGTCCATCTTTTTTTTGGGTAAAGGGTTTATACTTGGTGAATATATAAATGAATGAAAGAGTTTAGGTTACAATGGAAGGCGGCAATAAGCCACCTTATAAAACGTAAACACGAGAACCTATATGCTTAGATGAGCTCTAAACATAACAACCACAATGGACTATCACAACTACCTACAGGACATATCAAAGTTAAAACCAGAAAATACTAAGACCACTAGGCAGTAGAAACGAAACATCAGCCACCATCCATTAGAAGACAAGTTAGCCCCCAAGTTCTTCTCATTTGATCAACTCTTGGTTTTTTCTTGAAAGGGATTGATGCTAGTTTAAGACGAACCATATCAAAAATAATCTTCGCCAATTGATCTGGGGTTCTAATTCCTCTACCATGAATCCTATGATTACATTCCTGCCACACAAATTACGTCGAAGCAGCTAAAAGCGGCTAACAATAATAGTCACATTGTTTTGTTTAGCAGTAGGAAGAAGCCATCCCATAATATCACTCCATCTCGAAGAGAAGAAACCAATATCAGCCATTCGTAACACTTTATTCCAAATGAGTGAAGCGAAGGAGCATTCAAAGAATAAGTGATCGTGAGAATCGGGTTGAGTCTTACACAACGGACACTGAAGCAGGTTTAAGTCGATAGAGTTACCGACATCCCATTGCCTCATTCTATCTTGTGTAAGTAATCAACGCTTATAATGAGCCAAAGTTGAATAACGTGTCTTGGAATAATAACCTTCGACTAGAAAATGTGGAACCAGTCAACTTTAATATCATGTTTTCGAACACATTTCCATGATGTTAGCCCATAATATGTTATATTGTTGTAACGGGCTCAAGCCCGAGTCTAGAATATTTTGTATATTGCTATTTAATTGTATGATGTAATTGTGATACGCATCAATCAAATCAATCATCATTCATTATACACTGACATGTGTTAGCCCATAATATGTTGTATTGTTGTAACGGGGCTCAAGCCCGAGTCTAGAATATTCTGTAGATTGCTGTTTAGTTGTACGATGTAATTGTGATACGCATCAATCAAATCAATCATCATTCATTATACAATGACACATGCATGGTTAACTAAGTACGTAGTGAAAGACTCGTCATGCATTCTCCAACAAAACAAGTCAATCTGGTTATCATCAAGGTGAAGAACAATAATGTTTGAGAGCACAGGAACAACATGACTCCATGAAGAAGGCCACGTCCATGACCCATGTAACACTATATCTTTCACATATTCTTTTCTCGTGTAACCCGCATTGAATAATAAATGATTAGGCAGATGAGTACTAAGAGGAATTAATGTCCCATGTATCAAACCAGGCTGACGCCTTAGCACCATTGCCTAATTTCACCCATACATGAGGGCGGATAAGATCACAAATTTGCAATAATTTCTGCCAACCCCAAATCACATTAGCCATTAACTGAACATCCCAAAAGTTATGATGCTTAAGCTTGTAAGCGTGGATCCATCGCACCCACATGGATTCTTCGTGAGTAATAAGCTTCCAAATGTGAATAGACATCAAAGCAACATTGAAAGATTCAAGCTTTCTGACTCCCAAACCACCTTCTGATTTCGGACGACAAACATCCTCCCAAGACATCTTCACTTTCCCTCGTTTCATCTCACTTTGACGCCATAAGAACGGATACATTAACTGATCTAGATCATGCAAAATCCCAACCGGAAGAATGAAAACGGACGCCCAATATAAGTGCATTGAAGAAAAAACTGAGGTTACAAGCTGGAGCCACCTGCAAAGGAAAGCAACTTGTTTTTCATCAAGAATACGATTACGTACACGTTCAACAAGGATTTTACAATCCTTGTAAAGCAATCTAGAAGAAATGAGCGAGACACCCAAATACTTAACTGGAAGCGTACCAAGTTGAAACGACATGAGTTGCATACTATAAGCCTTCACATGAGTAGACACATCACACATATAAACCGTGCTTTTTGGAATGCTAGGCACAAGACCAGAAACCACTTTAAACTCATTTAGCGTTTCCATAATAATCCTAGCAGAGTTCACATCACCCGCTGTCCGAGCGGCGAAATCGTGAAAGCTCGGACTAGAATAGTAAACTAGAAAAGAAGTGAAAAACAAAACATTAACATAATAAAAAACATAACTTGAGCGAATCTCTTCAAACATCAGCAGCACAACTGGAGAAGACAAATAACAGGCTCGTGACCTAGAGCACGAACAACACAATAATAATGTGTGGATTTATGACCTTAGCACAAATCACCAACACACACGCTCATGACCAAAAGCACGAACAACATAATAATAATGTGTGGATTTGTGACCTTAGCACAAATCACTAACACAACAAAAAGATGAGAAAACGAAAGTTGGTTCTAAAAATTCAACCCCCAAAGAACCTTCCAAATAAACGGGGCTTATTTTTCCGTAGAAAAACATAAAGATCCACCATTTTTTAAGGAAGGAAAAGGTTGCGGAATCTTACTAATCAAAAACAGATAAAAGCAAACAAATGCTACGTTTCTAATAAAATTGACACACCCTTTCACTCACTTTACCCATAATACAAACATAAAGCGGGCCATAACACATCAAATTATTCGGTCCCCTTCCACTAACCAACACCACCAGTTTTTCCAACACCATCATATTCCCATTTCTACCTTTACCAAATTCACTCCACCAAAATAAAAGTAAACTAAACTTTTTATTTTATTTTCTTAGTTGGCTTCATACGGGAGCTTTCGAAGAATCGATCTCCACATAAGTCGATCGAGGGTTGTTGGAGGTGTTCAAGCGGGTTTAATGGTGTTAAAGTGATGGACCTTATCAAGGAATCAAAAGCGTAAAATTAACATAAAAGAAATCGACATGTGGATTACTGAAAATAGTGATGTAGAGAACCTCTGGACTGCCGGCCGAAGCCAACGGCCGGAGAAGGAGGTGGCTGTTTTTGGTTTTAGGATCGCTCTGTTACTATGTTAGATGATGGGATACCCCCCATAACTAAACTTTATTAATCATCGACTATGTTAATACAAATAAATCGTAAAAACGTTTATTCATATTTAGCGATCTCTTTGTGTTTTGTTCATAACAAATATAAAGTTATCATAAGTAAAATTATAAGGATACATGTTATTTTTGTAAAGCATTTACATATAGTCATTTAACATAAATTGTTGTAATAATTCATTTGTTGTAATAGTTTATTAGGATGGGTCAAATCCATAACCCATGATCCATAAGTGATCCAATGTCTAGATACATCAGTATCTATTCGATACCCATGACCCAAAGTCCATGACCCATGACCCATGATCCATGACCCATAACCCAAATAGAGGAGCGCCTCATGGATCCCCAAGTTTACACCGATGATCCTCATGTAAGGGATCCGTGAGATCCGGGGAACAGTAGAGCTTTTTTGCCTATAAATAATGAGTCATTTCTTTATTGTAACTCACCCATTTTCTTACTAACTTTCACATATATTACTTCTCTCTTGTAATCTTAGATCTCTTGATCTATATAGTAGTCCTTCTTTCTTTTTTTGTGATTCTCATATAGGTCATTCTCAAATGCGAGATCACGAGATACCACAAGTCATCCAAGCAAGGGGTCCTTGATTGATTTGTTCCTCCACAAGATTTCAGAGCAAGATCTTGTATTTAATATTTCACATAGTTGTCAGGTTATAGTTGTGTTGGTTTGGTCCTCCGTGTTAAGGACCTCGTATTTAGCTTTGTACCGAAAAAGTGTAAGCGACGCTGTGAGGCTTCTCCGCCAATTTGAAGGAGCTTGTTGACATAGTGTTGAACTCTCGAGTAGGTGACTCGGGAGTGGAGTAGGGCAAGGAAGGTATCCTTGTAAATGAACCACTATAAATCGGTTGTGTCATTTCTATCATTTACTTTACTTGCTTTCATTACTTACATTACTTATTGCTTTATACTTTCTATCCATCCATACGAATTCACATAAGATCGAATCTAAAGTTTTGAAACTAATCTAAAATCAAGAAACTATTCAACCCCTTCTAGCTTTTCCACAATTGGCATCAAGAGCAAGGTTTACAAAAGTTTTAAAGTAAATCGTATTTTAAAAACTTTTCGATCACAATGGGTTCTGAAAATTATAAAGAAGGGCAATTGATATGTCGATTTCAGTACGTAAAAGATTACCGGAAGTACGGAACTCCCGGGTCGTTCTCCCAACGAGGGTGTAATGGAAAATCGATTCGTTGTTTAAAGGTCGAGTGATTTGAATAGGATAAAAATATTTTGGGTTTTGGAACTCAATAAGAAAGAAACAATTAAGCATGTAAAACAAGAAAACTAAACAAAAATAAGCAATTATGCAAATTAAACTAAAAACATATAAGTTTATGGGTTTTTGACTAATTAAAATGATAACGATCAAAGTAAAGACAATAATAAAACTAGTAGCAAGTAAATAAACTAAAGTTAACGATAAAAGATAACAACTAAAAATACGAACTAAATTATGCTAAGCAGTTTAATAAGAAATATATGATGAAAAGATATACTTGTTAAGCAAATTATCAAGATCCTTATGTGGTTTATTATTTCAATTAAGTCCTTTATTGATGAATTAATATCTTTACAAATAATTATTTTCTCACAACATTGGTTTCTTTTGAAAACAATTTTTCATAAAGAGATATCAATATCTAAATTAAAACCCAATTATTTTCACGGCTTTTGCCGCTTTTAATAACCAAAATTTCAATCTAAGTAACTTAAAATTACTAACCAATATATTTTCTAACTTTGTAAAACCACACTTAATTCACTAATAATCTACTCAACAAGATATAAAAAGCCTACTCACCAAGATAAGAAACCAACACATAGCAATTAATTCAATAAAAATAAGCATAACTATTATACTAAAATTTATAACTACTAAAGATTCAAAAATAAAGAGAGAGAACCCGAATGATAAAACGAGAGGAGTGAAACCACCCGATCAAATAAGCACAATTAACACAAAAGTTTACAACTTTATTAATCTTATCCACTAATTAGTAAGTAAAGTTTAAAACTTTATTCACCAACAAGTTTAAAAATTACTAAAGTTTCAAACTTTATGTATTAAAATGCTTAAAGACCCTAAGCCCCGAATATAGCGGTAGATTGTGATAAGAAATCAAAGAAAACAAGAACTTTATTAGAGGTTAGCAATAATAAGCGCTACTACTAAATGTAAATAAGCTCAAAGTGGTCTAAAAATTAAAAGATTTAAACTTTATAACTAAAACTATTAGATCTAAGTCCACCCCAAGCCTAAGTTGTTCCATCCAAGATTAAACGCGAATCTGATATATTTAAGACTAGATTCATACGTAATGCTTGATTAAATAAATTTTATTGTTCAATAAAACTCAAAAGTTGCAAACTTTTATGAAAAACTCGATAAAACTAATAGATCTAATTAATAAAGCTACATAAAAAAGCCTAAAATAAAGAAAAGTCTTTCTCAAACTTAAGAAACGCCAAGACTTATTTGTAAAATGTTCGAGCTTAATGTTCTCACGCACCCTTTGTTGCTTGAATCGAAGTAGATGACAAGCAAGGTAGAGATAATAAGACATAATAAATTTAAAACTTATAAAACGTAAACTTTTATAAAATAAGTGAAATAAAACTATTTATGAAAAGTATTAAAGAAGGTTTTATAGAAGAAAAACTAATAAAAGAACTTTTTAATTGATAAACTTATGTAAAAGTTTCAACCTAAAAGCACAAACCCAAATAAGTTATAATAAGTTTAATGTTTAATATAACTTAATAGGTAAGAAAAGAAAAGAAAATAAAGAAAGAGATTTGAAGAAGAAATAAAGACTTAAGAAACCATAAACATAACTTTCATTAATAGCGTTGATGCTTAATACAATAAGTCCTTAAAAATAAGCTAGATGGAAAGGCTAAATAATACAAAGCTTGAGAACTTAAAAGCTAAAATATTAATGCTACTAAATAAAAAGAGTGTGTGAAAATAAATTGCAAGTAAAAAAAATTGTGACTGATCATTGTCCTTGGATCCGGTATTTATAGCCAAGTGATATATCTCGATCCTTCCTAGGAAATATCTTTCTCGTATTCCTTCTAATAGCAGGCCACGTGGACGAGTAGAATAGCTGGAAAAACGATTGCATTTGTGGGCGAGTGAGGTTCACGCTTTGTATAGCTGGCTTCATTTCCAAATTCTATCAAATGTAATTCAATAAGCACGTGCGCCTTGCAATACATCATTTGCAATTTATCAAAAATGAATATCTTCATTCAATGGACCAGATCATGCTTGGCTTCAATTAGTTGCAATATTATTCAAAATGATTGAGGGGAGTCACGTGCAACATATTTAGCTCCAATCCCAATATTGAGTAGCAATATTATCAAGGTCACACTATTAATACCCCCTACCCCCTTCCATCGCAAACCTCCCTAGCTTTAGTGTTACTATTCCTTCTTTTTTGTCTTTCATCGCTCATTTGCAAAATTATATACTTTTGTCATTTCATTGCTTTTTTCCCATTTTTGTCCAAGTAAGACACACACACACGCCCAAGCAAGACACACACACACGCCTAAGTCTTTTTCATTTTTTGTCTAAGTGATAAGACAACTAGTGATAATATTTATTTTTGTCCAAGTGCATAAGCAAGGTTTGTCCAAGTCCTAAGTTATTTTTTTGTCCAAGTCATTAGAAGACACACGTTAGATCAGATTATCACACGTTAGATCAGATAAAGGCTCAAATTAACATCATCGCCGATTTAGAAAACATTTGCGCAATTGATAAAAAGTGTTAGGCTCAGATATGACGTACGCAGTGATAAAATATCACTTTGCTGCGCTTGGCTTATTTATAAAACCAATCGTCATCGCCATTTTTTTTGTCCAAGTGCATAAGCACACGCAGCATCATTATCACACAAGCAGATTGCATTATAACACAAGCGTAATGCATTATCACACGTTGCGATTGCATTACCACAAGCAGATTGCATAAAGGCTCGATTAACATCATCACCAATTTAGAAAACCATTAGGCTTTGATATGAAGGTCGCAGTGACAATATCACTTTGCCGCTACTGCTCGGTTATAAAACCAATCGTCATCGCCTTTTTGAAATTTTTTTTGTCCAAGTGCAGCAGATTGCACAAAAGTGCACAGATCAGATTGCACAATACCAGATTGCAACCAAGTTAGATTGCCCAAGTGTTCACAAGCAAATACCAAAAGCAACAGTAATATTCCCAAACTGCAGTAAGATTCCCAAACTGGTGCACACAAGTGCACAGATCAAAAAGCAACCAAGTTAGATTGACTAAGTGTTCACAAGCCAAAAACCAAAAGCAATAGTAATATTCCCAACCGCAGAAGATTCCCAAACAGAAGTCACAGTGGATCAATCTCAAATTGGTAGTAGTGAAACCTCCCAATTTATACTCACCTCATCACCACAAGGCAAGATCAAATTCACAAATTACCACAAAGTTACTCTCACCACAAACTCAACAAGTTACAACAAGTGAAGGTTACATGTTACAGATAGGTTGGATTATTTCGACAACGCCGACATGTCTCAATCACCGAGGTAATGAAACTTTACACATTAATAAGGGTTGAGTTATTAGAACGCGCTCAGTATTTTATTAACATTAGGCTCGATTAAGTTTCATATGATCATTTATGGTCGCAACATCAAGGTTGCAAATGAATTATTTTTTGTCATCCATTCGAAATGCCAAGCCAAAATCATGTTTTACCTTAAATCATCATTGCTTTATCCCGCTTTTTTAAAAAAAGCAAATCGACACTAAAATAACAAACCGCTTATCAAGTGTATAAGCGGTTTGTTATTTTCATCTCCAAACCTCTAAAACTAGGGAGGTTGATATAAAATACTAGGCACCGCTGAAATAACCCAACCAATAAAGTATCGCTAGAACGGTTCTAATCGAGCCTCATGCAATGCGCTTGTGTGCAATAAGCAATTTGACAAGAAACCACACGAGCCTGTGGACTGGGTAGGCCAGAGCGGTATTCATACCACTCAATGGTGGCGGATCAAGGTGTTAACCTACCCTTTGCACCCACACAACTCGCGCTTCAATAAGCACATAAGCACATTTTATCATAAGCAATAAGTAGTTTAACAAGAAACCACATGTATCCTCGTGGATCGGGGTAGGCCGCAGGGCGTATTCATACCACTCAATGGTGGCGCATCAAGGTGTTAACCTACCCTTTGCACCCACAACTCGCGCTTCAATAACATCACATAATCACTATCTCACATAAGCGCTTTGAATCGCTATACCATAGGTTTTAAATTAACCCCAAATATCACCCAAGAATCACACAAACATCACAAAATCACCATCATGCACTACAATCACCCCAAACCCTAAAAAAAATTTGCGCGATTCATTTGTTTGTTAAAGATCCATTAAATTAACCCCAATATCACCCAAGAATCACACAAACATCACAGTAATCACCATCACGCACTACAATCACCCCAAACCCTAAAAAAAAAAAATTGGTCGCTTTCATTTTTGTTAAAGATCCATTAAATTAACCCCAATATCACCCAAGAATCACACAAACATCACAGTAATCACCATCACAGACCACAATCACCCCAAACCCTAAAAAAAAAAAAATTGGTCGTTTTCATTTTTTGTTAAAGATCCATTAAATTAACCCCCAATATCACCCAAGAATCACACAAACATAACAGAATCACCATCACAGCACTACAATCACCCCAAACCCTAAAAAAAAATTCATGCTTTTCATTTTTGTTAAAGATCCATTAAATTAACCCCAATATCACCCAAGAATCACACAAACATAACAGTAATCACCATCATGCACTACAATCACCCCAAACCCTAAAAAAAAAATTAGGCGTTTTCATTTTTGTTAAAGATCCATTAAATTAACCCCAATATCACCCAAGAATCACACAAACATCACAGTAATCACCATCATGCACTACAATCACCCCAAACCCTAAAAAAAAAAATTTGGGCGTTTTCATTTTTGTTAAAGATCCATTAAATTAACCCCAATATCACCCAAGAATCACACAAACATCACAAAATCACCATCACGCACCACAATCACCTAAATCGTAATTAAAAACGCGCTTTTTTATTTAACTCAATAAAACATCAAACAAACATGATATAAACATCATGAACATCACATTAAAACAAGAACTTACCATGGATTAGATAAAGAGATGAGATAGAGAGAGAGAGAGAGAAAACTTTTGAGTGTGTGTGAGATAAGGAGAGAGAGAGAGAGAGATGATGTGTGAGATAATGAGAGAGTGAGAGTTAGTCAAAGAAACGCGCGCTTTCTTTTTCTTTTTTTTTTTTTTTTTTTAAAGGAAGAGTTAGTAAAAGTTGAGTTAAAATGTATTATTTGTAAGTTGTAAATAAAATGTATTATTTGTAAGTTGTAAATAAAATGTATTATTTGTAAGTTGTAAATAAAATGTAAGTTGTAAAAGAAAAGTATAAAAAATGTTGTAAAATGTAAATATAACGATTTGTTGAAAAAAATTGTATTTTCAAAGCTTCCGTTATCGCGAGGAAGCATCGAGGATTGCCCATTTATCGACAAGAGGTAAAATTTGTTATAAAAGTATTAAAAAGTATTAGTTAAAAAGTGTCTTATAAAATTTGTTATATATTTTCGAGCTTTCCGCTCACGAGGAAGTAACCGAGTGGGTGCAAAATATAGCCCTGGGCTCGGTTTTGTCATTGTTAAAAAGAACCAAATCGAAAATGGTCGATGTTCGAAATTAATTATAAGTGTACAAAGGGCGGGATTTATGAATATCACGGTAGTGGAAAACGAAGAACCAAAACAAAAAAGCAATTGTCCATTCAGATTAGTTGCAAAATATAGAGCAACACGATATAATTGGATTTTGAGGGTGAAGTGTGATAGCCATAATCATGAGTTGCTAGAGTCGCTGCATGGTGTGCCATATGCAATGCGATTAAAAGATGATGAGTTGAGTTTGGTCAAAGAATTGTCGAGTATAGCGCACCACCACGTAATATACTTTCGACAATAAAGGGACGAATCCGGATAACGGTTCTAGCGTTAGAACTATATATAACACACTTGATAAGTTCCGAGAGCCGTAAGAGGTGATAGAACTCAAATTCAAGTCCTTTACTCGCATCCGTGGATTCGTGGTATGCATACTACCCGAGGGTGAATGACGATAATGAACTTGAGGAGTTATTTTTTGTTCACCCCACTCCGAATGCTCTATGGCGTACGTTTCCTGAAATCATGCTGATGGACTCCACGTACAATACCACCATGTTTAAATTGCCATTGTTGGAAATTGTAGGAGTAACACCAACGAATAAAACATTTTCAATGGCGTACAGCTTTATACACGGTGAAAAGGGGCATAATTTTCAGTGGGTATTGCAACGCATAAAAGAGGTGATAGACGAAAGATACTACCCACGTGTTATTGTCACCGATAGAGATTTAGCGTTGGTTGGGGCATGTAGAGCACTTCCTACCGCCACAAATTACTCGTCGATGGCATATAGAGCAAAATTTGATGAAGTTTATGAAAAATGATGCGGTGGGATAGATGAGTATGCATCCATTAAAAGAGATGGGATCGGTTGATTAAAGCTCCGACACGCCTTTGTTCCAAAGAATAATATGAGCGCCTACGACAACAGCTTGGTCAACCATGCGCGTAATAAATTGTTAATTATATTTTTTAATTATTATTCAATTAATAAGCACCAATGACCTTTGATTAATTCACTTTTTTTTTTTCAAGAATCACGAGTATCCGGATAATCGGTCGCGAGATTACGTATACATGTTTGTCTCGTACATCACCGATGAATATCGCCCCTCGGCCGGACAACAACGTGTAGAGTCGAGGCTCACCACGCGTTGTTGAAATTATATTTGGGCGGCACACAATTCAATTTAGACAGTTGTTGAGTGCAATCGATAAGATTGTATTTGCAAGAAAATTCGATAAAGAGAGTTTAAATAGAAGCATCGGCGAGAAAATAAATGATTGTAATTTTCAAATATTTCAAGATTTGTGGTATAAAGTTTCTCACCATGCTTTCAATCTCATGCACAAAGAACTCCACCGCTATCACCGTAGACAAATGTAGCCATAAGTTGCGTACAATTTACTGGACTACCATGCTTTCACGAGATGCAATACTATGTATATCATGGTAAGTAAATTTATAACTATCAAGTTGTTTTCCCCATTAATATCGATGATTTATGGGCGGCATTGATATATATTTAATGATTTCGGGATGCCCCATTCCAATCGGAAGAAGTTAATATTTTTGAGAACCCTACATGTTCCGTGGCCTAATATCAATAGGCCACCGTCAAGATGGCTCTTCCAAGAATGATGATGATGATGATGATGATGATGATCATCATCATCATCATGATACTTCGCTTAGAGACCATACATTCGCAATTCGTGAATGTTTTTACCAAAGCATCGCCGCTTGTCAAGAATAATATGCTAACGGTTGAGATCGATATACCAACTCGCATCTCGATGACACACGGAACCCGTTATTCAAAAATACCCGTGGACGTCCGAGCGAAAGGACAAATGGCAGGCTACACAAGTCCCGGACTTGAATGAAGTCCCTGACTTGAATGAAGTTCCAACCAGAATCACCAAGAAGCACCGCTACAAGATCAAGACAAGTCCCGAACTTCAACAAAGAGCCCGCCCGACATAGTTCTTTCACGGGTCCTAGTCCTTTGTCGACAAGACACAGTTGTATGATGGAGATGCGAAGTTTAAATGTTGATGGGTATGCTTCATCCTTTGGCATCCATACATAATCGTGATATATAATGTGGAGGGTGACGGAAATTGTGGGTTTCGGTCGGCTGCCCATGATGTTTGGCAACAACAAGATTTGTGGCGCCAAGTTAGCGATGCTATTGCAACAGATGGACCTAAATTGGCGGGTTTACATGGGTTTGTGGTGGAAGATGGTTTTAACGAACTTCGCCGCACAATAGACCGGTTCGAAATGGATGTGCACCGTCGATCGCTACATGGACATGCCAAACACGGGTTGGTTATTGCGTATATTTAGACGACCCGCTGCACTTATATCTCTCGTGGGTTGGAATACGTGTTTTCCGCTTATTAGTGGTCCAGATTTCACAAAGAACCCACCTCTCTGTGATAGGCCGTGGGGAACGGTAGGTCATTACATTGTTCGACGCTAGACGAAGATTCTCCACTTCGCAAATCCACCCACAATGGAGGAGGCACAGATCCGTCGCATCCCAGTGGGAATCATTATATAGGCATCGACTACCAAATTAGTAAATAATATATACATACAAAACATTGTAATGATTAATGATTCATTTTGTAAATAATTATAAACATAGTGAATGATTCATGTTGTAAATAATTATAAACATAATGACTGACTACCGATTTATGTTGTAAATAATTGATTAATGATTTACGTTGTAAACATAGTGATTGATTACTTATGTTGTAAATGATTGATTATTGTTTATATTTAAATTAATAATAACATTGTCAGGTGAGCCAAGGAAATCCTTTCTGGTGTCGATGTAATAGAGGATTTATTATAGAACGGAAATCCACTAAATCCTTTCCGTGCCGATCAGATTATGCATGTCCTCTTCGGTGGTAAATAATCATACGCTTGCTTAGGGTTTTATGTAAATAATTTGTTTGTTAAAAATACATTTCTTATTATTTTCTTAACATGTACCAGTACAAATGACTATGGGTGTCGATACTCAGCTTGGAAAGATGAATTTGAAGGACGGTACTTAAGTCGAGCCTCATCTTCAACGCAAAGGCTCAAATGCGTTATAAAGATAATGAGATCAAGTCATAAAGACAAAAATAAAGACGCCGGAGATGGAGTTAGAATTGGCAAGGAACTCGAGGATCACGCTTGTCACGGGTGCAAGACTCGTGATCTTTTAAACGAGATGAATAACCTTCATATGTAGTGTTATGTTGTTGTATTTAAATAATATGTTAACGCTGACGTTTAATTTAATAATAATTGTTGTTGTTGCAGCTTATTTAATGTGGTAATATTTAACGCAAAACATTAATGCACACTTATTACACAAAACATATTATTACACACTTATTACACAAAACACTTATTACACAAAACACTTATATTACACAAACATATTATTACACAAACATATTATTACACAATTAAAAAAAAAAAAAAAAAAGAAAAAAAGTGGAGACACAGTACCTCCTACAAAGTAGGAGGGTTTTACTAAAATACTAGGGACCGTTGTAATAACTCAACCCATTATCAAATGTATCTTCTTGCTTTCAATTATAACTTCACTAATTTACTTTTGGTGAGGAGGTCACGTGGGATATGAGCATATATCAAAGTTGCATTCTCATATTTCCAATTCACAATAAAACTGCGCTGAGCCTTCAACTCTTTTTTTTTTTTTTGGCTTCGGATACAACTAGCCTGAGGACTATTTGCAATGAGCCTCATTTAGTCTTTAAATCTTTCTTCAATTGCCTCGATGCTCCAAATAAAATTATCATTGGTCCCGTAACCGTGCTCCTTCCATTCTCGTGCTCGTTTGTGTCCATTTTGTCTTCTTTTGTCCATTTTATAATATCCACACTCGCATATATACATAACCTCAAAAACAAAGAATATTAGCAATAAACGCTCTTTCTTGGTTATTTTGGGTCATATTTGATGAAGAAATGATATGTGTTTTGCACATATCAAAATACCCTGCAGACGAGACCATTGTCGTGTCCTCACGAATGCAATCACCACGCTTCTAAAACCAAGGATTTCAATCTCTTTCTACTAAACCTATGAAGAAGTAGCAAAGATTCCTCAAAGAGATTAAGAGACCCTTAATTCTAAAACGCCTGCTTACCTTTTAATTCACATATATAGATATTACAATTAAGCACATTCCGGTTATGAATGACGGTTTGTTGAGCTTTCATGTCGATCAATAACTCCAACATTTTTCAAAAGACATGTTAGGATCACGGAGTAGAAAACACAACACAGCGTGAAGTGACCATACGGATAGAATACATCGTCCCTGATTTTTCACAAGTCCCAAACTAAGCGTAAAATCGAAATCATTGTTAAATACGACTCTAGATGCTAACACTACCCATGAAAGTTACTTGTGTAATTACCTTTTGTTCCCATTTTCCTCTAGATTTTTTTATTTTTGTGAGAATTGAATTTCTTCAAATTCCTCGTTTCGATAACTTTTAATCCGATAAAGATATGAAACTAAGTCGATAATTAGTTATCCATCTTCTCAAGAACCATTGTCCTAAAATGAGGTCCACATCAAGGAATTTTATTCACTTATATTTTTGACTTTTTCATCATTTTTCATTTTTTTTTTTTTTTTTTTTTCAAACTTATACTTTTTATTTATATGAGCTATGAACCACGGAGCTTCACGGGTAATTCCAAGACTATAGGCTTCATGAAATGAGGATCCCTACCGGCTAGGCTAAGACCTCACTCAATCCCGCTAAAGATCCAAGGGTCCGATCTCGACACCGCATTTCACAACTTTACTTATTACTTTTCACTTACTACTTGCTTATCTATTTATTTATGGATCCTTGATGTGTACCGATTTTTAAAACAAAGATTCTTTTAAAAGATAAAGAACTAACTATCGCCAAAACTCAACATCTCTAATTATTATTAGACGGATATGGGTGAAACAATTTTGTGGGAACAAAAGCCATAAGTACCTTCATGGGCTCTAAAGAGAACCAACTACTCCACGCTTAGCATCTAAAATCATAAGTAACTCTATCATTTCTCGATCTCGCAAATTTAAAATCCCAAATAATGAGATCCGCAGATGCTTAGCCGATAATTTTAGATTATCTATGGTTAAGGAACAAGCTAGGCTCAACACGCCCGGTCAAGTCGTAATTCTATTCCTACTCTCACCAATGGAAAGTCAACAAGGTGTCAAAACATATGTTAACTTAGCAAATGCTTCGTCTAATGAAATCAAGTCATGCATATTTAAAGTCACTCAGGAAACTTGCAAATTCTTGGCCTTGAGCTAGAATTCGCATTTTATAGCTTCTTGTCTAAGAGACTAGCAAAACTTTTCAATCAAAAGACTTAACAAAAGCTTACAAAATTTTAAATTTTCACACTTTTGCACAAAATTTTCATTTTCTAAGGAAAACGGGGGGTTGCGAGTACACGATGAAATAAGCAAGTGCGGTCAAATCAAATCGAAGATTACCCTACCCAGACTAGAACGAAACATTGTCCTCAATGTTTAAAGCAAGGGTATCACGAAAATCTAAAAGCCGTTTATTAATTATGCTAGAAGATAAACGTTAGTCGATAAGATTAGGATATCGGTTCCATCAAGATCGATCATGAAACTCGAGTGGAGAAAAGACAAACTTGAGCATGAGAGTCTTCATATCGGGAACATCCTAAACACAACATCACAAACAACCAAACACGAGAAATCAAGAGGCTAACCCTTCACGCCACTTTATTAGAAAATAGAAAGAAGATAGAGATAAGCATGGGGTGCCTCCCACTAAGCGCCATCTTGTTTTTGGTCACCGAGTCGCTAGCTGACTCGTCCCCAATTCATTTGTCCTTGGGAAGAAAGTGGTAGAGATACCGGGGTCAAAACGGTGTCTTCATTCCAGAAGGAATGAGGCTGGGTGGGTTGGGTGGGAAAGAAAGTGTCGGGCTCAAGCACATAAGGTATAACATGAAAGAATGATCCATCATCCGGTGGTTTTGCGGGTGGACGAAGGAATGACGGATCACAATGAGAAAACTCCAAGAAAGATAGGAGCTCATGGTAAAGGATAAGACTTAAAGGCTTAAACATGAAGGCATCCAATAGAGGATCCTTTTCTCTAACAACGGTTTTAGCAAGAAGCTTATCAATGAATATCCCAGGTTTAAAAATCTTGTCTTCACATGCGGGTTCAACGGGATAGGTGATGGTTGACTCATTAGAGAGAAGGAGAGTCAAGAGAACCATCAAGAACAACCATATCCCCTGGGATCATTAATGAGATCCTCAATACCCGGTGGTATTGGGTCATCAATAGCATCCTCAATGATCGGGTCATTTGTCTGAGTATCGGAAATTTCGCTTCAAAACTTTACTCATGTCAACCTCGAAATAGAATCGCTCAAGAATCGGAGGATAAACATCATCAATAGTGGGATTGCCACTAATCTCTCCATCAAATCGGAAAGTCTCAAGCTCGGGAGAGAAATCACTATCTTTAACGGAGATAGGATGCGAACTCGAATTATCGTTCAATGCTTCAATCTTGGAAATGAGAAGATAAACTCTCGACAATATTATACAAAAGTTACTAAAGTTTACAAAAAATCAGTCCTAAGGTAATATAGTTTTATTTTGTTCATTCAAGTTACTAAACTTTCGGTAAGCATACATTTTGAAAATTTAGTGTTAGTCCGAGTAACTTGGATGTATATTTTTTGATAAGTTCGAGAACTGAGTGAACAAAATTCAAAATTCAATAACCCGAACATTCACTTTTATAAGTTCATTACACGATTGAACAAAGTTTCAAAGTTCAAGAACTGGATGAACAAAATGAAACTATATTACCTTAGGACAATTTTTTGTAAACTTTAGTAACTTTTGTGTACCATAACCCTATTATCAAATGTATCTTCTTGCTTTCAATTATAACTTCACTAATTTACTTTTGGTGAGGAGGTCACGTGGGATATGAGCATATATCAAAGTTGCATTCTCATATTTCCAATTCACAATAAAACTGCTACCGAGCCTTCAACTCTTTTTTTTTTTTTTTGGCTTGGATACAACTAGCACGAGGACTATTTGCAATGAGCCTCATTTAGTCTTTAAATCTTTCTTCAATTGCCTCGATGCTCCAAATAAAATTATCATTGGTCCCGTAACTTCGTGCTCCTTCCATTCTCGTGCTCGTTTGTGTCCATTTTGTCTTCTTTTTGTCCATTTTATAATATCCGTTACCTGCACATACATAACCTCAAGAAAACAGCAAATATTAGCAATAAACGGCTCTTTCTTGGTTATTTTGGGTCATATTTAATGAAGAAATGATATGTGTTTTTGCACATATCAACAATCTATGCAACGTCCTCCACTACTTGAAACTAATGGTTTTATTTATTGGAAAAATAGATTCAAAACTTACGTAAAGTCAAAAGATATTGATCTTTGGCACATCATTGTTGAAGTTGACTTTCAAGCCACTACAAATGATGATAAAACCGGCAACCAAATAAACACACCTCATGATCAACTCTCCGATAATCAAAAGAAAAAGCTTTCCAAAAATAGTGAAGCTAAAATGGTTTTATACAATACTTTACCCAAAAAGAAATTTGAAAGAATTTCTATGCTTAAAACTTCTAAAGAAATTTGAAATTCTTTAGTTGTATCTCATTAAGGAAATTAACAAGTTAAAAACAATAAAATATATTTATTTGTTCAACAATATGAACAATTTTCAATATCGGATGAGGATATTATAGATAATTCTTTTGCTAACTTTAATACTATAATTACATCATTACAAGCACTTGATGAGTCTTTCTCTAGTCGTAATCATGTCGAGATATCTAAGGGCACTTCCATCCAAGTGGAGATCAAAGGTAACGCCATCAAGAATCAAAAGACTTATCAATCCTCACCCTCGATGAACTCATAGGTAATCTAAAGGTCTATGAGCTTGTCCTCGCTAAAGATTCTGATGCCTAAAAAAAAAGAGAAGCACAAATCTCTTGCCTTAAAAGCCAAGAAGGTCTCAAGCGATGAAGAAAACTCCTCTTCGGAGAGTGATGACGAAGAATATGCCATGGCGGTAAGGGATTTCAAGAAGTTCTTTAGAAGAAAGGGAAGATATGTCAAGCAACCATGTGACGACAAGAAGGGGTTCCGGAAAGGCAAAGATGACAAGAAAGCAAAGGATAAACGCGCACGTTTTAAATATGGGGACCCTAATCACTTCATTAGTGAGTGTCCCAAACCTTATGAACAACCTTACGAACAAAAGGCGTTCGTAAGTGGTTCGTGGGGAATGAGTGAGGAGGAGAACGAATCATTGCTTCGTAAATAAGATAAACTTTGCAAAATTAGTCTAAAAGTAATTAACAAAAATAAGATTTTGAAAAACAAAAATGAACATTTTGAAAATGAAGTCATTGAGTTAAAAGACAAATTAAAACATTTAAAAAAGGGGAAGAAAGTAGATGGGGAATGTGAGCTTTGTGTTCAACTTCAAACGTTAGTTGATAATCTTGATTCCAAGATTGCTAGAATGAGTACTAATTGTTAGGTCACCATATTAGTAACACAAGCATCAATATGTAGAAATAGAGAAGAGATAGAGATCGGTTGAACAAATACAAACACACACACACGTATGACTATGACCGGTTATGCGTAGAGTGAAAGAGTGAATGAATTGAACAACCAACCTTCAAATGAAGGTTTACAAGACTATTTATAGGGAACTAGGGCAACACTCCAAGTTCCCATCCTTTCCTTAATGGGCTTGCCCTAGGCTTATGGGCCTTCTACATAAGCCTAAGCAATAACAAACATAAAGGCCATATTAAGCTAACTATTACATATGAATCACTAACACTTGATTAAGGTTTAGGAGTGATTCCAACAATCTCCCTAAGTGTTAGTGATGAATGAATGAGTGATAAGCGTTGTAGGTGCCGATGTAATAGTAGCTTTGACGTCTTCGACATTCTTCTTTCTTGTGAGAAGAAGTGTCTTGATTCGAACAATCTCCCAGGTGTAGAGAAATTGTTTCTTTTGAAGTATTCGCTTTGACGTCTTCATTTTCTTTGTGCTTTAGTTCTTTGTTCTTTGAAAGTGATAGTATGTTGTGGTAATCAGATCGTGTGCCTTGTTTGCTCCGGTGTCTCCACGTCTTTCTCCAACATGCTCACATGCTCTTTAACGTTGGATTCAGATTGATGAAGTTCTTTAAGTCCTTAAACTTTGTAGATTCTTTGTTTACGAAGAATCATTCGACTTTGTGTTGCCTTTGATTATGAGAGAACTTTCATAAGTGATGTTGTTGGTATGAGCATGTGGAGAATCAGATGATCGGTCCGCCGTAGCTTCCATAAGAAGTAAACATAGGAAAGGTTAGTAATAAGCGGTTCCGGCACTTACAAGTTTGAACTTCGAGAGTGTTAACGACATAGTGTGAAAACACAACTCTAATTCTCACAAAGGCCGTTCCTTAACCGAGTCCCACAAGTGAGATAACGCGATGTACAGAAGTACACCTACGGTTCGGATGAGTCATGAGGTACACCAAGCATCACCTCACGATCAGAGACCGTTTGAGACCACTAAGCGTAATCCACGGGAGTTACAAAGCGACTGCTTGTCGGTCAGTATGATGTTGACCACAGCGGGAGTTTCCATTCAATCACCGAGGATCGCGGATGTGAACCTCTCATAAATGTTCTCGACATATTGCTAAGATCTGTGAAGTTCTCGATAACGTACCACTATTGTTCTTATTGTTGAGCGACAAGTGATGAAATGTCAAGTGTACCTATGAGATCTTTTGATGAATCTCGTGGCTCTAGACTCAATAGTGCGTTTGGTTTTCTGAGCGGAGACTAGGAGAGGTCTCCTTCTTCAATACCAGCAATCTCTAAGAGAAGGCCGATAGTTGATAACGCTCAAATTGTGCATGTTTTTAGTAGCGTTATCCGTACTTTTATGTGTGTTATTTGGCTATAATCATATGCTTTTAATGATTAATCGTACAAAAGTGCGTTTGATAGTTCATTTGTAGCCAAGTACAGGAAAGTGGAGAAAAAGACGGAAAAAGAAGTAAAACACGAAGATTTCTCCATGTATGAAGAGTTCCCGTCAAAAGCAAGACTTGTGGAGTATATTCGAAAAGATAAAGTCATCAAGTTAGTGGTCCAAAGACTTAAGAATAAAGTTCAAGAAGGAAAACGAAAAGAAATGAAGAAAAGAAGCTTAAACGAAGAAATATTGGAAGCCTCGTTGTTCCGACACACCTTCACCATTTTGGCCATAACTTTTGCATACGGACTCCGTTTGACCCCGGTTCACGCCACGGAAAGCTAAGAGAAGATCTACAACTTTGCTGTTTATGACTTTTGTGATTTTGCTCCAACCGATCGGTCGAGCCCGTAACCGATTCGGTTGGAGAGTCATCAAGAAGACCAACCGATTCGGTTGGAGCCCAACCGGATCCGGTTGGAGGTCTGCTTCAGCAATTTCGCACTACTAAGATCCCAAACGTGTTCCAAATGATTCTAGTCCTTCCTACATGGTTTCTAGTCCTTCCAAGCTCCTTGGCCTCCAAGAAATGCATTGAATACCCTAAGCCTTGGTAGTAGTATAAATAGAACCCATTTGGCACCTCATTTCATCATCCCTTCTCCATCTTTCTCATCCCTTTCATCCACCACTCCTCTCTAGGTGTGAAATTCAAGCCTCCACCCTTAAGGACGAATTTCCACCTAGAGAGCAAACCATAACTTGAGAGAACACAACCGCTCTCAATACCTTCCCCAAAGGTGTGAAATTCAAGCCTCCACCCTTAAGGACGAGTTTCCACCAACTATCCTATCCCAACTTGTGTGAAATTCAAGCCTCCACCCTTAAGGACGAATTTCCACCAATTACACCAACTTATCTTCCCAAAAGACCACAAACCTCTCGCCAAATTCGTGTAGTGTGCTCAAGGGTTGTCGAGGCGTTTGGACATCATTTTCGGCTTGGTAGAACTATTGTAGTTGATTGGAGGCTTGAAGGAGTGCTATAATCCTTCATCTTTGCCTATTGTAATTCATACTTTGGGTAAACCTTGTTACTTTTCTATTTAAAGATGTTTGTTATTGATATGATTATTGAGATTTTGTGTTTGATTGGAATAATGATGAATGTCTTGATACTTGCTTGTTCTTATAATGCTTTTCTTGTTGGTTTGATCCGTGACAATCATAACCATCAACTTGTTACTTGTTCTTATAATGCTTTTCTTGTTGGTTTGATCCGTGACAATCATAACCATCAACTTGTTACTTGTTCTTATAATGCTTTTCTTGTTGGTTTGATCCGTGACAATCATAACCATCAACTTGTTACTTGTTACTTGCTTAAACAAACAAACGACACTTGTAGTGCAACCAAGTCTCTTGGGACGACCTTGATTTACCATATACTATACTACAACTTGACTAGGGTATACTTGCCCGAATGTGTTCCTAGTTAACCGGTAATTCTTGTTACAAATTTAAAACCACGATGAAGCACATCAAGTTTTTGGCGCCGTTGCCGGGGATTTGGTTTTTGTTCTTAGGTGTTTGTTTGTTTGCTTGTTTGTTTGAATGCTAAATTGCTCTTGCTCTTGAATGATTGTTTCTTTGCTCTAGTTTGATTGCTCTTGATGTTTGCTCATGAAGATTGCTTGAATGCTTGTCTTTTTCCAAAATCTCTAATTTCTCATAATTGCTCAAATGATCTTTGCATCAAAATCATGTTTTTGATGTTGGGATTTCGTTTCATGTGTTCTAAAATGCTCATTTCAATGATTGATTTCTAAGTATGCTCGAAAATGTTTGCGAAAAAACCCACCAAAACCACCCAGATCACTCTAACCGAATCGGTTGGCACTCCAACCGGATCGGTTGGAAGCTTCAGATTTAATAAAACGACTCCAACCGTTCGGTCGCTACCGTAACGGATCCGGTTGTGTGTCTCTAAAAAAAAAAAAAAAAAAAAAATTCCGTGTGTTTCTTGTTTCGTGTGTTTGTTTTTTGTGATCTCTTGCATGTTTGTGTTTCTTTTGTTTGTGTTCTTATTGTCTATGTTAGTTTCAGATTAATTTTGAATAAGATTATCTTGTTTTAGATTATCTTGTTTGATTTGTGTTACGTGACTAATTGTGTTTGCTTAGCCTATGTGATTGTCGCTTTTACGCTTCGTGCTTATTTCTGTTTTAAGTGTCGTTTTATGTTCTTGATGGTATTCTAAGTTAATGTGTGTTTATGTGTCTTATTTAGTTGTGTTTATTATTGTGTTCAGTAACCTTTCATGTTCTTATTTTACTTTATCAATAAAAGTTTAAAAAAAAAAACTTGTTTAAAAAAATAAAAAAAAAAAAAAAATTAGAAAATTTCCTCCGACCGATCGGTCATAACCCATCTTAGGTTCGGTTGGAAGGCGTGTCACGCTTTGGTTCATTCGAACCGATCGGTCACTCCCGTGAACCGGATCGGTGGAGTAATCTGTAAAAAAAAAAAAAAAATAAATAAATAAAAAATAAAAAAATCGGTTTTCATATTTTTGTTTTGTGTGTTTTGTTTAGATTAAATAATTTTAAATGTCTTTTGTTTTGCAAGAGTTTCATTTCTTTTATTTGTCATTTTCCATTTTAATTTTGTTATTTTTAGTACATTGTGAATAAATAAGTACATGTGTTTTTAAAATAAAGTGTTTTGAACTTTGTGGGTATGTTCATCGGAAACCCTCACGAGACTATAACTCGTCCACTCGGCCACCGAGGGTTTAAAGGCTTGTTGCATGCGCTAAATGCAACCGTGATGCCTACGAAAGTGAGTTTTAGGATTTTACGCGTTTTTGTAGTTTAGTTTATTTTTGCAGATTTAATAAGCTCTTGGAGGAAGGATTGGTTGGATCGTGAACCTTACACTCTTGATTGGACATGTTTATTTGGATGAGGAATCGATTGATCTCATACGCTTATGCTAGCCCTTGCGTAGCAACTTATCATATGGAGTTCGATCGTGATATTTAGCCCAGGAGGTTTCGTTTCTCTTAGACTTATAGTTTTATTTTTCCCTATCTTACATGCTTTAGTTTTCACAATTTCATTTATTTTGTTTCTTTGTTATTTTTCCTTTGTTTGTTTGTTTAATAAATTATTTTTAATAAATTGACTTTTTTAAGTACCTCGAAAGTAAGGCTCACCCATTGGAAACAAACTGTGTGAGAGGTATAAGGCGGTCTCCCGATTCCCTAAAGAAGTTTGGTTTTAATATGCTTAGCACCGACCGCTTCTCCGCTTCTTTGTGCGTTTCAATGGAGCTACCGAGAACTCGTGGGACAAGAATAAGTCAAGTTTGGTTTTAAAAAAAAAAATAGTCATTAAGTTTTTTTCTTTTGTGTGCTTAACTTAAGTGTGGGGGGAAATATTATTGTGAAAAGCGAAACTAGTTTTTAAATTCCAAATGTTTGGGCTAATTTTAAAATTTTGTGAACTTGTTTGCCCTTGTGATCTAGTTGTTTTCGCGCGTATAGGTTGATATATTAGAATAACTGGATCAACCCACTGGTGAAATCGGTAATTTTTGAAAATCTTGAGATGTGTCCCGATTAATATTGCAATCCATTCTGGGATCGATGACATTTGCTAGCACAGTTTATATCCCTTTCCACTAAATTGTGAGGACTTGAGCCTATTCCATATATAGCATACATCTTTTATGCTTGGATATTTTTGCTATGAGTGTGCCGGTGATTTTATTTATTGTAGAACGTGTACTTGTAAATCATTACGGATCATGATGAATCACATTAAGTGTGATATAAGTGTTTATGTGATAAAGAGGCACCTTAGGATTTAACCCAAATGGCCTTCCGTTTACATCTAATGATATATTAGCTAACCACATCGGTTAGTTAACCACCCATATGAACCCATTTGTTAGCGCTCATCTTTAGCGCTAGATACCCTTAGTTACACCCTTTGAGCCATTCCTTTTCATTTTTGTTACATCCAGAAAAATACAAAAATATTTTACACTTTAAACCTTAGCCTACCCCTTGTCAATGTCTAAATGGTTGGTTGCTAGTTGCTTGGTATGATGGATTGTTTTTGATGATTATGAGTTAGCCGCACTTTGCCATTCGTGTGTGCCATTCCGACAAAGACGAAGACTGCAGCTTCATATTTGTATTTTTGTGGTGTGTGCTTATACGAAGTGTGGGGGAGATGTGATGTAAGAAAGAAGGATATAAAAAAATGAAAAAAAAAAAAAAAGTGAAAAAAAGGGAAGAATAAGTCATCGAAAAAAAAATGAAAAAAAAAAAAAAGTGTGATGACAATTATAGCCAGTGTGCTATATTATGATGAAGATGAAGGAAGATGAAGTATGTTTGAGTTATCGATTAGCCAATGTGCTAAGACGTGATATATATATTTGGCGATCGATATGTGAAGAGGAGAAGATTGTCACTATAATCATTTTCGGGTTTGCGGATTGTTTGGTAACTAGCAATATGGGACTTAGACTTGACTCTATTTTCTTTTACACCAATTTCATAAAATATTCCCATGCCTTATCCATACCCTTTATTCGCCCTAAGTCTATCGTTATAACCCGAATAAAAGCCCTCTTTAGATGTTTACACTTGGTGCTTACGCCACGTCGGTGGAGTTTTGTTTCTTGTACAAGCCTATGGTAATATTTAGATCATGATTGAGCAATATGAGTGTATTATTCCTTAATACTATCCATCACTAAATAAAATGAGTGTTGAGTGAATTATACATCCGTTCTTTTTCGTGAGGTGCTTAGCCATGTTATCAAGCGAGAAAATCCATAGGGTATTGTCAAACATCTCGATTTTTCACCTCATAAAGCTTACAATGATGAATCATATCTTGTACTTGTACTTGGTAGATTTGCATCGCATTTTTCTAATCATATTTCATGCACCATGTGGGATTTATTTTTCTTAATTTCTAGATTTGCTTGAGGGCAAGCAAAACCTTAAGTGTAGGGGAGTTTGCGCTCATTTTCGCTTATTTTTATGTTTGTTAAAAAAAAAAAAAAAAAAAAAGTAAAAATATAAAAACCCAAAAATATTTTTAATTTTTTTTTCCGTTTTGTCATTTCGGTTTGTAGTTTATTTTTCTTTTCTTAGATTTGCTTGAGGGCAAGCAAAGTTTAAGTGTGGGGGAATTTGATAACGCTCAAATTGTGCATGTTTTTAGTAGCGTTATCCGTACTTTTATGTGTGTTATTTGGCTATAATCATATGCTTTTAATGATTAATCGTACAAAAGTGCGTTTGATAGTTCATTTGTAGCCAAGTACAGGAAAGTGGAGAAAAAGACGGAAAAAGAAGTAAAACACGAAGATTTCTCCATGTATGAAGAGTTCCCGTCAAAAGCAAGACTTGTGGAGTATATTCGAAAAGATAAAGTCATCAAGTTAGTGGTCCAAAGACTTAAGAATAAAGTTCAAGAAGGAAAACGAGAAAGAAATGAAGAAAAGAAGCTTAAACGAAGAAATATTGGAAGCCTCGTTGTTCCCGACACACCTTCACCATTTTGGCCATAACTTTTGCATACGGACTCCGTTTGACCCCGGTTCATGCCACGGAAAGCTAAGAGAAAGATCTACAACTTTGCTGTTTATGACTTTTTGTGATTTTGCTCCAACCGATCGGTCGAGCCCGTAACCGATTCGGTTGGAGAGTCAAGAAGACCAACCGATTCGGTTGGAGCCCAACCGGATCCGGTTGGAGGTCTGTTCGACAATTTCGCACTACTAAGATCCCAAACGTGTTCCAAATGATTCTAGTCCTTCCTACATGGTTTCTAGTCCTTCCAAGCTCCTTGGCCTCCAAGAAATGCATTGAATACCCTAAGCCTTGGTAGTAGTATAAATAGAACCCATTTGGCACCTCATTTCATCATCCCTTCTCCATCTTTCTCATCCCTTTCATCCACCACTCCTCTCTAGGTGTGAAATTCAAGCCTCCACCCTTAAGGACAATTTCCACCTGAGAGCAAACCATAACAAGAGAACACAACCGCTCTCAATACCTTCCCCAAAGGTGTGAAATTCAAGCCTCCACCCCAAGGACGAGTTTCCACCAACTATCCTATCCCAACTTGTGTGAAATTCAAGCCTCCACCCTTAAGGACGAATTTCCACCAATTACACCAACTTATCTTCCCAAAAGACCACAAACCTCGCCAAATTCGTGTAGTGTGCTCAAGGGTTGTCGAGGCGTTTGGACATCATTTTCGGCTTGGTAGAACTATTGTAGTTGATTGGAGGCTTGAAGGAGTGCTATAATCCTTCATCTTTGCCTATTGTAATTCATACTTTGGGTAAACCTTGTTACTTTTCTATTTAAAGATGTTTGTTATTGATATGATTATTGAGATTTTGTGTTTGATTGGAATAATGATGAATGTCTTGATACTTGCTTGTTCTTATAATGCTTTTCTTGTTGGTTTGATCCGTGACAATCATAACCATCAACTTGTTACTTGTTCTTATAATGCTTTTCTTGTTGGTTTGATCCGTGACAATCATAACCATCAACTTGTTACTTGTTCTTATAATGCTTTTCTTGTTGGTTTGATCCGTGACAATCATAACCATCAACTTGTTACTTGTTACTTGCTTAAACAAACAAACGACACTTGTAGTGCAACCAAGTCTCTTGGGACGACCTTGATTTACCATATACTATACTACAACTTGACTAGGGTATACTTGCCCGAATGTGTTCCTAGTTAACCGGTAATTCTTGTTACAAATTTAAAACCACGATGAAGCACATCAATAGTTTACGTAGGGTTCCCTGTGAGAATGAAACAAGCTTCTGTTAGGAGAAACTTGAGTGGCTAAGAAGGTTTAGTGCATGCGTCACTGGGTCCATGACGACTTTTAATCTTCAATACCGGTGTCACTAAGTGCCAACCAGTAGCATATGAATTGAACCCGATGTCTGCCCTAAGTTGAATAATTTGGAGGGCTATTTCTTTTCACCCTTTTCTTTGCATTTCTTTTTAATTCTTCAACTTCTTCTTTCTCCGATTCTCATTTTCTCATTTTTATAATCATACCTAAGGACTTCTAATACTAAATATTGGTAGTGTCCTTGGGTAGATCCCTCCGGCTCTGGCAGATCATAGGACGGTTATTCCTAACCTTAATCACCTTATAACTCCATTGCCATAAAACCATTTTCATGAAAATCTCTCAAGTGTTTGTGAATGAAAACATGTTTGAACACTTCAAGAGTTTTAGATTTTCGAAATACTCCCCTCGACATGTGCTTAAGAGTTTTGACAAATCGCACGGTGAGAGAAGAGCGCGCTTTTTGAATTGATTGACTCAAGATAGACAATCCCTTGCGAGACACGATTACGTTGTATAGTTAAAGAGATACATTGTCGACTTTTAGGTGACAAATAGCTCTAATAACTACCTTGAAGATGTGGACAACCCCGAAGGTTGTCAAACCCACAAAGTTCATGTCTATCGTGAGCTTCTCGAATGGTATGATTTACTTGGATAAGTCTTGGAAGACAAATCTTTTCAATGTATGATCGTTCGGATCCCGCAATTCATGGGTTGAAGTCTTTTCACACGAGGATTCAATAGCAAAACACAACATATTTCTTATCACATAATTTCTCTCCCAAAAATGGCATATAAATGTTATTTTGAAGAAATGTTGAGAATAAATATGGTCATTTTGAGTTTTGTGGGAAGATTACACAAAGAACAATTTGTGAACAAAGTTTTAAGTCAAATACTCCCCTCAACAAGTGATATAAGCGGTCGAGGTTTTGAAAATCATAAGGGAAGTACTTGTTCTTTTGAGCAAAACCTTTGAAAAATGAAAGGTTTGATAGGTTTTACTCAAAAGTAAGAATCTTCGCTCCTTTTATAAAGATTGTGGCAATCAAGCGTACCACATGGTCCTTTCATTACAAGAACGGGTTGTACATCGTTATGTGTGCACAAGCAATTGTCAATTTATATAAAATCACACATCCAAAATAATATGAAATAGAAGCGGTTTAAGGGTACCAGAAGTCCATCAATCTTTCCAGAATGCGATCAGGCGTTGATAGCCGGTGAGAGTAATCCTGGACGACCACCTACAAAGCTCTCCGAGTTCGAAGTGTCCTTTGTACAACCTTTCATCAATTAGGGTGATGGTCCTCTTCACATCCCGTCTATCCTTAGAATTCCATCGCTTTGGAGAACCAATTCCTTCATGTATCTCCTTCAACCTATAAGCCAAACCATTTCTCACCATCTTCAATGTGTGATCCCAAACTTGTGAAGATCTCTACATGCCATCAAGCAGTTGCGATGTAGTTCACTATGGTAAACTACTCCGAATGGTTTCTTGATGAGAGTGTATTGTGAGAGTTGGTTGATGTCGGGAATTTCTAGGCGAGGTCCGTGAAGTTGACACGGTCCGATAGGATTCAAAAGCAAGTTGTAAATCTTCTACACGTTCTTGGATCACTATGCTTCGATGAATATGAGTAAGGACTTGATGTATTAACGTTGAATTTCAATCGAGAATTGTCTCATTCTTCCCTGTACTTTAGCAAGATACAGATCTTCAATGTCGTTGAGAGACAAGTTCGAAAGTCCGCTTTACAAAATTCATAGTCCCTTTCATCTTGTCTTTTGACCACTATAGTCTTGAGAAAGGTGTAATCCCATTTAGACGAAAGAGTGACATGTTTAATGACCGATCCCTTTATCACTGAACACTTCATGTGGAGACTTTTGAACTGGCGACTTTTGTAGTAGATTCGCGGCGCTCGCCAATGATGAATCCGTACATTGCATCAATGTCATATTGTTCCACCGTTGGAAAACATATGGGTAGCCTTTTCTTCGATGGCTATGCAGTTGGAGTATATGGCTGCCGGAAACGGAAGTGTAAGTGATGTAGCGTATTTCTTTGTACCATCGCTACCGTGTAGAAGAAATTCCAAATCTTTGTTGAAGAAATAGCAAAATGGAATCCTAGGTTGATCTTGTTGGCCAATTGTTGGTAGAGGTTTAGACCAGTCGGTGTAGTATGGAGGGTTGTCTCTTTTGGTGAAGTCGATGTTTGCTTCAGGGTTGAGCCAATCAATGTTGTTAGACATGGCTCGTGCTATATTATCAAGGTGATATTCAACTTCAATAGCACTTTCCGAGTCATCTTTGAGTAGTTGAAATGCTTCATTCTTGATTCGTTTCAACTCGATTTCGTCATCTTCTTCACACGGAACTTTTCTTGCGAAACTTAGCATGCTCCAACGTCGACCTTCTACCATATCCGGATCATCGCTTAGAGCGGGAGTGGCATCAACAAGTTTAGAAAATCATTCAAACTCGGTGTCATCTTCGTCTAGCCATGAGACGACATCAACCTTAGGCGCCTTTTTCTTCTTCTTAGGCTTTGATGAGGATGATGGTTTCTTTGTTGAACCGGAGAGGTGGGTTGTTGTTGGGGCTCGTGGTCTTCCTCATCGTCACCACCAAATACTCAAAGTGATCACCGGTTTTCTCGTGCAGGGTGGTAATTCGAGTCTTGAGGTTTGTCGTGAGAAGAGTGAGGAGGAGATCGTCTTGGTGGTGAAGTCCTTCGGTGGTGGTGGCATAGATGATGGTTCTCCAGACTGCTTTGGACGTTTAGGCTAGTCATTTTTATCCTTATCCTTATCTTCATCGTCTCTTGGACGTTTAGGCCTTTGAGCCTCTTCTCTGTATGCTGATTTGAGTTGGTATTCCAGCAATGCTTCAAACAATTTACCTTCGTGAGAAGTAAATGTTGCAGATCGTTTAGACATTTGAGCTACTAGCCTGGAAACCAATTCAACATCTGAGAATATTATGGGATCAACTGGATTGATATTCACTTGCATAGGTGTTGATCTCATAGTTTGCTTGGCCAAATGCAATAGATTCGGATAGAGTTGTCTGGTGTACATTTCTTTTGTCATACCAGGAACGATGTCAAGAAGGAACTTGTGAGTGTAACCTTTGATCATCTCATTCATTTCCCCTTGAGGATCACGTTGCATGAACTTCTGGATGTACTCCTTTCACCGACATCTTGTCATTCTCGTCATGAAGATCTTGAACACAGTCGTGAGAAAATTGACTTTTTCAGTAAGCATGTCTTTCTTCCCGACCGCTTGATGCCTTTAATGATCCTTTTCTTTGCCCGAGAAGTCCAAGAGTCCATTGGCTTCTTTACAGATTGGATGTGGATTTGGTTGATCTTACGAATGGTGGTGGTGAAGAGTGAGAGGATGAATCGATGATGAAGAGTCATGAGGAGGTTCGGGGTCCTTAGGAGGTTCGAAGTTTTCTCCTTGGAATGAGTTGGATCGTTGAGAAGATAATCATCATAGTTCACTTCGTCATCTTTTCCGCTTTTAGCCTTTTCTTCACTGAATCCTAGCTTCCTCCTCGGCTTTTCATGAGCGCATCCTCTTCATCGCTTTCTTTCTCGACTTTTCCTTTGTCATTCTTCAAAATCATAGGTGATGGTCTCCTCCGTTGCTCAAGATCGTGGTGGTGGTACCAATTCCTTATCGGGTTGATTAACCGCATCGATCTGGTGTAGTTAGTGCACCACTTGACCCTCCAGGCCACGAATTTGTTCTTTGGTTGAATTGTTTTCCTTGTGTTGAGTCTCCAATTTTTGACCTTTTTCCCGTAATCTTTGTCAAGTTGCTCTTCATCGAACTTTCTTCTTCTTCTTGCTCAAGCACCGAGTCTTTCCCTTGTCACCTTTGGGACTTGGAGGTTTAGCTACTTTCTGGGTGAACGGTTGGAGTTTTGAGTAGAAAACCTCCTTCATCCGATTCGATTTCACTCGAGTCTTCATCGACTAGCTTTCTTTGTGGTTCGAGACTTGGGAATGGGAATAGGAACAACTTCCTTAGATGGAACTTTCCTTTTGAGTGGAGGTTTCTCTTGGGGAACTTTCGTTGACTCTCGGTGTTTGCAACACTTCTGCACCGCCTCTTCTTACGGTTTTCCTAATAGGTGTACCAAGACTTGTCATCGAGAAAACCAACTTTACCTTCATCAACCGCTACCGATACCTTTTGTATGAGTAAAGTTGTTTGATTGCATCGAGAGAAGGTGATCCGCAAAGACAAAGACCTGTTTCTTTGTTGTAGATTCCTTGAATCGATCGTGAGTGTAGGCTCATACAACATGGAGTGATTGTTTGGGTCGTTGAGTCTCGAGGAATATCGGGATTTAACCCAAGAGCTCTTTGGATCGGCAGCTTTGTGTCCGATGTATGGGATCTTGGTGCCTCGCTTTTGAGGAAAGACATCATGTCATCCCATATCGAGCTTCAACTTCGATATGTTTCATGTTGACCAAAGCCAAGAAAATCTGTAGTTCCATGAGCTTGGGATGCTCATAACCACTATCCGTCCCGTAAAAGATTTTGTGATGATGATGAAGAGGGTTCTCGGTGAGGGATATTCTTGGATCAACGTAAGAGTGCTTGTTGATTACCCACAGCTTCGTCATAACCGATGTCGATCATGAATTGCATAACGACCTCTTCATGAGGTGTAGCATTGTACTCGCTTGGTTCAATGATCGGAATGAGGAGAATAGCCCGCAAGTCTGCTTTGGTGTGATGGTGACTTGCTTATGATTGAGAGTCACAATCACAACATTTTGCCCTTTGATCCGCTTCATTGTGTGCCGAATTGCTTTGTATGTAGATCTCGAACCGTGGCGAGTTGGTGAGCATATTCGATAAGAATGGTTCTTCGAATGTCCACCGCTATCGTGCAAGAAGACTCGAGCATGTGAGGGTATCAAAGTCAACACGAAGATTGTTCTTTCCAATCTTCATCGGATAGCCATTAGGGAAGATATCGACACGGTGAGAACATTTGGTGCATCTACATTCGCATTTGAGCGTCCATTTCGTGATCTCGAAAGATATTTAGCCAAAAGAACCAACATATCGAAAGACATTATGTTAGTCAATAGATGGTTTTATTGTCTAATTATTGAATGTGATATGTCGATGATTGTTACGAGTCCAATGTCACTTGTTTGACCAATAGTCCATGATGTCGTGATAAGTTTCGTGAGTTAATTAACTTTAAGTTTTAAAGTTCATGTTTTCACTTATTTTCACAACTTATTTAACGCTTAAGCTTATTAGTGACATTATTGGTTTCGTGGCATTATGATTTATTTATTTACAAGTTTGCACGCGTAACAATTCATAATTAAGGTTAAACAAGGCTTAGGCGTGAAATGGCAAGCTTATACGTAAACAGAATGATATACGCGTGAGCGCAAGCTTATGCGTGGGTTCTTGACTTACGCGTAAGAAATATTACGCGTGGGAAAGGGGACCTTATGCGTGAGCTTACGCGTGGCGCGATATAAACCTTACGCGTAAGGCTTACTCGTAAGAGTCAACCTTATGCGTGAGGTCATTTGTTTACGCATATCCTTCACGTGATACGTGTAGTCCCTTATGTAGAACCTTACGCGTGGCGTTACGCGTAAGATTTCTCTTCGCATAACATGCTACGCGTAAGATGATCCTTATGCGTAGATGTCAAACAACCTTGATTATGAGTTTTCACGTGTAACAAACCCGAAATAAGATCATCATAGCACCAATATTAACACATACATTCATTTTCTAACGCTTTAATCACGAACACTCGCACAATCGGTTAGGCGTAGAACATATTACGCGTAAACCTAAACCCTAAGGTTCAAGAATTACGCTTAAGCAATTTAGCCATAGGATTTGCACCAAAATGATTCTGGTAAGTCTAAGAAGCATAGTGAGATGTTTTGTCCAAGTTTTAACAACAAATTCTAAGCGAATCGAAAACACCCAAATATCAAGAACATAAACCCTAATTTCTAATTAACTAGCAATTAGTGTTTCTGGGTTGATTCTAATCATGGATATAGTCAATTCATCATGTAAACAACGTTACATAACAATCTTTTTAGTCAGAAACACTCATATATAAGAATACCCAAATTAACGCATAAACCCTAGTTTTCAAAAATCATTCAATACGTGTATTTGGGTGTGTTAGTGATGAAAATGTAATCATTGATGTTAGAGAAACGTTTTGACACTATCATTTTAACCAAAAACACTCAAACTTGATTATGTGTTCATACGCTTATGCGTAGAACACAAAATCATCCATATACAAAATTCTAACCGTTGGATTCGTTTAAAATTCAAAACCAATGTTTGTAATCATGTTATAAACATAAAACCACTTACAGTTTGATGATCCAAAACACGGATTAGAAGAATGATTATTAGGCGTAGGATATGGTTGGTGGGATATTAAATGTGATGAGTAAATGAGTTAAGGTGGTTGTTTTATTAAAATAACTTTGAGCATATGACAGTTTTAGTCCCTCCACCTTAACCATTTTCATCCAATGCTCATAACTTTCATTTTGGTTACCAAACAAAGGATACTTGGAAAGAAATTTGACGACACTCCTCCTCGACTTAAGAAATAAAGAAAGTTTATAAAATTTAGTCCGAGGAGTGTCAGAAAACCAGAAATGTGACCACCATTATTAAAGAAACAACCGGGATAAGGTAACATGCAAGTACAAGGTTTTATTGAACTTTAAGAATATTAATTTTCTCCCCCTCAACATTTGATAGAAAAAAAATACTGAATTTTGAAAGATTTGATTGTTGACGGAAGAATTGTACTTGCCATGTTAAAGAAATATAGATAGAAGAATATTTTTGTTGATTTATCGGATTTTATAATTTTGTATATTGTTTTGGAAAAATATTTACAAAAGGAGGTTTTGGTGTTTGACTGATTTTTAAGAATGTTTTAAGAGTTCATCCAATTCCTCTTGAGTCAAACACCGCATACCAATCCGGTGGACCAACTCATTAAACCTAGCATGAGCTAAGGCTTTGGTGAGAAGATCGCCAATTGGTATTCTGACCCACAAAGTATAATTCAACAAGACTGCTCCATTCCACGTGGTCCTTGATGAAATGATATCAAGATCGATGTGCTTTGATTTCAATGTTGTATTGAGTTGCACGAGATCGCAATAGCACTCGATTGTCGCAGACATCGGATTTTGTCAAACACGTAACCATAGTCTTTGAGTTGTGTTCTCATCCAAATGACTTGAGCACAACATGCCGACATGGCTACATATTCGCTTACATTGAGGAGAGCGATGTACAATCCTATCGCTTCTTGATTGCTATGACACCGCTTATCACCAAGAAATTGTAATGCTCCACTCTTCCCGTCTAAGCATCCACGAGCTTGTTTGAGACCATACTGAGCTTTATTCGGTTTGTAGACATGGTTCGGGAACTCGGGATCAACGAATCCTTCCGGTGGTGACATAAACCGTTTCTTTTAGTTGTCCATTCGAAAAGCGCTTTGACGTCCATCCGAAAGACCGTTATGTTCATATGAGCCGCGAACGCGAGAAAAATCGAACGACCTCAAGACGAGCAACCGGAGCAAATGATTCTTCAAAGTCAATACCTCTTCCTGCCTATAACCCTTAGCCACCGGACGTGACTTGTTTCGATTACGCCCTTCAAATCTAATTTGTTCTTCCAAGTCCATTTGAGACCAATGACGTAGACCCTGTTGGTCTTTCAACCGGTTCCATACTTCAAGACGTTTGAATTGGTTGAGTTCTTCTTGCATGGATTCAATCCGGTTGTCTTTTGTCATTACGTCTTTAATGTTTTAGGCTCGTTAGCGAGCGGTGAGTGCATAAATGCAATGTTCACCATCCGTGTGAAGACGTTGTCTCGTAACGACCGGTTGATTCGGGTTGCCAATAATATTCTCTAGAGGATGGTCTTTTGTCCAATGATGTGTAGAGGTTGATGTTGGTATCGTTGTGCGATTCCGAGGATTTAAATGGTTTGTGGATGATTCCGCGACATCGATTCTGCAGTTTCATTGGCAAACGGGTTAAAGAACACATTTGGATCAAAATCTGCGGTGGGGTACTTCATTAAGAACATCAATGCAATGGTTCGTCGTTGGAAGCGCTTTGTTCAACTGTTGTTGTAGATTCAATTGGTGGTGCTTCTTCAATAGTTGTTGTAGCAGTGTATCGGTATAAGAGTAGTATCGGGTTTAGCAATGAAACATCGGATACACCGAAGCATATTCATCAATATCATCACTAAACGGAGGAGCAAATAGTCTTTCCATTTATTGACGTGTAAGTGGGGGCTTGGTTCGGTGATGATGGGGTTTGAGGAAGTTTAAATGGTTGTGACCGGGTTCCAAGTCGTTATGCTCGAAGCCATTTCAAAGAAGCTCATCAAAATTAGCATGAATCGTTTCCATAACTTTTTGTACGATGATTCCGATCCGTAAACTTTAGAATTATCACTATATCCTATAAAACGCCAATGTCGACTTTGGCTTTGAGCTTTCAAAGTCATCACGATCATTATTTGGGTAGCAAAGAGATCCAAATACATGAAAGTGTTTGAGATTCGGTTTATGGTTATGGATAAGCTCAAAAGGTGTTTTGTTGTGGCGTTTGTAATCATTGAGCGATTTTGAGTATAGCATGCGCTTGATACAACTTGACCCATAAGTAATCTGGAAGTTTAGCATTGATTAACATCGTTCTTGCAGCTTCCACTAACGTCGGTTTCGTCTTTCAACAACTCCGTTTTGTTACGGTGTACGTGCAATGGATGTTTGATGCTCGATTCCCACTTTCTCATAAAATTCTTGAAGAGTTTGATTCACAAATTCGGTTCCTTTGTCTGCTCGAATTTATCGGACGGTGTTCCGGTCGAATTTGAATTTTTGTGAGAAAGGTGATGATCATCTGTGGAGCTTGGTCTTTACTTGAAGAAAATAAACCCAAGTCCATCTTGAGTAGTCATCAACAATTACCAAGATGTAGCCTTTGCCATTTATCGCTTGCACGCATCGGGCCACACAAATCCATGTGAAGAAGATGAAGCACATCTTTGAGATGTGTTCCACCTTTGAAGGAAAATGAGCACGGTGCTTTTCCCTTGTTCACAAGTGAACATAGGTGATCTTTAGAATACCGAATCTCGGAGACCTTCAACAAGTTTGTGTCGAGCAAGGTTGGTGATGGTTTGAAAGTTTAGATGTGAGAGACAGCGGTGCCATAGCCAAGATTTTGTAGATGTAGCCTTTGAGAGTAGACAGATGGGAGATGAAGCAATCATGTCTTGCATTGAGATTGTATAGAGACTAGAATTGCGGGTGCCAGACATAAGATCGTTTCCTTGTAGATCACGAATGAAACAAGTTTTCTCCCTAAATGCAACTTCCAAATCTCCATCACAGAATTGACCAACAGAAAAGAGATTGTGACCGAGGCCTTCCACATAATAAACCCCGCTAATTTCGATGTTGCCATTGATGTAATCTCCGTAGCCCATGATAGTCTGCGAAGTGATCATTCCGAATCTAACGGTGCCAATGAACTTTGCAACAAAGTTTGATAACAGCTTAAGGTTGCTGTCATGTGTCGGAACATCCGCTATCAACAATCCAAAGGATGATCTGTATCACCGCATTACACACGCATTTACACGGATGGAATAGAAGTAGATGTAGAACCCGATGAGTTAGAGGGTTCCGTAGCGATTATAGTCGAAATACACACATCAATGATTTTAGGCATCCATTTAAATCCTAGTGTATTATGTATTCATTTCGCCATCTCCAACTAGTCTTAGCTTTAGTCTTAGTGAATGTACTAGGTGGTACTACATTCTTTGGAGGTGATATTTGGAACTACAGGACATCAATGCGTTTCTTAGAATCTAAGGAGGCGGTTTACCAAGCACGGACTTAGAAGCATTAGTGGGCCTAGGGTATTCCGATTCTTAGGACTCCTTAAACGAGACAAGATAGCTCTAGCAACACATTTGTCATGACAATCGAAAGCATACTTTTACGACAAATAACACAAGAAGCATCGATCAATATCAAAAGTACTTAAAGGTTTAACATTCGTTACAACACTTTTTCCATTACATTTGTCGACGCAATATCTAAAGTGGGTGCAACGTTTGTCTTATTCAAAGTACTAGGGTGTTCTTCTAATTCAACATTCTTTATTATTCTTTTCTTAGGTCGCAACTTCCTATTCTTCCATGTATTGCTCTAGGTCGTGAAGTGCGGACGTTTGGAAAAGAAGCAACTATTCTGTTTTAGTAGAGTGAAGCACATTAGTAACTTGTGTTTTGTCGAGAGGGCAATGCGGGTTCACGTTTGCTAAGTGTTACAGTGCAATTCTCTTAATGATGCTAGGTGAACTTGTTCATACTTTCCTAACATTTCCTTAACTTAATGATAGTGTGCACCAAATCTTGATTTTCGAACGAAGATTTCCAAAAAATTCATGACTTCTTTAGTGTTTGCAAGATAATGATCAAGTTCGTTTGATGCTTTATCAAGAGTTTGTTTGAGTAAATCAAATATGACACCATATTCCTGTTTAACTTTTGAAAGTTCATGTTCATATTTTGAGATTTGACACTTCAAAGACACGTTTTGATCATCCAGTTGCTCAAGTTTTGGATTAAGATTTTTGCATGCAACTTGGTGATTTTGTTTTGAAAAGCAAGTTGTCGATCGTGAATATCCTTTTGACACCAATTAAGACGACGTTTTGCATTTGAAAGTTTGTTTAATAATCGTCATTTTCAACTTTTAAAAACTCGATCTGAAGCACATTATCAGTATTCTCAACAATTTCAACAGAATCAACAGTATAAGCAGAGAGATGATCAGATGCTAATGCAACAGATTGTAATAACACAACATTATGGATATCAGCACATATAACATCTTCCAAGAGTCGATCAACATCTTTTCTCAACAGTTTCTTTTTACGTTTAGTATTTGAAATCGATGTTTCGCTTTCTCGGCTGTGCTTTCATGAGACCAAGTTCCTTGTGAAAATCCTTTCCCAATATAGTGCACAAGTTTTCAAATTTTTACATGGGGTAAAAGTCTTTTCGAAGAATGTCTCGATGTTCTCGCGCCATTAGCGATTGAAAATGTTCAACTTTTATTTCGAATGAAATTCAATCTCACGTTCCAAAATTTTGAGGTCGATAAGAAAGTGTCAAAGTATTTAATGACGCGACAACTTTCGACTTTTGTTTTAACTTCACTAAGTGAAGGTAAAGAACCATTAATTTGTGCACCATTTTGTTTGGGACTAACTTCAGAAACTGGTGTGATAACAAAAGGTTTGTTAGAAGTATCTTGTTGTTTGACAGAAGTAACGGCTTTTGAATAGTTAAATGGTTTGTTATAAACAACATTTTCCATTTTTGACCGACTCTCATCATCTACATCTAATTCCTCCATATGATTATATTCAACAACAGTCATAATTGAATCATCAATTCTATGTTCTCGACTTTGTAAACTTCGAGATTTGGTTTGAATGCTCGTTTGAAAGCTTAGGTTTGTAATCGGAAGAATTGGTCCATATCCATTTGGATTTGGTTTAAAAGTAAACTTTTGAATAGTTGTGATTGACTCACCATGTTTATAAACAACATTTCAAACTCTTTGATTTTGTGTTGTAAGTCGACAATTTCTTCAAGATAGTTATCTATTCGTTTCGTAGAATGTTTTTTGTACTCGAGAACTGTTTTTGACAAGTTAACAACTCACCTTGGATTTTGAGTTTCCAAAGTAAGAGCGTTAAGTTGTTGTTTATGTTCATGTTTCGGTTGTTCTATTTGAGACAACAAAGCATTCTTGGAAGCGGCTAGATCACGATCTGTCGTTCTAATGATTTTTCGTTTTAATGAGATTTAGCAAAAGCGACTTCAAAACCTTCTTCACGTTTTTCTTGAGTTTTAAAAAAATTGATTTCTCGAATTAAGCATTCATTATCCCTAATTAACAGTGCATTTTTCTCTTTTATTTTATTGCAAATTTCCAACCGAGAGTGTTGGTCTTTAATTAAGGTCAGGAGCTCAATTTCTCTATTAGACCGAAGCTCATTTTGTTCAACGTGAGTCTCAACATGATCATTGTTTAGATCCTCAAATATAATCACGAGTCAACTTGATTATCAATATTAACCATAAGGTCATCTTGATCGTCAAATATAACTACGGGATCTATTTGATAATCATCGGAATGAGATGTGGATTGCTCATGTTGAACACTCGATCCCGGTCGGATGGAGAAATTGGCGGAGATATCGAATCGAGGATGAGTATATTTTGTTCCTATACGAGACAAGCCATCGATGTCATACATCGGGGCTGTGTCACTCATGTGTAGAGCTTGCATTTGTGCCATCAACATCACTGCCGCATTAGCATGCAAGTCCTCCATATCATCATCATCGAATCAGATCGCCATAAAGCTCTGTTCCTTGTTTGTAAGAGTTCCACCGACTTCATCCTTAAGAGCCAAGAGCAACGCCTCTTTGTGATAAGTCCGCCTCTTGTCCTCGGCTTAGGACATGCATTAGCCGATGACCCTTTTCATTGCGCTTATAACAACGAAGACCATTAACCCCATTCGAGCATTCCCTGTTCAACCACTTGACCCCTTTGTTGTTGCCGAGCACCCATGTTATTCCTTCCAATAGCATTAAACCCTTGACCACCTCCCATCGACGACCATAACCACGGTTCGAACTTTAACACGTCCATTGTTCACAACACTTGATTCCTTGTGTTGGATGAGGAACGAATGCGATTGTTGGATTTGTTTGTTTACCGATCAAGGCTTTAGCAATCATAACAAATCCTTGTTGCAATTCATCGAAAGCGGCGAGTCCTCATCGCCTTCACCGTAAAGTGCTTTAGCATTGTTGTTGTTGTATGGAACCAATTGAGTTTGTTGAGGTTGTTGCTGTGATGATCATATGGTGTAATGGTTGTAGTTGGTTGATGAGCGGGTTCTTGAAATGTTTGAGGAGGAAGATTAGTTTGAGCCCACAAAGCAAGTTGTTGATTATCGTGAATTGACTATGAAGTCGGGAGTCCACGGATAGTCCTTTCTTTGTCAAATTCTTTTGGTGAGGCTTCAAATAGTCGTACAACAATCCGTATGTAGCATGATGAAGGTTCTTAGCTTGACGGAGAAAAATGACATACTTCTCCCATTCCGGACCAAGACTACTTAGGAACTTAGTGTTGACAAGAATTCGAGGCATGATGATGTTGTGTTTGTCCAAATCATTAATGATGTCTCGGCGATGATGATATGACTCTAATGTCTCTCCGGTTCAATCATGAAGTGTTCATAAGCCAAGTAGATTTTGGATTCCATGTCTTCCTAATTGAGTGTTGTGCCTTCCATTAGAAGATATATATGTTCCCACATTGCTTTAGCCGTCTTTTGAGCATCAACACTTGAAGGATCGGATTGGGTAGTCCCAAAGGATGTATTGCATTGCTAGTTCATCGGCTTCAAAGTGTAGAAGTTCATCACCGGTGAGGTCGGAGATAGTTGCAATGTTGGTGACAACATCTCTTGGTGGATTGGCATCCGGATCATGGGTGTGATAACAATGAGGCATCCGAAATGGACCTTCCATAATGACCTTCTTTAAAACTTTCCATGTGGCTTCTTTAGATCACAAAACCTAAAGAACCTTATCACCCATTGATCATAATTTCCGGGAGTGAGCATTGGAGGTCTATCAAGTGAGCCGACTTCATGAATTGATTGTTGGCTACTTAAGGCTTCACACATCTTGCCAAACCATGTCGGTTCCTTCATAGTATTCTGGATGGATGTTGATTGTAGAAGTTTGTGTAAGGTTGTACTTGAAGACTAGGTGGTGGTTGAACCATTTGTGGTGGTGGAATTGCTCCAAGTTGTGGAGTATGTTGTTGATTAAATTGTTGTTGATAAATTTGTTGTTGATGATTAAATTGTTGATGTTGTGGACTTAGTTGTTGTTGTTGTTGTTGATGAGAAGTGTAAGGAAAATAGTTAGAGTATGGTGGTTGTGAAATGTTGAAAACTTGTGTTGTTAAATGGATCTTTGTAGTCGAATGAACCGTTGTTGATGAAGTATCCTTAGGCGTAGAAATCACGTAAAAGCAAAGTACCACTTATGCGTAAAACACCAAAGATACGCGTAATGATTAATAGTTACGGCGTAGGATTAGCTTACGCGTAAGAAATGAGAAAACACTAAAGTTATGCGTAAATAGAAAGTTAGGCGTAGAAAACTTAAGCATAGGATTACCTTATGCGTAAGACAAAGCTTAGGCGTAAGATGAATCTTATGCGTAATGGGTTCTACGCGTAAGCTTAAGCTTATGCGTAAATTTAGGGTTTTATCCAAAAGATCTTTTACACTATCACAATGCAAAAGATATCCAAATTCGAAGTGTTTTCGTGCTTATCCAAGCAAGAAAAACACCGAGTAATCCACTAAACCAAGATCAAACCACGGAAAAGTTACGCATAAGATTAGGGTTTCACTTAGGCGTGAAATTAGCCAAAAGATTTTTGCCAAAAGATGTTTCCAAACCGATTTTTGTGATGAAATAGCTTCAATATCACCAAAATAACACAAAAGTGTGAAACTTGATGATCCAAAGCTTAGAAAACAGTTACGCGTAGAACAATACCCACGTAAAAAATCTAGCTTAAAAAACAATGATCCACACGTAAAGTTTGAAACTTTTTGCCAAAAACAGATATTTTAACACCTTAAAACGTTGAAAGGACAAGAATCTTGGATTAAAAAGTGTAAAAAATACGTTTTTAAGCGTGACAAAGTTAGAACCTCGTTTACACGTAAGACCAAAACCTTCAAAACAACAAAATGTGTTCACCCAACTATTTGGCGAATGATACCACCGTTAGGTCACCATATTAGTAACACAAGCATCAATATGTAGAAATAGAGAAGAGATAGAGATCGGTTGAACAAATACAAACACACACACATGCGTATGACTATGACCGGTTATGCGTAGAGAGTGAAAGAGTGAATAAATTGAACAACCAACCTTCAATTAGAAGGTTTACAAGACTATTTATAGGAGGAACTAGGCAACACTCCAAGTTCCCATCCTTTTCCTTAATGGGCTTGGCCTAGGCTTATGGGCCTTCTACATAAGCCTAAGCTTAATAACAAACATAAAGGCCATATTAAGCTAACTATTACATATGAATCACTAACACTTTATTAAGGGTTAGGAGTGATTCCAACACTAATACTCTAGATATAATACTAGATAGTGTTAAAACAGGAAACAATCAAAAGGGTTTAGGTATTCAGCAACTTAATGCATCAACTAGCGAGAATAAAGAAACACAATTCGTCAAAGCAATTGAAAAACAAGCTACTATAATTACGGATCCCCTGAAAAGGGAACCGTCTAGTGTAAAACCAGAGATCTGTGGGTCTGTACCAGCAAACAGTAGAAATAATGTAGCTACCTCATCTAGAACCGACTTTGTTATCATTAACAAGAAGAAACCAACCCACTTTATTGTTAGACAACCACCACCACTAAAACATAATCAAAGTTTTATGAGAAACAAAGGTCCATCGTTTTCAAAACCAAACACATTTATAAAGAGACCTAATAATGTTTATCCGAGAAGCAACCACCATTAAATGGGATGGAATCCTAATGTACAAATCGGTTTTCCTTTTCAAAACTTTACACCATGGAATGCATTCTCACCTTTTCCATATATGCCTGACATGAATGAAATGTATAAGACTAATGGACCCATGAACAAGTGGAGACCAAACTTTTGAGTTAATTGTTTTCTTAGGTGTGCTTAAAGGTCGACCTAGATCCGGATGAATGGATCAAGGATAGCGGGTGAACGAGGCACATGACCGGTAACAAAGACTTGTTTTCCACATACGAATCCTTCAATGGAGGGAATGTGGTATTTGGTAATAGCAAAAGCAAAATCACCGGTAAAGGTACAATTTCTCACAAATCTTTAACCATTAACGATGTGTGTCACGTAGAAAACCTAAACTTCAACCTTCTAAGTATATGACAAATATGTGGTAAAAAGTATAACGTACTTTTTAGTAAAACCGGTAGTAAAATATTGAAAAGCAGTATCACTATAGGAAGAGGCATTAGAAAACATGGAGTTTATGTCATTAAAATCGGTAATGAACCTAAAGACAAACTTTGTCTTACTTCTATGGATGATACTTTGACCTTATGGCATAGAAGATTGGGTCATGCCAATATGCGACTTCTTCAATCGCTATCATCTAAAGAACAAGTAAGAGATCTACCAAAATTAAAACACGAACATCATTTTTGTGATGCTTGTAACGTAGGAAAGCAAGTCCATGCTAGTCACAAAGCCAAAAATATGGTCTCTACTACTAAGTGTCTAGAACTACTTCACATGGATTTATTTGGTCCATCCACTATTCAAAGTTATGGAGGTAACTACTATACTTTGGTCATAGTGGATGATTACTCTAGGTACACATGGACTAAATTTTTAAAGAATAAAACTGAAACGTTCGATTACTTTGAAATATTAAGTAAGAAAATCCAAATACAATTAGGAAGTCCTATAGTGTCTATTAGAACGGATTATGGCAGGGAATTTGATAATGAAGCGCAATTTGGAGCTTTTTGTGATACTAATGGTATTACTCACAATTTCTCGGCTCCTCGCACTCCACAATCAAATGGGGTAGTTGAAAGAAAAAATAGAACCCTACAAGAAATGAGTCGCATCATGATTAATGAGCAATCTATTCCTTAAAAATTTTGGTGCAATGCCGTTGATACATCAACCTACATACTTAACCGAGTCCTATTTAGACCATTCTTAGGTAAAACTCCATACGAGTTACTTTGAGGCAAAAAGCCTATGTTAGAACATTTTAGAGTCTTTGGTAGCAAATGTTTCCTACTTAACACTAAATATTACCTAACTAAATTTGATCCTAAATCAATCGAAGGTATCTTTTTAGGTGACTCTCCTAATAGTAAAGCTTATGTTATATTAAATAAAGAAACAATGAAGGTTGAAGAGTCATTAAACGTAAAATTTGATGAAAGTCCACCTAAACCTACCTAACCTCTTGTCGATGACGAGATAATCGAAAGTGAAGCCATAGAAATCAAGGAAAATATAAACAAAGAAGATGAACCATTAAAAAATGAAATAATCAATATTAAAGAGTCTAAAGATCATCCCGTAGATAAGGTCATAAGAAAGTTAAATGAAAGAACCTTAAGATCTCAAGTCCAAAACCAAAGTAGTTTATTTTGTTTTGTCTCAACCATAGAACCTAAAAATACACAAGAAGCCATAAAAGATGAAAATTGGGTAATGGCTATGCAACAAGAGTTAAATCAATTTGTTTCTAATGATGTTTGGACACTTTTCCCTCCACCTAATAACCAAACCATAATCGAAACTAAATGGGTATAGTAAAACAAGTTAGATGCAAACGGTGTAGTGTCTAGAAACAAAGCTAGACTCGTTGCCTAAGGGTATAATCAACAAGAAGGCATAGAATTTGATGAGACCTATGCTTCCGTGGCTAGATTAGAGTCTATAAGAATACTTCTTGCTTATTCTTGTGCTAATGATCTTAAGCTTTTTCAAATGGATGTTAAAAGTGCTTTTCTAAATGGTTTTATTAATGAAGAAGTCTATGTAGCTCAACCTCCGGGCTTTATCGATTTCGTAAAACCTAAACACGTGTATAAACTAAAGAAAGCTCTTTACGGTCTTAAACAAGCCCCAAAAGCTTGGTATGATAGACTCAAATCATTTTTAATTAAAAACAACTACACCATGGGGTTAGTTGATAATACAATTTTCACTAAGAAAAAGGAATCACATATAATTATTGTTCAAATATACGTGGACGATATTATATTCAGATCGACTTGTCAAGACATGTGTGATGATTTCTCAAAAATCATGCATGATGAGTTTGAAATGAATATGATGGGAGAACTAAGTTTCTTTCTCGGTCTACAAATCAAACAACTAGAAGATGGTATCTTATTTAATCAATCCAAATGCATAAAAGAAATAAAACCCATAAGAACACCAATGTCATCTGATACTGAACTTACAAAAGATGAAGACAGTGAATCTGTTGATAACACAAAATACCGTAGCATGATTGGAAGTCTTCTCTATCTTACGACTAGTCGGCCGAATATCATGTTTAGTGTTTGTCTATATGCTAGGTTTCAAGAAGACCCTAAAACATCACATCTAGAAGTGGTCAAAAGAATATTTAGATACATTAAGGGTATGACTCAATTGGGATTATGGTATCCTAAGGAACGGGGTAGAAACTATTGTATATGCGGATTCGACCATGCAGTGATTATGTTGACCGAAAGAGTACAAGTGGTGTATGTATCTTTATGGGATGTTGTTTAACATCTTGGTTCTCAAGAAGCAAACGGAATTGGCCATATCAACAACCGGAGCCGAATATGTCTCCGCCAGCAAAGCATACCAACAAGCACTATGGATGAAACAAGCGTTAGTTGACTACGACATTCATCTAAGTGACATAGCCATTTTATGCGACAACAAAGGTGCAATTGGCTTAAGCAAGAATCCGGTATTGCACTCTCGCACCAAGCATATAGAGATCCGTCATCACTTTTTAAGAGACAATGTTCAAAAGGGGAACATTTCTATTGAGAAGGTATCATCCGAAGACAACATAGCCGACGTCCTAACCAAACCATTAAAGCGGGAACAATTCAACTTGCTTCGTCTTGGTCTTGGTCTCATGGAACAATCGTCGTAATTTGTTTCTCAATTTTACAAGGTATGCAAACACTAGCCTTACCTTCTTTTCTGAGTCTAGGATCTCTATCTCACACAACTCTCAAATAATATGGGGATTTTCTAAACTCAAGGTATATTGTCTTTCACCCTTTCAAAACTAACGATATTTTTTTTCTTCAAGAAACTTTTCGAAATGTTTTCTAAAAGGATACTTCTCCCCATATCATTTTCCTAACGCTATTCTAACGTCTAGGACAAACCTTTTCATTATTAATACAAAGTAAAAACCCGTTTTCATTGCATCTCATGTCTTTTGAATGCTAAAGGGAACATATAACTAATATGTGTTTTCGGGTACATTCATTTAAGCAACAATGAATTAAGGAGCACTCGGGTTATCTCACATAACAATATGCTTTTTCACTTCTTAGTTTATTTTCTTTTCTTTTTATGAGTCGAGATAACCGCAACTCCAAATGATTTGCATATAGGCACACACTAGGCATCAATGTTTCCAAAAGGAAAAATTTGAGCTGCCTGAGTCACCAGTACCACGGATCCCAGCATTTACGTTGGACGGTTCCCTAAAGGAACGGATCCGTGGGAACCGTGGGACAGAAGCTAAATTTATGTTCTATTTTTCTCACTTTGGCTATAAACCTTCATATTTTCATCATTTTAGCTCTTTTAATGCTTGTGCTCTCATGATCACATGGCTTAACTTCATATCTTATCATTAGAATTTAGTCCACATTTTGGTTTTGGCATTTACTCCAATGCATTATTTTCTCTATAAATAAGGTTCCAAAATGCTTGCATATCCATCACTCTCAACCTCACAAACAATCATCATCATGTCATCCAAAAGATCTTCCAACATTGATGAACCACCTAGCAAAGACAATCCTCTTCAAGAAATCCAAAGCTTTATCCTACCACCTTCCGTATTGCCACCAACCAAATCTAGAAGAACCGTACGGATTAACATCCGGCCTTGTTGGTTAGCCAAACCATTGTCAAAAAGTCCATCACCAACTACTCACTCACCACCAAATGATTCCATAGTAGCACCTCCATCATCTCCAACAAGCACATCACCACCATTACCAATTGAGTCTCCACCTAAAATCACCCTATCGAAACTCCTTAAGACTCCGAAAACAATCCCACTACCCCGTGTCTAGTCCACCGCCCACATCATTTCAACAAACTTTCAACTTAAAAGAACTAGTCTTTCTAACACCACCAACATCTCCAAACACAATTTACAAAGATCTTGCAACTTCACCATCTTTAGCTTCTATTATCTTAAAACAACATCTAGGTTCTTATATTCCACCACTCACCAACATAATGGACTTTGATCAATATTTTCCAACTTTTCCACCACATATTCCGCCTTCCACCAATCAAACTTACCCGGAAACCATCCACACACAATACCCACATCATTTACATTGTAAACATTGCCATTCCACTAGGAAACTTGCAATGGAAATAAGGGACGAGATGCGATTCATACTTAACCACATCCTTGATCGCATCAACATCATTACTCACCAAAACTTTCATAATTAACCTTATGCAAGCATGGAAGGAATGATATTACTATTTTCTCTATTTTTTCTTTTGAGTCATTTTAAAGAACAAACCTTGTTCTTAGTTTTTACATCTTTGTATATGGCCTATATACCACTACACTTTGTCATTTTATTACAAGGCTTTGTTTAAATACCTTGGCTCTCCATCTTGTTTCTCGTCCCATACAAGATTTTATTACATGTTACTACTAACCTTTTCTTTGTAGGCATTGTATATTCTCACTTGACGCCCTAGGGGGAGCTACCGTCAAGGGGGAGTTAGTGCTTAGTGGATTATACTAATTTTTTTTCCATACTTTATTTCTTCGTTAGGTTCGCTTTTTGTTTCGACAATAAGGGGGAGAAGAAGTAAAACTTATATATGCTTTCAAAACATACATCTAATCTTTAGTTTTACTCATCATAACATTATGTTTTGTCATCAACAAAAAGGGGGAGATTGTTAATACAAATAAATCGTAAAAACGTTTATTCATATTTAGCGATCTATTTGTGTTTTGTTGATAACAAATATAAAGTTATCATAAGTAAAAGGGAAAATGACAAAAAATGTATCGAACTTGACACCTATTGTGATTGTGTGTAGCCAACTATTTTCTTTTCATTGTAACACAAAACTTTTAAATTTTGTCATTGTATATACGATTTTCAACGTGTCACAACACGCGGATCGCCAACTCATCGGGGTGTTACACGTGGATCGCCAACTCATTTACCCACTATTACTTTCTAGGATAATAACAAAAAATGTATCGAACTTTACCACTTTTGTCATTGTAACACAAACCTTTTGAATTTTTGTTAATGTATGTATCCAGTCAATCTAAACATGGCATCGTTAATCCTTTTACAAACGGCCGTTAGCACATAATTTAAAAACACTTCTTACGTTTTCATCCATTTGTATATGTTTTCGTTTTTCTTTCTTACGTTTTCATTCGTTTTTATACATTTTCGCTCATTTTCTTATGTTTTATACGTTTTCCGCTTTTATATGTTTCACCAATTTTTACGTTTTTGTGCGTTTTCATCCGCTTTTATATGCTTTCATCCATTTTTGTATGCGTTTCATCCGCTTTTATAGCTACACACGCCTGTTTATTTTATTAATGCAACGTTAGTCCGTTATAGGTTTTCGTTTTACTTTTACACGCCGTCCGATTTTACACGTTTTCGTCTGATTTTACACGTTTTCGTCCGTTTTGACACGTGTTCATTTGATTTTACATGTTTTCGTTTGTTTTACACGTTTTTGTTTTATTTTACACGGATGAAAGCATATAAAAACGGATGAAAACGTAAGAAAATGGACGAAAATATATAAAAACGGATAAAAACGTAAGAAAACAAATGAAAACTTATAAAAAGGGATGAAAACGTAAGAAAACGAAATTTTAAGTTATGTGCTAACGGCCGTTAGTATAAAGGACTAACGATGCTAAGTTTAGATTGACTGGATACATACATTAACAAAAATTCAAAAGTTTTGTGTTACAATGACAAAAGTGGTCAAGTTCGATACATTTTTTTGTTATTATCCCTAAAAAGTAATAGTGGGTAAATGAGTTGGCAGTCCACGTGTAACACCGATGAGTTGGCGATCACGTGTTGTGACACGTTGGAAATCGTATATACAATGACAAAATTCAAAAGTTTTGTGTTACAATGAAAAAAATATAGTTGGCTACACACAATCACAATAGGTGTCAAGTTCGATGCATTTTTTTGTCATTTTCTCACTTAGGAAAATTATAAGGATACATGTTATTTTTGTAAAGCATTTACATATAGTCATTTAACATAAATTGTTGTAATAATTCATTTGTTGTAATAGTTTATTAGGATGGGTCAAATCCATAACCCATGATCCATAGTGATCCAATGTCTAGATACATTGTATCTATTTGGATACCCATGACCCAAAGTCCATGACCCATGACCCATGATCCATGATCCATGACCCATAACCCAAATAGGAGGAGCGTCTGGCGGATCCCCTAGTTTACACTGGACGAATCCCTCATGTAAGGGATCCGTGGGATCTGGGGAACAGTAGAGCTTTTTTGCCTATAAATAATGAGTCATTTCTTCATTGTAACTCACCCCTTTTCTTACTAACTTTCACATATATTACTTCTCTCTTCTAATCTTAGATCTCTTGATCTATATAGTAGTCATTCTTTCTTTTGTTGTGATTCTCATATAGGTCCTTCTCAAATGCGAGATCACAAGATACTACAAGTCATCCAAGCAAGGGGTCCTTGATTGATTTGTTCCTCCACAAGATTCCTGTAGCAAGATCTTGTATTTAATATTTCACATAGTTGTTGTGTTGGTTTGGTCCTCCGTGTTAAGGACTCGGTATTTAGCTTTGTACCGGAAAAAGTGTAAGCGACGTTGTGAGGCTTCTCCGCCAATTTGAAGGAGCTTGTTGACATAGTTCTTGAACTCTCGAGTAGGTGACTCGGAGAGTGGAGTAGGGCAAAGAAGGTGTCCTTGTAGCCGAAACACTATAAATCGGTTGTGTCATTTCTATCATTTACTTTACTTGCTTTCATTACTTACATTACTTATTGCTTTATACTTTCTATCCATCCATACGAATTCACATAAGATCGAATCTAAAGTTTTTGAAACTAATCTAAAATCGGCAAAACTATTCACCCCCCTTCTAGTTTTCCACAGACTATTTATAGAGTACAAACAATAGTAAAACCCTAATGGACCCAACTCACAAGACGGGCTTGGCCCAACTAACCTATCACCTATAGAGAAAACATGATCAAATCATCGGCAAAACAAATGTTAATAATTTTTAGTTTAGAGCATCTATTATGATATATGTAATCATCCACCTTGAGAATCTTGCGTTTCAAAATAAGTGTGAGAATCTCCATGACTAAAGTAAACAAATAAGGCGGCATAGGACCACCTTGACGCAATCCACTTTTTCCTTTAAAATAACCATGCAAATCTCCATTAATACTAATAGAAAACGATGTACTTTTGTGACACACCCCATAATCCACTTAATCATATTCACATGGAAACCAAAACCAAACAAGATATCTTCCAAAAAAACTCCAAGAAACCGTATCGCTTTTTGGATATCTATCTTAAAAGCACATCTCTGGGGACCTCGATTCAAATGATAGTTGTGCATTAGTTCCTGAGTAAGAAGAATGTTATCCGAGATAAACCGACCCAGAACAAAGGCCGATTGATTATCACTTACAATATCATCTAAGTTTTCTTTAATTCGGTTCGTGATTATTTTACTTATGCATTTGTAAATAACATTACAACACGAAATAGGCCGATAATCATTTACACGAGAAGGAGTTGGTACCTTAGGAAGTAAAAGAAATGATCGTGTGATTGATTTCTTTCAAAAGCTTGCCATTAGTGAAGAAATCCCGAATCGCATTACACACATCATTGCCCACACTATCCCAAGCTTTCTTGAAAAACACTGATGTATACCCATCCGGTCCCGAAGCCTTATAGTTCCCAATATCAAACATAGCATTGCGAATTTCAGTATCCAAGACCTCTCTAATCATACTAGCTGCTTTATATTCACAAAGCCTTTTACAAAACAGCCCCTCATGATTAAGCGGCTCCACACCACTTTCAGCCCTAATAAACCTCATATAATGACGGACAAAAATATCAGGAACATTACAACCTTCATGTAGCACATTGTCCTCACCTATAATACTATCGAAACGACTACGAGCAACTCGAGCTTTAACAAAATGATGGAAAAAAGACGAGTTGGTATCCCCAACACGAAGCCAATCAATATTAGCTTTTTGCTTAAGATATCGCTTTTCATCCAACAAGGATTGATTATAAGCAGCTACCCTAGACGATGGATCTTTATCAAGAGCCTTTTGAACATCATCTAACTCGTGCCGAAGTTGAACCACTTTCTTGTGTAAATTACCATGAGAGAGCAACAACGTCCGTAACGGCTTTTTCATGTGCCTCATTTTCTTGACTAATTAAAACGTATCGTGACCCTGAACTTGAATATCCCAGTTGGTCGAAACCACATTCACAAAATTAGATTTATAAGCAAGGAAATTAAAGAATTGAAATGCTTTAGGTTTATTCTTGGATATCTTCTGAATTGGGGTGGAAATGAGCCGAGCAACTCGTGAAAAGCTCAGGATCGGATCGGTAAAAAGCTCGAACGAGCCGAGCCTAAATGAGCTCGAGCCTAAACGAGCTCGAGCCTAAATGAGCTCGAGCCTAAACGAGCTCGAGCCCAAGCTCGAGCCTATATTTTTGGGCTCATTTAATAATCAAGCTCGAGCCCGAGCTCTATAAAAAAGCCTAGTAGGCTCATGAGCCTAAACGAGCACTAGAAATACATACATACATACATACATACATACATATATATATATATATATATATATATATATATATATATATATATATATATATATATATATATATATATATATATATATATATATATATATATATATATATATACTAGTGATGAAGTAGCCAACGGGCGGGCATGTATTATAATTATCGTTGACATAATTTGCTATAGTGAAATTATCATTTTGAAAAAGTAAGTTAACGGAAAATAAGATATACACGCATCAAATTTTTATTGAATGCATTAAGAACGAAAAGAAATAAACGGTCTTCGAATATGAGAGAAAAAGTTTCATAGTGGTACGCAAGAACAAAGTATCGAAGCATAACTTGTTCGATGGGCGAGCAAGCCTTATAAATATCGTTAAAAAACATAAGTTAACGAAAAAATAAGCTATAAGTATAACCAACACTTGATTGAATCTTTCCGGGATGTGCATATCCAAACTATCCGAACGGAATCCTTCCTTCTTGTACTTGTTGCGTCTACATCCCTTTGAACTTCGCTCAAGCTTTACTTTGATGTTTCTACTTTGTGCATTCGGACACATTTTCTATTACGGAGTAATAAATTAATAAACAAAAAAGTAATTAAACATCTCGATTTACATTGCATGAAGTAGCCATCCTATAGCAATTGATAATTGTGTTTTCTTGACTTGCCATTCATAGATGTAGAAAGGAGATTGATTTTGCGAGGGCGCATCCAAGTCGATAAAAAAAGGAGCACACAACATTAATATGGTTCAAAGTCTCCAAATTAAAAAACAAAACTACTAAATTATTTAAGCTTACAACTTCATATTTCTAAGCAAATATACTTGTAACTCTTGTCCGCTTTGAAGACTCTATCGCACGCGTTATGCAAGACATTGGATCAGTAATTCATTTTCGAGAGCACATATAAATTGTGATGTTTTAACAGATCCAACAATGTTTTAACAGATCCAAGAATGATATCATATCCCACCTCCTAAGACTATTGATCATATCCATATTTGGACCACAAAGAAAAGTCCAAACCGATACATGTGTGGTCAGTTTTTTATATATGCTAATTACCTTATTTTCAATGCTAGTTAGCTTATTTTCAATCTCTGAAGTTAGATCCAAAAGGTCATAAAGTTTGGATTCTCAAATTTGACACATATAACACTAAATATTAAACTATATGTTCACTTTCAATACTGAGCGTAAATAACAAATGCAACAAATTCCTAGCCACCTTCGTTAACTTGAAAAACTTAATGCGAAGGTGGAATGATTGAGGGGACATGGAAGTTCATAATAGGTATAAGAGGAAAATGGGTGGGTCAGAAGTTGGGTAACAACTTAAAGCTGATATAGTTATATGATGGATAACAATAGGTGAGGTCGAGGGTAGGTTGGCTAAAAGCATTAAACCATTAACATTTATCTTGTTTCTTTATTTCTTCTATGATTAAGCTAAGTGTCAAATTTGATCCATTCATATATAAATTTGTAGTCATAGTTATGTTTTAATCACTAACGGCTAGAATAATATCAAGAATTAGCTTAAAATGATGTAGGCTGAAAGTCGGCCAAAGTGTATCTTTGATACAAATTACCTCCTAAATATAATTAAAAACAAACTATTATTCATAAGATATAATTTTTTGATCAGATTCGACATAAAAAATAATTTAAGGAAGTTCAAATTTTTGAAAAAAAATAAAAAAAACAATTCAATTCGAATTTCGCCGTTTGTCACATACAATGGGGACAAATTCTTCAACCCGTTTTTATTTTAGCTAAACTTTTCAACGATATTCATTTTACTTATAATCATTAAAATTTATCTCAAATCGACTCATTTTCTCTAGTAAACTATCAAAAGTATCCTTGTTACTTATAATCATAGGCTGTTACTGATGAAAAGATACTTTGATCTTATTATATTATAGGCCACTAACGGGAGCTTCGATGAATCCTGTAAAAACTATAGGACCAGCAATAGTTGCAAATAATTTTAAAGGCATATGGATCTACCTTACGGCTCCCATCGTTGGTGCACTAACTGGTGCTGGTATTTACACGGCGGTGAAGCTTCCTGAAGAGAAAGAAAACTCATGTAATATTATTATTGCCATATCGACACTGATAAGACCAGATACTCCATTGAGAGACTTATGGGTACATACTAACCGTTACATAGTAATACTTGTTTTGTTGTATCTAGAGTCTTGATCACTATGGCATTAATCTATGATGGATTTACACTAATAGAGAGAATATTAAAAGGTAAATATAGATTATTTAGTACGATTATAGATATGCTAATGATATTTTGGAATTATATAAAACCTTGGTAACCATCAGCTGCTAAATGTGTGCATGCTTGGAGACCAAGTAGTCTTCTAGCCTTGGCCTGTTATCCACCAATATAAAAAATGTTTTACTTTCAGGCGCCAAGAAAACCACAGAAGTGCAGAGGTATTCCATGTATTCTCCTCGCGATTGAATTTGAACATACCCTGTATTTTCATCAAAGGTATTTGTATGGCGGTCTATTTGTTGCTCAGAACTGCATTCCTCAATTTCCATGCTTCACTTTAATTTTCGGATGTCTCATTGGCATGGGTTTCACTTCTACTGTGCGTTTCTGAGGTGATATTACCTTGGCCCTTGGACTCTTTGAACCTGTTTTCTGCTCAAAGAAACAATATAAGCTGGAAAATCAAATAGTAACATAGCGAATCTATATATACACAAAGAAATAAGTTTTGTCATTATACACAAAAGAAATAGTATACTTCCTGATATGAGTTGTTTGGTTGCTATAATTTTTTCGACGTGTAGGAATAAATGTTGCCATTGTAGCCTCCATAACCATAAAACCTACATTATCATTATAACCTCCATTACTATTAAAACCTACTTTACCATTATATCTTCTAGAACCTGGAGGCAGGTAATAGTCACCTGTTCCGTTTTCATTGTTAGCTGATAGAATGATAAAGACCCAATACCCAAACACCCCTATTTAAAAAATGCATAATTATACCTTGTAAAATTTGAAAGTGGATTATAATTATGTGTCCATGAGATTCAAATATATTGCAACATCCTTATAAGTTGCATAAACAATAGTTCATGATGCATGGATAGTAGAAGACATGACTACCTGCACTGGGGGCGCATAAGGTTGATTTGAATGGTGAGTCATCCAAAATTGTTGAATTGCAGAATCAGTAATCTGAGGCAGTTATAAACTTACATGGTCGCTTCTTTTATAGAACAAATTAAAGCATTACAAAAAAAAACATTAATGTACACCCTTTATGTAAAACTTCATATTTTTTAGAAGATATGCTGAGTTCGTGTGTTCATATTTTTTAGAGACTTAATTATGATGTACCTTACTGCGAAATCAAAGCATGCGAAAGCTCCAAACTGGTGAAGCAATCGAGACAGAGAACGTGTATCAGAACAAATCCCAATGACATACTACATGCAGAGAAAGAACCGAGCATTGGGTGACCCGGTGTTCGATAAAGCGCACTGCAATTTTAAATCATCTGTGTCCACCAATCCTTCTTCATCCAAACCGATCTCTATTACTCGCTAGGCTTTGTCTCCGGATAGGAGGTTAGAGTGATGATCATAAGGACCTACAAAACTACCCATCTTTCGCACTTCCTAGACATGAGGTTACTACTTTCTCTTTTAGAGTTGATGATATGGTAATTCCCAAGACTTCTTGTAGCCGTTTTATAAAGGTTGTAGTGCACGGTCCACGTAAGATGAGGCATCTTCTTCCGTCCCACCTAAACATTTCTTTACATACTTGGTCGCTTCGAAAGTTTTCATGGTCTGATCGCCAACGTAGCTGTCACTTGTGTGAGTATTTCCTGAATGTCAATGACAAATAGTAAATCTCTTTGGAACCATCCTTTTGTAGAAGTAATCAACTAATCATGCGTGGAAAAATGATAGAATATGCATATGCATATGTCATAATAACAAATAATTCAGAAATACCAAGGCAATATATAATTCAAAATAAATTATACCATAAAAGGGAAGAATAATCTTGATGATGTAGTCTTCGATATAATAAAGACAGCGTCCTGAGGTTGTATGATCAGAATAAGCGAGTTTTCTTTTTCCAAAAGGAGTGTGAGCATCAGCAACCTGAACTATAATTTGAGAGCGCAACCAGCTTAGTTTTGCATCAGCAGCTGAACCCATCTCCTGTATGTTTTTTGTAGTATCAAATCATGGAGAAGTGTGCCATGTTCCATAATACTGATGGTACTGCTCATGTTCTTTACTTTTGTATATGCAATTGAATGAATGCCAATTGTATTATAAGGCTATATAAAGAGATTAGCTATGCTGGAGAATATTAGCTTAATTTCTTACATTAATAATGTTATAGGGTATAGCATCTAGGCTGGTCTTGAATTTCAGTATATTGATTCCAAAGTTTACGTCTAAGAAGTAGGGTTACATGGGAACCAAATGTTTTATTTCTTTTAAGTAAGTTCATTATAAAGTTACGATACAACTATAATATATACCGATCGATATACCTACGTACAATCAAGAACGGCAAAAACATTGCACCTGAATATATAACAAACTAAAAATACATGTTGGTAAAGTTCTCAGAGCATTTGAAATATCTCTAGATATTCTTTTGGTCCAACTTCTTCACGTGGCATCTCTTCCTATTATTTCCAACAAATCGGTTTACTAAAAGATTTACATATTCGAGATCATATATGATATTTTTCTATATTATTTAAAGCACCCTTGCCAATAAGATGGAGAAGCATATTCAATATCGGGTGAATAAACTGCAGTAGAGTTGTCGAATCAACATTCTTCAAACTGTTGATTGACTGAAAAGGAGTTCAATGGATTCAGATTGTTATTTGTTCACATGAGCCCCATAAACATCTTATCTTAACATGCATACATATGAATCAGTGCTTCTTTAGTGGATCACATAATTCATATCACATACATCATATTCATGATATCCATTTTACGCTTTAACTAATGCATGAACTAACACTCTAACAGTATGAAGTATGAACAATTATGTAATGAGTATTTAACTAATATGAAGTATGAAACACTTATTTAGCTAATGGAAAGGGTACCTCAAGGAGCTTAGAGCCCCAAGGCGGGCTCGTACGAAGAGTGTGTCTCTCATTTATTTTATCTTTAAGGGAGGTTTCATAATAACCGTATAACATTTGGTGGTGTTGCACAAATAAGCACATAAAATGTAGCATACCTTGCCACTATCTTGAAGATAGTGAGGAACCAGCTCAAACAGCCAAAGAATTGTAGGCAAACACCCCTTGCGGTCAGAATCGGAAAAGCTCAACCCTTTACCCATTTACTTTTAGTAATTATCTCAAAGCATAGAATTTATACCAAACTTATTCGAAATGCAAGTACCATCTATGAACACGACTCTAAGAATTGACATATCTGATAAAGTAATTTAAGACGATCGACACTATTCTTGCAATCTTCATTCAATGTCATCTAGCTCAGCAACTTCCTACCAGTACATATCACCAAGTTATAATCATATAAAACAAAAAATAATTCAAAAAGTATATACGATGATCAAATCACCTAATTTGAAGTCTGAATATCCTGCAACCAATATAACACAGTCACTTTGATAAATACGTCTTGCTATAACATATTAGTTCTCGTACTGATAGTTAGAGGTTTTTTAAGCACTAACCTCATCAGGGTTTTCAATCTCAGTCATATCCTCATTATCAGTTGGTAATGCTAGGAACATGTTAACGTTAGAATTCGTGGTTTACCATGTGGTGCTTCCAAGACCTATCAAAATAAGTAAAGGTGGGTAAGATGAGTTTTCGTCTTGAACCTCAATCTAGACTTAAATGAAATACAAAGTCGACAAGTTTTTCAAGATTCGATGTAGACAATTGCACCTTCATCGACAACCACATCTTTTACTTTGGTGTATCCGATTACTTATCCTAACATAATGCACATAAAAAATCAACGCAATAATAAAATAAACAAAATTATTGAAACAATGATATAAACAAAAAATATTAAATTGCAAATAGACCAAAATATGTATCATAAATCGCTTATATACCGGGAACATGCTTCAAACCTTCCTGTAATGCTACTAACCACAACAAAGAACTTTTATAAAAACATAAGAGTTTTTGTTATTTAATCAAGAATGCATAATTATAAAAATAGTTTAAAGAAACATTACACGGCATGTCAAGTGTTCATGGTTACAAACCTGTGATGAAGGAAACACACAAACCATAGGTTTAAAAAAATTCCAAATCGACTACAGAATTAGAAGTCACAATCATTAGACAAGATGGTTGAGGAAAAGATGAAATTAGGGTTTGGAAAAAAAAGTATAATATGAATGAACTGATTTTTTTACGTTAGATTAGGAGATGAATGAACCGTATATATTTTCCTATGTTTATATGTTTGATTAGGGTTATTTAAGGATTCTCATAATTATCTCATATCAATACCTATAGCCATTTATATATTATAGTATGCAACATAATTATCAAAATAACTTGTTGCCTTAGTGGTAAACACACAAGTTATTTATACTAATTCTACAAAAGACCCAAGTTCGAATCTCACCATGGTCATTTTTTATAAAAATCTATTTTCAGAAACAATTGTTTAAAAATTTCGAAAATTAATACATTAAATCCGAAAAATAAATAGTATTGCTTAGGTGGATTTAAAAATTGTTTATTAAATTGCTTAGGTGGACATATAATGCTTAGGTGGCATAAAAATGATTATGTGGCATTGAGGTGGCATTGAGGTGGCATTGAGGTGTCATTGAGGTGGCATTGAGGTGGCATTAATGTCAAATGCCTCCTGTTATATATAATATAGAGATATATGTTCTTGGAAGGATACTCATATGCTCTAACGATTTGATCAGAAAGTGAAGCGTGCACGCATGTTCTTCGAATATATGTTCTTTGATTTTAGTTTTTGTTTCGTGACAGGGCTTGTGTTTTTGGTGCTTTGATTATGAAGTTTATATGGTTACCGCAAACATACATGTTTTTAGAAGTCATGCATATATATGTTCTAATGAATTTGATGAGAACGTGCAGCGTGCATATATGTTCTTGGAAGGATACTCATATGCTCTAACGATTTGATCAGAAAGTGAAGCGTGCACGCATGTTCTTCGAATTGTGCACACATGTTCTTCGAATAGTGCACACTTGTCTTTGAATTTCTAGTACATCTATATTTAACAACGTACATTTTTATTCGAATTGTATTTCATTTGATATCAAATTTTGTGTATTGTATTTATGTTTTTTCTTTGTTATAAATGTAGAGATTACATGTATATGTTTATATTTTTTGTTATAAATTGTTAGAGGTTACATGTGTATTTTTATGTTTTTGGTCATAAATTTCGATAATCAAATAATGTACACTTGAAACATATATGCAATTTAAGAAACACATGTGAATGTACTATATTTAAGAAAAAAAAAAAACATTTATGCACTTAATTTAAAAAAAAAAAAACAATGTCTGTTGAAAAAAAACATATATGCACTTGAGATTTTTTTTGAAAACATGCAAGCTGTAAAAATCAAAAACTTAAAAAAAAAAAAAAAAAAAAAAAAAAAAGTAACTCCGAAAATTAAGGGTTAACAAAAACGTTTTTAATCAAAAAAATTCAAAAAGAAAGTAAATATAAGCTTTTACTATTATACCCTTTTCAATTAAATAAAAATATTTAATAGGCAATTCCATATTTACCCAAGTTAAATGATGATAATGTCATATTTACCAAAACATGCTTTAAATGCATTGTACATCATGCATTCAAAAGTTGTATTTTGGGTATATATGACATTTTCATTTTAGATGAGTAAATATAATTTTCCTATTTAATAATACTAAATTCTTATTGGTTCAAAGTAGTTACAGAAAGTTACATAAAATAATGGTTCGCATTGAACGTGACTATATATATATATATATATATATATATATATATATATATATATATATATATATATATATATATATATATATATATATATATATATATATATATATATATATATTGTCTATACTTATAAATGAGCTTAAAAGTAGTAAGCGAGCTCGGCATTTATGTAATTAACGAGTAGAACCCATATGAACTTTGTTTTTTTAACCCATCATATAATTAACGAGCCGAGCTCGAGCTCGTGAAAAGCACAAAATATGAGGCTCGAAACGAGCTTAAACCCGAGCTCGTTTCGACCCCTACTTCTAAATTTTCAAGACTGCCACTGAATGGTCAGAAATGCGACAAGGTTGAAAAATCACATAAGAACCCGTATGCTCATTAGTGAAACCCACGTTGCTCATCACACGATCTATTTTCTTCAAGATTCCAATTTCTGCATTCGGCTTTTGATTCCATGTGTAGTGCAAACCTGTACTATTCGCGTCTTCAACCTTAATATTAGTAACACAATCATTGAAATCACACATAGAAATATTGATGTCTTTCGACCCATAAAACTATCCTCAATAAATAAGGCGGTGTTAAAATCCCCATAATGACCCAAGGTCTAGTACCCACAAGTTGTTTATGAACTTCAAGACTATACCGCAGGTCTCTCCGAGTTACATAGGAGTTGGAAGCATAGACAAAGGTACAAAAAAGTGCTTTACGATCGGCTTTAAGAATAACCTGAGTATGGATTTCTTGGGTCGTACATGTTAACACATTAGTATCCATAGCATCGTCGTTCCACCCAATTATAATCCGAGACCCTTTCATACAAACACTTCCATTTGAAACTCATTTCCACTTAACACACACCTGATTACACACTCGATCCAACTTTGCTATATCAACATGAGATTCCAAAATAGCGCACACCTTCAAATTATTTTCATTGATCACTTGGTGAACCTCCGTTTTCTTAGGGGTGCGGTTCAAACCCTTTATATTCCAAGAAGCGATGCTATACATTGGAACAACAATCCCATGTCTGTTGGCACATAGCTTGTTATGTTTTGTCATAACAAGCCATCTTATCATTCTTATGCATATCTTTGCAATCGTTTGTACAATCATGACTTTTAGGTTGTACCTGAAACACCTTTCGGCTTTAATAGGAACTTTCGAATAACTTAACATCCCTTGCTTAAAAGCTTCTACAAAAGTGTTGTTTAATCCTCCATGTCTGCACAGAAACAGCAAAAATAGTATATTGCAACTATTTCTGTCAACATTTAGCAACTTCTTATGCTGAATGTGGATGCCTAGTTTAATGTTAAAAAACAATCTAGCTACTCAAGCCAACCAAACTGACTTGTGGTATCAAATAAAAAGAAACAACTTTGTCTACCAAGCTAACAACACAAAGTTCACTTAGCCATGTTTGGATTCTGATTTTTATCAATATGATCATGATAATAGTCATTAAACAAGATGTATGTAGATGTTACACTCCATGACCAAACCAGCAATACTTAAGGTGATTAGTAAAAAAGTCAAGAACAAGTACTCCGTAGGCAATCCCACTATGTTTCATCTTGAATGAGTCAAGATGTAGAAGTGAATGCAAATGTTGACTATTATGGATGAGACAAAATGAGGCAGGCACTACGAAAGTGTCATGAAATTCATATCATACCAACTACTTCCATTATTGTTATGACTCTATAGTTTTAAGTACAACTAGATACTACTAAACAAACAAGCATTCAATTTTGGGTTCAATGGACCTCGATGATGATTGTAACATCCAGAAATTCTATTTAATTAAAATATACTCCTAGCTGACAAAATTGACTTTTTATTTTTATTTAAAGGGGAATTGCATTTATATCCCTACAGATGAATAATTATATATATCTTTCTTCTGAGTTTTGATCGTATAGTCTGATGGTTTTATGCATGCGAATACTGATTTTGCATCTTTCGTTGAAAATATCCTTACCGTAACTCAAAATCAGCAAAAAGAAATTTTACCTTCCACAAGTTTTTACATGACTGATTTTTGTCGTATGAAGTCATGTGCATGCGATACATCAGTTGGAACAAAATATTATAACAGACATTTCAATGAAGAAGAACAGGGAAATATCTGTTTAAAATCGGAACATGTTAAGCTAGTAGTTATAGTAGGTAAAAATACTAGGGTTAATGTATATGTTAGTAGTAAATATTTCAAAATGATGCGTCTAAGGTATAGTAACGACTTTTATTTTGTTCATTTGAGTTCTTAAACTTATGAAACATGACACTTTGGGGTTCTTAAACTTATAAAAATATCGTAACATTACTAAACATTTAAACAAGACATTTATGTTACTTGACTATCAAAAAATTAAATATGCGTTCAGTAACCTTGAAAATTTGGAAAATAATCTAAATTATAAGTTCAGTAACCAAAATGAACAAAGTAAAAGTTTGTTAACCTAGACGCATTTTTTTGAAAAGTTTAGTGATATATTAGAATATTGATCCTAAAAAACTATGTGGACAAGTTTAAAGCGAAGTAAATTATTGTACTGATAGGGAAATTAAAGGGACTGAAGCTGTATATGGGAATAACCAGCTGAGCCTTGTGTATTGATTTTTATGTCCAGAAGATATTATCACTTAACCTCATATTATTTCACATCGTTTGGTATCCACTAAAATACTCAACACACACCCACACATCGTTTTGTTCATATCACAAGAAAATCATTCATGGCCGATCCCTTTACTTCGGCCCTTGTGAGTGATATGGTAATGAGATTAACTTCTGCAGCTATCCAAGAGTATGGCTTGCTTACGGGCGTTGAAAATGATCTTTCAGCCCTTGAGAAATCTTTCAAACAAATCAAAGGTGTTCTTGATGATGCTGAGATGAAGCAAACAAAGGATAAGCGCGTGGAAGAATGGCTCAGGACTCTTAAATCTGCCTCTTTGGAGGTGGAAAACGTGCTCGACGAGGCCAAAACTGAAGTTATGATACGAAGCTTGCACGAGGAAATGGGCAAGAAGTACAAAACAAGAGCCTTCTTTTCCTATAATAGGAATCCGAATATTTTCAAATTTAAGATTGCTCATAAACTTAAGAACATACGGAAAAATTGAAGTCATTGATGCTAATAAATCCGCGTTTCAGTTGACTCCCAATACCGTAAGTGAAGATGTCACGGAAATTGGTGGTAAGATTTCTAACAGGAAACTAGCTCACTTGTAAACCTGTCCAAGATCTATGGAAGGGATAAAGAGAAGATAATGTTGATTGATAAGATTTGTAACCAAGATATAGGGCATGGCGATGGTGATGTTCGAGTCTATGCTATATGGGGCATGGGTGGCATCGGAAAACTACACTTGCTCAATATGTTTACAACAACGAAATGGTCAAGAAACGTTTCGATTTAAAGTGTTGGGTGTATGTCTCTGATGTGTTTGACATCAGACGTATAATAAAGTCAATATGTGGCTCGAAAGATTCGGAGTTGGATACAATGCAAGCATGCCTTCAAGACAAGTTACGAGGTAAGAAGTTTTTTATTGTAATGGATGATGTATGGATCGAAAATATACACATGGAAATGTGGGACGAATTATGCAAAGCATTAAGTTGCGGAGCAAAAGGCAGCACCGTTATGGTAACAACACGGAAAGAAAGTACTGCCCAACTGATGGCTAAGATTCCTGAGTTGCAGCATAACGTGGGAGTTTTATCAGAAGAGGATTCATGGTTGTTATTCAAAATGCTTGCATTCCCAGGAGGAGGAGAGAGGGAAAACGTAAGGGAGCTGGAGCTTGTAGGAAGGGAGATAGTGGCAAAATGCAAAGGCTTACCTCTAGCGGTGAAGACTTTGGGTAGCTTAATGTCCACAAAAAAAAGGGTGAATGAGTGGCAGCTTGTAAATGACAAGTTCATGTTCGAGATGCAAGACAATGGAATCTTACCCGCTTTGAGGTTAAGCTACGATAATTTGCTTCCACATTTGAAACGATGTTTCGCTTATTGTTGTGTATTTTCAAAAGGCTGTAGATTGAGTAAGGATTCATTGATAGAGCTGTGGATGGCAAATGAATTTATTCCATCTCAAGGAGATGTCAACTTGTATATGCTTGGTGAGGAAGTTTTTAGTTGTTTGGTCCAGAGGTCATTTTTCCAAGAAGTCGTTGAGGAGGATATAGAGACGGGTGAGATGTGCAAAATGCATGATTTAATGCATGATCTTGCGCAATATGTAATGAGATATGATTGTGCAGTTATAGAGTCGAGTAAGCAGTTAATAATCCCGGATGAGGTGCTTCATCTCAGTTTATCATGGCAAGGTTTTCGTTTATCAAGCCAAGGTTTCCATTTTTCAAACCGAAATTTAAAAAGGTTAAGATCATTACGATCAATGTTGGTCATTAATCGACCAACATTTGTTATTAATCGTTTCTATAAAAGTAACTTGAAACAAATCTTCAACCATGCCTATCTAAGGGTGTTGTACTTGAACGGAATTGAAAGATCGGCGTTGCCCGAATCAATTGGCAAGCTAATATATTTGAGATACTTGAAAATAGAAGACTCTGATATACAAGCTCTACCAGACACTATTATCTATCTCCAAAACTTGCAAACACTAATTCTAATATCGTGTTGGCAGCTCCGTGAATTGCCTAAAGGTTTGAGGTACATGAGGAATCTTCAACGTCTGGATACCGGTGTCTGCCCAAGCCTCCATCACATGCCTGTTGGAATACAAGAACTAACCAACCTTCAAGACTTTCGAGATTTTCTGCAAGTAAAAGGAAGGGGCTCATATAGGGAACTGGGAACTCTAAATCTTCTTGGGTGGGAGTTGACGTTATCAGGACTCGAGAACGTTGGAGGTTTAAGGGATGCCAAAAGTGCCAATTTGAAAGACAAAAAAAATATTAAGTCTTTGAGATTAATGTGGTCGGGTAATGAAAGATCAGAAACATACGATTCAGAGGTTCTTGAAGGATTGGAACCAAATTCGGGTATCCGGGAGTTGACAATAGACGGATACATCGGAAGGGCTATTTCTCCGAGTTGGCTGGTCAAATTAGTCAATTTGACCAGTATCAAATTTCACACACTTGAAGAGTGTGAATATCTTCCACCACTTGGGACGTTAGCCAACCTTAAGAGTATTACTTTGTCTGGCATGGATTCTTTAAAGTGTTTCCATGACGAAGACAACTCTACATCGCGATACAAGATTCTCTTTCCTAGTTTACACAAGTTACACATATACAAGTGTTCATCTTTGGTTTCTTTGCCAAGCAACTTTCCAAAACTCCGGTACTTGGATATATCATATTGTGACAAATTACGTTCTCTACCAGGCGAAATAAAAAGTTTCAAGAATCTCAACAATATTACCATTAAAGATTGTAGAATTTTAAGCAGCAGGTGTCGAAAGGATATAGGAAAGGATTGGCCCAAAATTTCTCACATTCCTCATCTCGACATTGAAAGTCCACGGTAACACAACAACACTTTCTTTTTTTTTTTTTTTTCCTTCTTTAAAAAACTTCTTTTTCTATATGCAAAACACAAATATGTTACTATATATATATATATCTTAAAACATTTTAGATTATGTGGAGTACTAACTCACTTCTAATTATGGTTGTTTACAATAAAAAAATGTCTAGTTGTTGATTTTTCGAGTTGATGATGATTATTGCCCAAGTGAAAGAAAATATATTCTTTTCATGTGTCAAAATGTTTTATTATATCAGCCATGTTGATAATTTTTCAAAAGATAAAGCCACATCCAATATTGTTACTAATTCTAAATAACCACAAATAATTTGTTCACCAATCATATGAGTACAAATTGTTTGATTTACTTGGTTTAGTTTTTAACTGACATTAACATGGAGTTTGTGGCAAGCTAATGCTCATTTTATTTTGGATTTTGGTTAGATCTCAGTACGAGGTTGAAGACGAGCACAAGACCGATGAGAATGAGTTAATATCATATACAAGTCGTTTTTTTCCTACCTCTTTTCTTCCTACTAGAATGCTTTTCGGCCTCTCGTTTTGCTTATGCGCACTGGTTTGCTTAGTCGGAATAGGCTTCCTTTTAGCTTGTGTATTGTTGACCTCTTTTTTCTTCAACTTATGAACATATTCATGATAGGTAGTTCATGTATGTTGAGAGGTCTGCTGTATGATTAAACTCATCCGTGTTATTTTAAATTTATATTGTATCAATAAATTACAATAAAGTATGGTTACTCTTGTGCAAAAATAAGATCTTCATATTACCATATGTGTACGATGAATATACCACAGGAAAATTAGTTGTAATGGTTTCTTTGTTAGTACTATTTAAATTTAATGAAGCACATTAACCTATTGTTTAATAACAACCATGAAACGGTGAAGACAAATTTCAAGTTAAAGTGTTGGGTGCATGTCTCTGATAGCATAGCGGGTCAAGTCTTGAGTGCAGCAGAAAAACCACAAGTTACGAGCAAGCATCCAAGGAGGTCTTCTAGGACTTCAGTGGCTCCAATATGGCACAATAGTTACGTGATAGGTGGAACTCGTAAATTAGGATAGGATTATTGGGATTGTTTTGTATTTATCTTATTGCTTGTTTTTAGTAGTAGCATGTATGTATATATCTCTATATAGGATTAAGATCCTCTCAAGTTGAGTAAAACATGACTGATCATGTTCACCAATAACAAACAAGTTAAAAACTGATAGTATTTGACATACGTCCAATCTAAAACATTACTGAAGAAAAACAGATTCAATTGATAACAAAACACTTTTATTACTCACAAACAAGTTTTACAAACACCAGAAACTATTCTCAAACAGTTTTACTAACAAGAACAATAAATTTGATCTCAATCAAATATAACAATAACAGCAACAAGTGTTTGTATAACAGAATAAATGAACACTCCTTTGTCTTTCTCTTTATATAGCAGCAATAATTCTGAATAGAACCTTCAACTTTCACAAAGATGCTCAAAAGATCCCAAAGTATTAAATCACTCCACAAGACTACAAATACTTTCACTTCAAGTCCTCAAGAATCCCATAGACTTCAATATCAACTTCTCAAACATATCTCCAAATAAGCTAAAACACTTATACTGCAAACACAATAAGCACTTATCAGATACAAAATAAGCTCTAAGATTATTATTCTCAACATCCCCCTTAATATGATATCTGATATATGTCAAACATGTTAAGATTTTTAACCAAAAAATTATGTTGCAATGTATCCAACCCTTTTGTAAAGATATCTGCAATTTGATTTGCAGAATCTACCTTGATAGTTTTTATAACACCATTTAAAATTTTTCTCTAACAAAATGTAAATCTATCTCAAGGTGTTTGGTTCTTTCATGAAAAGTCAAGTTGATGACTATTTTAATAGCGACTTACTATCACAAAGAAAAAAAACGGTAAAAGAACATATATATTAAGATCTTTTAAAATTTTCAAAATCCAAATAACTTCACCTGTTATTGAGGCAAGAGCTCTATACTCGCTTGATGAGAGCTTTTTGAGTAGGTTGCTTTTTACTTTTCTAAGATAATAAAGACCCATTTAAGAAAACACAATAGCCATGAATGATCTTCTAGTCACAATACACTTAGCCCAATCAAGATCGGAAAAGCAAGAAGAGACATACCAAAATTCTTAGTAATATGAATACCCAAACTGGAGCTCATTTTAGATACCTAAGTATTTTAAAAGCTATTCGAGATGAGACTTAAGTGGAGAATGCATGAACCGACTCAAACAATGAACAACATAAGATATATCGGTCTAGTATTAGTCAAGTAAATAAGCTTGTCCATTAGTCAAGTAAATAACAAGTTTGGTATATAATGAATAATCACTTTTACTTTAAGTAAAGCCATTTTCAATAAGAGTAGATGTAAGTTTAGCATTCCATTGTCTAGGAGCTTGTTTTAAATCATATAAAGACTTTTAAGTCCAGATACCATATCACCTTCGTAGGACAACCCTTCTAGTAATTTCATTTATACGGTCTAAACAAGTTCACCTAAAGAAAAGCATTGCTAACATCAAGTTGAAAATAGCCAATTATTTTGAACAACAACATTGAGCAAGCATTCAACACCATCTTAACAACAGAGTAGCAAGTTTCATAATCTAATCCTTCTTTTGATTATACCTTAGCAACCACTCTAGCTTTATCATCTATTTCTCCATCGACTTATACTTTATCTTAAACACCCATTTACTTCCTATAGCTTTTCTACCAGAGGTAAAACAGTTGATCTCAAAAGTATCATTTCAATATAAAGCCTCAATTTCATTATTCAGCATCAATCCAATAGATAGATTTAGAAGTTCGTAGTTTTTTTGATTCATGACTTTATTTAACCGAATCAGAAACACATTTCTAGAGTTAAGTTTAATGATTCACAAAATTTTCAATTCCATACTTAACTTAGATTCAACAACAAAGTCATTATAGTTTCTTGGAAAACAGGTCTAGAAGACCTTCTCAAAGGTACTTCTTCCCGAATCGAGAATTTGAATCTTGATTCAAATTACCTCAATTATTGTTTTCCAAGTTGTAGTTACCATATCATCCTCATCAAAGAAGACACTACTATCATGCTATGATCAGCGATGGTGGTCTATACCAGATAAAGGAGAGTAGCTACTTCACTGGTGACTCCAATGTCACTCTCAGATTGGGTATACCTCTTTTCACCATGGTAGTTCAGAGTTTCAACATCAAAAGTTCAAATGATTTAAGTCTGAACAACATAAGATATATCGGTCTAAATGAACAAGTTCACCTAAAAGGAAAAATAGATTCAAAAATTTGACATCTCTAGAAAAGATGAACGATGCTCTAAGTAGCGGAAGCATTAGTTGATTCATGATATTGGCATCGCCGTAGCGTAAGCATGGAGTGAAAATATCGAGTCATTGATGCACTAATCATGATTTCTTTTGAGATGAATGTGTTAAGTGAGCATGCGGCTATGGATTGACCGCTTCATTACGATCACCGAAACGCCGCGCACCTACATACAACGATTAGCAATAAGTCGCATCGAAAGTGTCTTTGATCACTTCGTTGAATTGAGGTACACGCCCACGGTTGATCAAGACATGTACCGCCTGTGATCGGTATAATTCAAGAATTTCCTTGACGGGGTTTCGTACTGCTCTAGCTGTTCTCAAACCGAACATCTCAAAGAAGACAACACGTGAGTGAACCAAATAATTTTAAGTCCACCGATTGATGAAAAGAGATTTGAAAAACAATCGTGTATTGCTCAATAGAAATTGTTTTTGCAACAACAAGGTTTTATTGAAAATCAATTATCAACATAAGATATATCGGTCTAAATGAGTACACAAATGATGCTAGAGAAATGAGTTTATTAAGCACAACGACCGGTTTTTCAAAGGCATCCGTCAATCCATAACTCGAACCAGATTGATTCATGATTGAATCGCCCCATTGTTTCGCTCGCTTGTCACATGGTTGATCTATAATAGATCTCACATGCCACCTACTGTGGAGCTTGTTTGATGTTGGCTCTGTAGGCTTTCCATCTTCATTGTGAATATGTAAAACATCACTCGTGATGTTCGCAATACCACAAGGATAATGAGGACTAAGATATAATCTCTTTCACATCATGAAATGTAGTCTTCTATTGAAAGTGTCCTAATGAGATTTATTGATGATCTCGTGGCTCTAGACTCAATTTTGCATATTTGATCCCGGCTTCGAGACTGGGAGAGGGTCTCCTACTTCAATATCAACAATCTCTAAGAGAAAGTCGATAGATAATGTCGGTTCCCGTGAGAATGAAACAAGTCCTTTTAAGAGGAACTTGAGTGGTTTGGAAAGTTGAAGTGCAAGTCGTCCTTGGGTCCATGACGTCTTGTCTTCAATACCGATGTTACCATCAAGAGCATATGAAGTGAACCCGTTTGTCCTAAGGTTGAATTAATGGAGGCTATTTGTTTTCACCCTTTCTCATTCAATTCTTTTTAATTCTTCACCCCTTCAAGCTTACCGAGACTTCATAGCTAGAACCTTGTTGGGTTTATTCGATTACTAGCTCGGTCTTAGTCCGCACTCTTCCCATATCTCATTTTCTCCTTTTATCATCATACCTAAGGACTTCTACACTAACTAGTGGATTGTCCTGGGTAGATCCCTCCTGCTCGGCGGATCATGGGAACACATACCTAACCTTATCATCCTTATATCACCGTACATGAAGTAAAGTTGGTCGGTCTATTTGGTATTGTTCGTCGCCATTGGATCCAATTGAGAACCATTTGAAAATCAATTCGAGATACTTGTGATATATTATCAAAGCATTTTGTACTGAATTGTTTTTGATATTTTAGAACGAGAACCCCCTCATTATGTGCATCAAGTATGTGAAAATATTTTGCACACGGAGGCAAGAGAAAGAATTAACTTCTTTGATTACCATTTTCTAAAAGATATCAACATCACTTCCTCAACGGATCAAGTGGGAATAGCATTTCCGGAAGGATGAGGTTTCCATGAATTTGCTCCCCTCAATATGTGCCTCGAGGTTTAAAAGAGTTTTGCACATACTAGAGGAACCCGCGCATTGGGATAAATGATCACGCTTCAAGTCATAGGTTTAAGATAGGTGCTCCCCTCAACATGTGCGTTGAAAATTTGAAATCGTTTGTCACATGTGGCGGATAGCATGTACATCCTTTTATAACCATTTACCTAATTATCGGTTTAAATCCATTTAAATCACACATTCTCCCCGATCACAATTATCAAATCATTTGAAATTTGTGATCTCGTATAGATTTAAATTGATTTGAAAGCTTTTAAGGAGAATTGTGACTTGATTGTGAAAGCGTTTGAACCGATAAGGATCGGATTTTAAGACTTTAAACTCCATTTATAAAACATGCATGTATATCTTTTGAAAACAATTTTAATGCCAAATAACTTTTTAATTTAATTGAAATCATTCTCCCCTCAATCAATGACGAGGTTGTTGATTGAGATAGATTTTGACAAATAAGTCGATGATTATCAAAAATAGAGATTGAGTTATTTTTCAAAGCATTTAGTTTTCAGCAGATAGGAGTTTATAGAATCGAGCATAAGATTTGAAAACTTGGTAAGATATGGCTCTGTTCTTTCTTTAAAACCGGGTTATTGCCTCAAGATGACAATAAACCATTTTTTTCTCTTTCTCCCAAAACTATTTTTGATTTTTGATTTTTTTTTTTTTTTTTTTTTTTTTTTAAATAAAATTCGAACAACATCTAAGACCCGTGTCATTCTTTGAATGACAAAGACAAAGACCGTAGATATTATCGAACCGAAGAGCCATGACAAAATGACAATATTTTTTTTTGAAGAATTTTCAATTTTTTTTTTTTTTTTTTTTTTTTTTTTTTTAAATTTTATGGATTTTGAAAGTTTATATTTTTCTATTTTGTTTTCAAATATATATGTACAAGAGATAGATGAAGATAGACCTTTACTCCTCGCCTTCCTCAAAGACGTTTGAGAGTTCGTTGAAGGCTTTTCGGACCAAGACGTGGAAGAATAAACTCAAAACGTTCTCTTGGAAGAGCTTTGGTGAAAATGTCCGCTAACCGATATTCGACCTCACAAAATATAGTTCCACCACACCTTTTTCAACTTGTTCTCGATGAAATGATGTCGAATGTCGATATGCTTTGCTCTTGAGTGTTGAACGTTGTTGCATGAGAGAGCAATAGCACTTTATTATCACAAAGAGAGGATTTTGTTGAATTCAAAGCCATAGTCGACAATCGAGATCTCATCCATAAGACTTGAGCACAACAAGATGATATGGCTATGTATTCACCTCAGAGAGGAAATAGTACCTATTTGTCAAATCACACAAGTTCACCTAAAAGCAGCACCTCCACGCATTTCGACGTTAGATCATGCATGATCACATCTGATAGGTCATACATACCATCTCGGGCACCATAGTCCCATATTGATGGTACCATGGAGATACCGAAAGACCTGCTTAACTGCCGGGCGTGGCCCGCTGCATCCAGCACAAGTTGCTATGCACACAGAACAAATGTCCGTCTCTATAGTTGAGATACATCAGGGATCCAATCATACTCGATATTTCGGCTTGGTCAATCATGATCCCCGAGAGGTCCCTCATCTAGTTTGTTCGGCCATCATGGGGTGTCAACAGGGTCACATGAATCAAATCCAAATTTCTTTAAAATCTACATTGCATATTTAGATTGATTTATGAAGATGCCTCAGGGACTTTGTGAAATTTGTAATCCCAAGAAAATGACATTTGTCCCATCATTGACATTTGAAACTTTGAACTCATTTCATTTGAAAACGATCACATTCCATTGGGTCATCGAGGCAAAAATAATATCATCAACATAAATTTGAACATGAGTTAAATGTTTGCTCGACTTCACGGTGAACAATGTAGGATCAATCGCTCCTTTCTTGAATCCGGTTGAAAGAAGAAACTTTGAGAGTGTATCATACCAAGCCCTTGGAGCTTGCTTTAAACCGTAAAGAGCCTTCTTCAAACGATAAACGTGAGTAGGATGCTCTTGATTCACAAATCCTTCGGGTTGGTGGACGTGACGACTTCTTTAAGATCTCCGTTCGAAATGCCGTCTTTACATCCATCGATATACCACCATGTTCTTACTTGCGGCATTAGCCAAAAGATTACGATTGCCTCGATTCGAGCAAGCTGGAGCAAATGATTCTTCAAAGTCTATACCCTCCTCTTGACGATATCCTTTAGCAACCAATCGAGCCTTGTTTTTCAACACATCACCATGCTCATCAAGTTTTACTTTGAAGATCCATTTTAGAGCTATAATCATAGCACGCCCTGGAGCGGTACTAACTCCCATACATCAAGACGATCAAACTCATGAATTTCATCTTGCATAGCATTGAACCGACTATCTTCATTCATGGCGCTTTTAACGTCTTTTGGTTCGATCTTAGATAGTACGGAGTTGAAGAAGCACCATAAGGCATCGGTTGCGAGTTGCTTCCGGGTTGATCTGACAGACGAGAGGATAACCAATGATGTTGTCTAATGGATGATCGTGAGTCCATTTTACGAGGTGTTCATGTGGCATTTCTTGAGGAACGAGGTAGGCGAGTCGATGTCTCAAGAAGATGGTTACTGCGATGATTCAGGAGTAGCAAATATGTTTTCAAATGGAGCATCTTCGAGAGTCGCAAGGGATTAACTTCATCATTGATGCGAAACATTTCCATGATGTACATTTGAAGAATGATGATTTGTTGATGAGTGAAGGATCGCGAAGGTGCTTCTTGACTTACGATATTGAAACGATGGATTAACTTCATTCACTTGTATCCGAGCAACCTCATTGTAGGGATCGACACTTCATTAGTAGTGGACTCATCCAGTTCATCAAACATTGGATCAAACAATTTCTTTACATCATCTTCGGATGGAGGTACATATGGTGTTTCTTGAGAGGAGTTTGGAACAAGGGATGAACCAATAGGATTGTTATGAAGTGCGGTCATGAGTGGAGTTCAGAGCCATTTGACCGGTCGACTCATCAAAGCGAATGTGAATTGTTTCCATGATATTTCGGGTTCTTTTGTTGTAGATTCGGTATCCCTTTTTGTTTGGTGCATATCCTACAAATACTCCAATGTCGCCTTTAGCTCTAAGTTTGCCCAAGTCTTGACCCTCATTAGTTGGATAGCACAAGGCACCAAACACACGAAGGAAAGATAGATTGGGTTTCTGTTGTGACAAGTTCATATGGAGTTTTTCCATGAATGGTGTGAATCGGGAGCGATTTTGTGTAACATGCGGTGGCAATTGCTTGACCAGGAGAAACATTGGAACCTTTGAGTAAATCGGCATTGTTCTAGCGGCTTCAACAAGAGTACGATTTAGTCTTTCAACTACACCGCTTACTGAGGGGTTCGTGGAACACTTCTTTGATGGTCGATTCCAATGCTTTCATAGAATTCACTAAGTTGTTTGTTGACAAACTCGGTTCCATTATGCATCCGATAATTCGGCGGTCTTGTTTAGTCTAACCTGCATGAACTATCACAAGGTAGCACCATTGTCCCGAGCTTGAGCCAAGTTCACATATATATTAAGATCTTTTAAAATTTTCAAAATCCAAATAACTTCACATCGGTGTTATGATTGATCGACTTGTAGTTCTTTATCAAGCTCACAGTTGAAGTATGATCACTTAAAGGAAAAGTTTTTCTAGTTTGCTTAGCCCTTTGAAAAATTTCACAAACCATGTTTTGATCTTTTGAATTAAATTTCAAATCATGTTTTAAAACATTTAGAATAGGGTCTGCAGGGTGACCAAGTCTGCAGTTCCAGTCAAATTGAGAAAGAAAAGATTGAAAAAGAGAGTTATTACTTTTAAATGAGATACCTCCAGAATTGAAATAATATAAACCACCTGACTGATTACCAGTCCCTAGAACTTTTCCCAGATTCAAATCCTGATTCAAGAAATAACATTTATTCTCATCTAAGGCAACCATAATTTTATTATCTTTAGCAAGTTTATGAACAGAAATTAAAGTGATACAATATTCTGGTATAACCAGAATATCATATAATATTAAAGAATCAGTTAATTTGAGATTTCCAATCTTGGTAATAAAAGCTTCTGTGCCATTAGGATGACCAACCTTTATCTTAAGATGAGAAATATCAAAAACATTTATTAATTCCTTGACACAATGTGTCATATGCTGGTTAGCACCAGAATCCACAATTTTTCCATTAGAAGTAAGTTTAGATTTCAAATTACAATTTGTTGAAAAAAACTTATGAAAATTCTGATTAAAAACTATGCTATTATTAAAATAAGTATCCGCCATATTGTCCCCTGCATAATGTTTCCTTTGAGTGTATTGTCTTTGATGAGAGAAATGAGAGTAGTAAGTTGTTCATCCAGAAATCCGAAGATGAACTAGACCCAACCGAGTTATTATTAGAAAACTTTTGGTAGTATTCGAGGTCTATTATCGTTACCCTTTTTTCCAAAAGTTGGAGGATACCCAATCAATTTAAAACATCTTTCTTGAGTATGGCCATTAAAACCACAATTTTTACAAACAAGAGTAGAACCAATATTCAGCAGGATTATTAAATTGAGCATTCTGATTAACAGGTCTAAAAGATTGACTAGTCTGATTATTACTCTGATTCACAACTCTAGAAGTAAAAGCAGAATTATGATTTCTACTGGTATTTCCAGACACAACATTCCTATGATTCTCCTCAGTACAGATAATAGCATAAGCACCTTTAACATCATACAAAGGATTTCTAGAAAGAATATTACTTCTTATTTGCATATAAGTATCATCCAATCCCATTAAAAATTGCATTAATTTCATAAGTTGATTATGCTTTTTAAAATCATCAGCAGCATGACAAGGGCATCTAGGTAACTAAACCATAGCATCAAATTGTTTTCACAAAGTACTCAATTTAATAAAATATTCAGAAATAGGAGTACCATTACGAGTCAATGAATTTATCTTATGATGTAAATTAAAGGTTACGAAACCACATCGGATGCACTTTTAGAAAAGATTTGTCCAAGAAACAAATCTTCGAGATGGAATTTAGAATCCATCCCAAAACAATAGCATTAACCACATCGTCCCACCGCTACCCAAAACTTCATCAAGATTGGACCTTCTACATGTTCCATCAATAAAACCAGATTTATTTTTCCTTCTAATGCTAAAAGCATTGCACAAGACCAATCATTATAATTTTCGGTTCCTTTGAGTTTTATTGAAACAACGGTTAAAGAAGCGAAATGATTTGGATGTAAACATAGAGGATGACTCAAATCCAATTTACTTATTAAAGTGTCGAGGTTATCGAGTTCATACTCATCATCGGTATAACCATGGACGAATTATGAGCAGACATTATATCAAGAAAAAGAAATCAAGCACATAAATAAGTAGAAAGTAGTTCCCAGGCTTTCCTTGCCACTAAAGTGGTAGGTGAAGGGCGCACACAAGCACACAACAAGTAAAAAAGAACAATGAATCAGAAAGAAACAAACTACTCAACCAACAACCAATCACAACTTCCAATAATCCCAAATACTATCCTCCCAAGAATCTAAGCGAGAAAAAAAGAACTGAAATTAAAAGAGAAGAGTGTGAGAGGTGTTACAGAGCACGCAAGAAAATACAGTAGCTGAATATCAGACCTACTATACCCTAGATTCACTTAGTCTAGGGATATAGCAGATATACAGCAAGAACCCAAAACCAAGATCCAAGAACCACCAAACTCTAATTTTCGAATTAGGGCAAATCACCGTAACCACTTTCAAACTTAACCAAATCACGGATCTATCGATTAAAGAAACTTAATCGATCTCGAAACCTTTAATCACAAAAGCCCCAATTTCACCAAACCCTAATTTTCTCAAAAATTAGGCGTTTATCAAAAAGCTTAAAGATCTATGAAATCAACAACAAGCTCTATCAATTAACACAAACTAATTGAGAAATCAGCTTACGAATTAACAAAACCTCAATTTTAACGAAACCCTAATTTTTCAAAAAAGATTTTTAGAGCAACGTGGCTCTGATAGCATGAAGAAAAATAGATTCAATTGATAATGTGGAAAACTAGAAGTAGATTGAATTGTTCCCGCTTCAACGGTTTGGTGAGGACGTCGGCTATGTTGTCTTCGGAAGCTACCTTCTCAATAGAGATGTTCCTCTTTTGAACATTGTCTCTTAAAAAGTGATGGCGGATCTCTATATGCTTTGTGCGAGAATGTAATATCGGTTCTTGCTTAAATCGATGGCACCTTTGTTGTAATATAGAATGGCTATGTCACTTAGATGAATGTCATAGTCAACTAACGCTTGTTTCATCCATAGTGCTTGTTGGCATGCTTTGCGGCGGAGACATATTCGGCTTGGTTGTTGATATTGCTAATGTCGTTTGTTTCTTTGAGAACCAAGATGTTAAACAACATCCCATGAAAGTACATACCCCACTTGTACTTTTTCGTTCAACATAATCACCTGCATGGTCAGAATCTGCATATACAATTGTTTCTACTCCCGTACCCTTAGGATACCATAATCCTAATTAAGTCGTACCCTTAATGTATCTAAATATCCTTTTGACGGCTTCTAGATGTGATGTTTTAGGATCTTCTTGAAACCTAGCACATAGACAAACACTAAACATGATATCCGGCCGACTAGTCGTGAGGTAGAGAAGACTACCAATCATGCCATGATATTTTGTGTTATCAACGGATTCGCCGTCTTCATCTTTTGTGAGTTTAGTGTCGGATGACATTGGTGTCCTAATTGGTTTGACTCTTCTAAACCGAATTTCTTTAACATTTCTTTAATGTATTTAGATAGATTAAAGAAGATACCATCTTCTACTTGTTTAATTTGTAGACCAATTTGTAACCAAGAAACTAAATTCTCCCATCATACTCATCTCGAACTCGTCATGCATGATTTTAGAGAAATCATCACACATGTCTTGACAAGTAGATCCGAATATAATATCATCTACATATATTTGAACAATGATTATATGTGACTCCCTTTTCTTAGTAAAAAGTGTGTTATCAACTAACCCCATGGTGTAGTTGTGTTTGATTAAGAACAACTTGAGTCTATCATACCAAGCTTTTGGAGCTTGTTTAAGACCGTAAAGGGCTTTCTTTAGCTTATACACATGTTTAGGTTTTTCAAAATCGATGAAGCCCGGAGGTTGAGCTACATATACTTCTTCATTAATAAAACCATTTAGAAAAGCACTTTTGACATCCATTTGATAAATCTTAAGATCATTAGCACAAGCATAAGCAAGAAGTATTCTTATAGATTCTAATCTAGCCACGGGGGCATAGGTTTCATCAAAGTCTATTCCTTCTTGTTGATTATACCCTTGGGCAACGAGTCTAGCTTTGTTTCTAGACACTACACCGTTTGCATCTAACTTGTTTTTATAAACCCATTTGGTTTCTATTATGGTTTGATTACTAGGTGGAGGGACAAGTGTCCAAACATCATTAGAAACAAATAGATTTAACTCTTCTTGCATGGCCATTACCCAACTTTCATCTTTTATGGCTTCTTGTGTATTCTTAGGTTCTATGGTTGAGACAAAACTAAACAAGCTACTTTGGTTTTGAACTTGAGACCTTAAAGTTCTTTCATTTAGCTTTCCTATGACCTTATCTACGGGGTGATCTTTGGACTCTTTAATATTTATGATTTCATCATTTAAAGGTTCTTCTTCTTTGTTTATCTTTTCTTTATTACAATAGCTTCACTTTCGACAATCTCATCATCGACAAGAGGTGGAGAGGGTTTGGGTGGACTTTCATCAAATTTAACGTTTAATGACTCTTCAAACTTCATTGTTTATTTATTTAATATGACGTAGGCTTTGCTATTAGGAGAATAACCTAAAAAGATACCTTCGGTTGATTTAGGATCAAATTTTGTAAGGTAATCTTTAGTGTTGAGTAGAAAACATTTTCTACCAAAGACTCTAAAGTGATCTAACGTAGGCTTTTTGCCTCGAAGTAACTCGTATGGAGTTTTACCTAAAATTTTTCTAATTAAGACTCGATTAAGTATGTATGTTGAGGTATCAGCGGCATTGCACCAAAACTTTTGAGGTATGGATTGCTCATTTAGCATGGTGCGACTCATTTCTTGTAGGGTTCTATTCTTTCTTTCAACTACTCCATTCGATTGTGGAGTGCGAGGAACCGAGAAGTTGTGAGTAATACCATTAGCATCACAAAAAGCTCCAAATTGCACTTCATTATCGAATTCCCTACCATGATCCGTTCTAATAGACACTATAGGACTTCCTAGTTGTCTTTGGATTTTCTTACTTAATATTTCAAAATGATTGAATGTTTCGCTTTTGTTCTTTAAGAATTTAGTCCATGTGTACCTAGAATAATCATCCACTATAACCAAAGTGTAGTAGTTGCCTCCATAACTTTGGATAGCGGATGGACCAAATAAATTCATGTGTAGTAACTCGAGACACTTAGTTGTAGACACCATGTTTTTAGCTTTGTGACTAGAATGGACTTGTTTTCCTATGTTACAAGCATCACAAAAGTGATGTTCATATTTTAATTTCGGTAGATCTCTTACTAGATCTTTGGATGATAGCGATTGAAGAAGCCGCATATTGGCATGACCCAATCTTCGATGCCATAAGGTCGAAGTATCATCCATATAGGTAAGACAAAGTTTGTCTTTAGGTTCTTTACCAATTTTAATGACGTAGACTCCATGTTTCCTAATTCCTCTACCAATGGTGATGCCGTTTTTAATATCTTACTCTCGGTTTCGGTAAAAGTACATTGCACTTTTTATCACATATTTGTTCTATACTTAAGAGGTTAAAGTTTAGGTTTTATACTTGACACACATCGTTAATGGTTAGAGATTTGTTAGAAATCGTACCTTTACCGATAATTTTGCTTTGCTATTTCCAAACACCACATTTCCTCCATTGAAGGATTCATATGTGGAGAATAGATCTTTATTGCGGTCATGTGCCTCGTGCACCCGCTATCCTTGACCCATTTATCCGGATCTAGGTCGACCTTTAAGCACACCTAAGAAAACAATTAACTCAAAGTTTGGTCCCCATTTTTCATGGGTCCATTAGTGTTAAACATTCCATTCTTGTTAGACATGTATGGATAAGGTGAATATGCATTCCATGGTGCAAAGTTTTGAAATGGAAAACCATTTTGCATATTTGGGTTCCATCCCATTTGATGGTTACTTCTCGGGTAAATATTATTAGGTCTCCTAGATGTGTTTGGTTTTGAAAATGATGGACCTTTGTTTCTTACAAAACTTTGATTATATCTTGGGGGTGGTTGTCTAATGGTGATATGAGTTGGTTTCTTCTTATTAACGATGACAAAATTAGTTCTAGAAGAGGAAGCTATGTTATTACCACTATTTGCTTTAGCAGACCCATGGATCCCTGGCTGTACACTACATGGTTTCCTTTTTGTGGGATCCGTGGGATCCGCCACAACAGTGGCTTGTTTTTCTATTGCTTTTACAAATTGTGTTTCTTTGTTTTCACTAGTTGACGCATTAAGTTGCTGAATACCTAAACCTTTTTGGTTGTTTCCTGTTTTAACACTATCTAATATCATATCTAGAGTATTAGTACTCATTCTAGCAATATTAGAATCTAGTTGATCAACTAGTGTTTGAAGTTGAACACAAAGTTCACATTCGCCACTTGCTATCTTGCCCTTTTCTAGACGTTTCAATTTTGCACTTAACTCTATGACTTCCTTATCTAAACGTTGGTTTTGATTTTTTAAAAACTTGTTTTTATTGATTACTTTTAAACTAATTTTGCAAAGTTTATTATATTCATTATGCAATGAGTCATCATCTATTGATGAGCTACTATAGTATTCGTGACATACCTCGTCATTTGCCATGAGACAAATTTCTTCGTCCTCCTCCTCGCTCATTCCCCACGAGCCGCTCACGAATGCCTTTTGATCATCGCGTTTGGGACACTTACCAATAAAGTGGTTTGGGTCCCTACATTTAAAGCAAGCATGATCATCCCTTGGCTTCTCGTCCTCTTTTCTTTTTCGGAATCCTTTCTTGTCGTCATACGGTTGTTTGACGTATCTTCCCTTCCTTCTAAAGAACTTTTTGAAGTCCCTTACCGCCATGGCATACTCCTCATCATCACTATCCGAAGAGGAGTTCTCTTGATCACTTGTGGCCTTCTTGGCTTTGAGGGCAAGATATTTGTGCTTCTCTTTCACTTTTGAGGCTTCGGAATCCTTAGCAAGGACAAGCTCATAGACCTTTAAATTGCCTAAGAGTTCATCAAGGGTGAGAATTGTCAAATATTTTGACTCTTCGATTGCCGTCACCTTAGATCTCCACTTGGATGGAAGTGCCCTTAGATATCTCCTAACATGGTTACGGCTAGAGAAAGATTCATCAAGTGCTTGTAAAGATGTAATTATAGTATTAAAGTTAGCAAAAGAATGATCTATAGTTTCCTCATCCGATATTGAAAATTGTTCATATTGTTGAACATATAGATCTATTTTATTGTTTTTCACTTGTTGATTACCTTGATGAGTTACAACTAAAGAGTTCCAAATTTCTTTAGAGGTTTTGAGCATGGAGATTCTTTCGAATTCCTTTTTGGGTAAAGCATTATACAAAACCATTTTAGCTTCACTATTTTTGGAAAGCTTTTTCTTAATTTCATCGGAGAGTTTATCATGAGGTATGTTAACTAAAACTCCATTTTCATCTTTTGAGGTGGCTTCAAAATCGCCTTCAACAATGATGTACCAAAGATCATATCTTTAGACTTCACATACATTTCGAATCTATTTTTCCAATATATTAAACCATTAGTTTCAAGTAGTGGTGGTCGTTGCATAGATTGCCCTTCCTTGTAGTTTTCAGAACCCATAGTGATCGAAAAGTTTTTAAAATACGGTTTACTTTAAAACTTTTATAAACTTAGCTCTTGATGCCAATTGTGGAAAACTAGAAGGGGGGGGGGTTGAATAGTTTTGCCGATTTTAAGTTAGTTTCTAAAAACTTTAGATTCAATGTTATGTGAAATCGTATGGATGAAGATAAAGTATAGATCTAAGAGTAATGCAAGTAAATAAAGTAAAGCAAGGGAAAGAAATGACAAAACCGATTTATAGTGGTTCGGCTACAAGGACACCTTCCTTTCCCTACTCCACTCCCTGAGTCACCTACTCGAGAGTTCAAGCACTATGTCAACAAACTCCTTCAACTTGGTGGAGAAGACTTCACAACGTTGCTTACACCTTTTTCCGGTACAAAGCTAAATACCGAGTCTGTAACACGGAGGACCAAACCAACACGACTATTTCACAACAACTATGTGAAATATCAAGTACAAGATCTTTGCTACGGAAATCTTGTGGAGAAACAAATCAATCAAGGACCCCTTGCTTGGATGACTTGTAGTAAGCTCGTGATCTCGCCTTAGAGAAGGACCTATATGAGAATCACAATAGAAGAAAGAAGAACAACTCTCTAGATCAAGTGATCTTTTGTTAGAAGAGAGTAAGAGTATATGAGAGAGTTAGTAAGAAGAGGGGTGAAGAGAAATGAAGAAATGGCTCTCTATTTATAGGCAAAATCTTGCCACTGTTCCGTGGGACGCTCCTCTTTGCCCATGGGTTTTTTGGTTATGGGTCATGGGTCATGGGTTATGGGTTAGTCCATGGGTATTTCATTAGATACAATGTATCGATGCAATGCATCTAGTCAAATGGATATGGGTCAATACCATAGGTTATGGATATACTCCATTGGTTGTGATTTTTACCCATCCTAATAAACTATTACAACAAATGATTTATTACAACAATTTGTATTAAATGATTATATGTAAATGCTTTACAAAAATAACATGTATCCTTATAATTTTACTTATGATAACATTATATTTGTTATCAACAAAACACAAAGAGATCGCTAAATATTAATAAACGTTTTTACGGTTTATTTGTATTACTGTAACAGATAACAAAACACTTTTATTACTCACAAACAAGTTTTACAAACACCAGAAACTATTCTCAAACACTTTTACTAACAAGAACAATATATTTGATCTCAATCAAATATATCAATAACAGCAACAAGTGTTTTGATCAAGTGAATCTAGAACACAAACTAGGGTTTACAAGAGAGCAGTTTTTAGAGAGAGATTTAGGAGAGAGAGAGTCGAATATCAGAATAAATGAAGACTCCTTTGTCTTTCTCTTTATATACCAGCAATAATTCTGAATAGAACCTTCAACTTTCACAAAGATGCTGAAAAGATCCCAAAATTAAATCAGCTCCACAAGACTACAAGTACTTTCACTTCAAGTCCCTCAAGAATCTCATAGACTTCAATATCAACTTCTCAACATATATCTCCAAATAAGTTAAAACACTTATACTGCAAACAAAATAAGCACTTATCAGATACAAAATAAGCTCTAAGATTATTATTCTCAACATCCCCCCTTAATATGGATTTACCTGCTGAAAGGCAAGAAAGAATGACAAAGGATTATGCTTTAATTGTGACAGAAGTATCTAAGAGGGCACTCGAAGGTTTTTACTTCTCATGATGTCATGAAATGATGAGTACGAAGGTCACGAGAGTTATCAGGTCACTAAGGTAGAGATGAGCAAAAGAGCCAATTGAGAGTGGAGATGTATCGATCTTAAATACATTAGTTAGTCATGGCGGTCCACGATTATTATAACTATGGGGGGGCGATTGGAAAGAGTGAGGTTTATATATTAATTGATAGTGCAACACACATAACCTCATGCAACCTAGCGTAGTGGAGAAATTGTAATAGTGGTGAAATTGTAACTTCTAGTTAAGGCGACTAAGGTAGTGTTTGATAACAACTTAATGTGTCTTAATTGAAAAATAGGTAAGTTAATTAAGTCTGCAAATGGATGTTTGTTTAGTGCTTAAAACTAACATATGACCTCATAGAAAAATCCAGGGAGATGAGGGTCGAGTAATTAAGTCTATCCATTTTATCCTAATTTTACATATTTACCCTCCCACTTCTTAACCTTATTTCAAATAAAAGGGTATAACAATATTTTTTTCTAATTCACACATTTTATTCCGCACACTAAACAAACAACCATTTATTCATCTATAAACAGACAATATATATATCTATACAGACACTTTAATTTAACAGGACTTAATAAAAAAACTAAACAAACATGCCCTAAGGCTTTAAGGTTTACATAAGTAGAGGTGATACTTTACTTTGTGAGACTGTTTGCTCGATGATCACGATAGCGATGCAAGGTCTCTCGGTTGATGAGGATCTCTTTGTGTTGTCAATGAAGGGAGCTGAAGTTGTATTGGGCAGTGGCTACAAAAATTAGGCAAAGTGACACATGATTATTCTAAACGGACCATGGAATTTGTCACTCGCGGGAAAAATCATATTTTGAGAGGAGATTAGTCACTAAGGGTTAAAAAAATAATCTTTGATCAGATGCAAGTGTTAATGAGCATCGAGGATGCGTATGAACTATATCAATTATATTCGACACGGGCTAAGGAAATCAAATCCATGGAGGTGGTTGAGAAACCACTAGAAGTTCACCCTGTTTATCCAGGAGTTACTCGACCAATATCGACAATTGTTCCAGACTCCCTCTACTCTACCTCCACACGGTCTTATTGATCACAAGATCTATCTTCTGCTAAACACGAAGCCTGTTAACATACGTCCTTACTGTTACCAGCATTGTCAAAAAAATGAAATTGAAAAAGTTACTGAGATGTTAGATCAAGGAATCATAAGGTTTAGTCAGAGCACTTTTTCTTCCCCAATTTTGTTGGTTAAGAAAAAGTTTGAGAGCTACTAATTTTGTATGGATTATCGAGCATTAAAAGCGGTAACCATAAAGGACAAGTCTCCAATATCAACAATGGACGACGTGTTTGATGAATTTCTTTTGGGGGCGGGGCTACGAGATTAACAGATTCGTGTCCATGATAGGGATATTTATAAAACATCCTTTCGGATGCACGAGGTAGTGATGCCGTTTGGGCTCACCAATGCGCCATCAATGTTTCAGGCTACTATGAATCAAATCTTTTCAACATTTACAAAAAATTGTGATTGTTTTCTTTGACGACATCTTAATTTATATAGTATCAGATATCTTTTATTTTATTAGAATATTGATTGCTATCCTCTCCATGTTTAGAGGAACTATTTACGGCAATTAAGTTAATGCCATCCTTATATATTTACTCATTGTATGTTGAAAGATCAATAAGAAAACATTCGTATTTTCCTCCTGCAAAATCCATTATGGTACCAGAGCAGGCTTCACAAAACTAGCTCTCAATCTTGATCCAAGAAAATGGCAGGAGGCGATAACCATGAAAAAAACAAAGATGGAGAGGGTTCTAGCGGTGGGATCACATACGACTCACCATATTACCTTCACCCATCAGACTATCCCAAACAACTACACGTGAACGAGGTTCTCACTGACAACAACTTCACTGATTGGAACCAAGAGATGACGAATTTTTTGTTTGCCAAAAACAAAATCGAGTTCGTTGATGGGACAGTCAAGAAACCCGAAAAGACTTCCAAGGACTACATGCCATGGATGCGAGTTGAAGCTATGATAAAGGGTTGGTTAATAGCCACCATGGAAAAGAACATACAAAATAGCGTCAAGTATGAAGGTATGGCGTCGGAGATGTGGTCAGATCTAAATGAACGATTTGGAAAAGAAAGTGCTCCTAGGGCGTACGAATTGAAATAGAAGATTGCCTCTACTAGACAAGGCGACGCTTCTGTATCAACTTATTTTACTCAGTTGCGGTCCATATGGGATGAAACTCAGTCCATCTATCCCTTTCCCTGATGTTCTTGCAACAAGTGTGAATGTGACATTGGTAAAAAGATCAGTGAATATCAAGAAAATGAACGCCTCTATGAATTTTGATGGGGTTGGATGTCGGAATCTCCGTCATTAGAACCCAAATCTTGGCAACAAAACCGGTTCCTTCACTTGGAACTGCCTACCACATGGTTGCTGAAGACGAGAGGCAAAGAGCTATCTCGAATGAAAATACAAGTCCACATGAATCTGCTGCATTCAAAGCCTTCCAAAGATGGAATGGTCCTCCAAGCACGAATAAAGAAAGAAGTGGAACCAAGGCTGTAAAGGATGGGACCCAGCACTGCAGTGAATGCAATAAAGATGGCCATAAGCGTGAAGGTTGCTTTAACCTGATCGGTTATCCAGAATGTTGGCCCGGAAAGAAAGGAGAAAGGGCAAAAGGGAAGGCCGGGTATGTCGAGACAGAGACGAGTCCCATTCCAGGTTTGACAAACGAAGATTACCAATATTTCTTGAAGCATTTTTCTAGAACAGGTAACATGGCTCATAAAGAAGACGAAGAAGGTGAGTGGATTCTTGATTCAGGTTGCACCGAATACATTACTTGTTTTGTCTAATGCTCTTGTTAACAAGAAAACAAATCATTTCAAATCTCCTGTTGTTATTCCAAATGGGGATTCCATTCCAGTTAAAGGGAAAGGGGATTGTGTTCTTCCAGGGGGAACAAAAGTGAATGGAGTCCTTTATGTTCCAGATTTCAAATGCAACCTCTTTTCTGTTAGTCGCCTTTGTCGCGACCTCCAATGTTCCATGTCGTTTTTTCCTGATTTCTGTATCATGCAGGGGCTAAAGAAGAGGAACTTGATTGGTGCGGGGAAATGTCGAGGGGGACTGTACCGAATGAAGATGATTCAAGGAAGAAAGGCTATGGCAACCACCACTGAGACGTGGCACAGAAGACTTGGGCACGCTTCAAAGGGAAAGCTTGCTAAGATGGATTTTCTCAAAAGTAGCATTAATAATCTGGGTAATTCTTGTGATTCTTGTGCCAAGGCAAAACATACTACCTTTTCCTTCCAGTTTTATTAAAACTAAAGCTTCATTTGAATTAATTCATTATGATATTTGGGAAGGTTATCGAGTGCCGTCATATACAAAAGCCAATTATTTTCTTACAATAGTAGACGATTTTAGTAGAGCGGTATGGATATTTCTTCTTAAACACAAAAGTGAGGCAAGGCAATACCTCAAAAATTTTCACAAAATGATTGAGGTACAATTTGAGAAACAGATCAAGAGGGTCAGGTGTGATAATGGTAGGGAATTCACATCCAATAACATGCTTGAATTTTACAATGAAAAAGGAATTTTGTTAGAAACCACGTGTCCCCATACCCCTCAATAAAATGGTGTTGTTGAGAGGAAACATCGACACTTACTTGAAACCGCTCATGCCTTAATGATCGGTGCAAACATTCCTAAAAGATTTTGGGGAGAATGTATTTTAACCACGGCGTATGTAATTAATCGCCTCCTATCCAAGGTTATTAAAAATAGAACCCCTTTTGAGTTAATTTGGAATGAAAAGCCGGATTATGACTTTCTAAGGGTTTTTGGGTGTTTGGTTTACTTTAAAAACACTAACACGAAAGGAGACAAGTTTGAAGAGAGGGGGAAGCCTGGGGTCTTCCTTGGATATCCTCCTAGAACTAAAGGTTATAAAATTCTTGACCTCGAGACTAAGAAAATAATAATCAGTAGAGATGTCAATTTTCATGAAGAAAATTTTCCTTTCAAAAATATCCAAGGAAACGATGAAGGTGGACCGAGGAACCGACAATATGTCACGACTGTCATTGTCATGATGAACAAGTTTCGGCACAAAACAAGGAACAAAACTCAATGGGGTTAGATCAACGAATGGGCCATGACCAAACCAATGAACCAAACGGCCCACATGAAACTGATAATGAAACAAATGATGAAGGGCAGGTAAACAATGATGGCTTTGAAGCCAATGAATCGAATGAAGAAGAAAAAGTCCAAGTCGAAACCAGACCAACTCGAGCAAGAACTCAGCCATCAAAATTCAAGGATTTCATTGTACAAGTTCCCCTCTTGGTTAATCACCCGGCATCAACATCCAAGCAAGTCGCCTCTACGGTATGCCACCCAATCTCTAATTTTGTTTCCTATGATAAGTTTTCCACTAATCATAAGGCTTTTTTATCGGCTATCACTAACAATGAGGAGCCCAAGTGCTTCAAACAAGCTGCTCAATACTCTCGTTGGAGTGAAGCCATGCAAAACGAGATAAAAGCTCTGGAGAAAAATGGAACTTGGAGCTTGGAAGATTTGCCTGAAGGTAAGCGAGCTATAGACTCGAAATGGGTTTATAAAATCAAGTTCAAACCAAATGGTGAAGTTGAAAGGTACAAGGCTCATTTGGTTGCAAAGGGATTCACTCAAATGGAAGGGGTAGATTATCACGACACGTTCGCACCCGTAGCTAAACTAGTTACAGTTCGAACTTTATTAACAATGGCCGTAAAGAGGAATTGGATTATTCATCAACTTGACGTGAACAACGCCTTTTTACATGGGGATCTTGATGAGGAAGTTTACATGAATATTCCTCAAGGATTTTTTAAAGATGATGAGACTCGAGTGTGTCGTCATGAGAAAGTCCTTATACGGATTAAAGCAAGAGTCACGCAATTGGTATCACAAGTTCACCACTTTCCTCCTCGGTTTGGGTTTCAGACAGTCAAAGGCGGATCATTCTTTGTTCACTTATGAAACCGCTAGTACAACAGTGGTTGTTCTGATCTATGTGGACGACATCATCATCACTGGAAATTGTCTCAACAAAATTCAAGAAATCAAGAAGCAACTTGACAAAGAATTTAGTGTGAAAGATCTTGGCCCGTTGAAGTACTTTCTTGGGATAGAAGTAGCCAAAACAAGTGATGGTCTGGTTTTAAGCCAACGAAAATATACATTAGACATTTTAAAGGATAGTGGGAAACTAAGCTGTAAACCGAGTTCCTTTCCTATTGAGCATGGCTTGAAACAAGACAAAGGTGAAATGAACCAAGTATTGATGCAAGTCAATATCGTCGTCTGATTGGATGACTTTTGTAACTTCAAGCTACACGACCAGATATCACCTATTATGTCAATGTCTTAAGCCAATTTGTAGCTGATCCAAGACACAACCATTTGGAGGCAGTGATGTTGAGTTTATGATATATAAAATACAATAAAACATAAAGACATCAAGAGTACACAACGGAAGACTTAAGATCATAACAAATAAATTAATTAACTGAAAGTATGCGTAACGTACCTCTTTCGAATGTCAAATCCCTCGAGCAAAGCAAAACAACCCTCGAGCAAAGCAAAACAAAGAAGTACTTATTGGTGTAAGAATAATGTCTTACAACCACGTTCTTGTACACACGAATTAACCAAACGAATCAAGCGATTGCTAGATCTAACACAAGTCCTCGTTTATGAAAAACGAAACCAAACTCCCTTACAATTGGGGTGTTTGGCCGAATATTGGACTAGAGAGAGGAGAGGAGAGATCTAGGGTTAATTCAATGCACAAGTGTATGAAACCCTAGAACCTAACCCTATTTATATACTAGTAGGTAAACTTAGAGAACAAGTTTATGAATTAGGGCTTTGGAAGGCCCCTATGGCCGGCCATGTAGACAAGCCCAAAGAAAATCCATAACTTTTCCAAGTTTTCCATTTCTAGTCCTTTTTCTTTTCATTTAACGGTCATTAGTCATTTTTCCGTTAAATACTTAACGATCGTTAACCGGACTTAATGTGTAATAATTAATCGTAAACATAAACATTAATTATTAACTTTAATTCTCATTCGCTAATGTGTGCAATCCGTGGTCACGAGTTCGAATCCGGACATTCACATGTTTGTAAATATATACATTTCCAACACTCCCACTGGATATGTTTACAAAGCGTGAAATGACATTGGTTAGCGTCTAGCAACACGCCAATGCCCCGGTACAACTCGTGTATGGTTTTCTAGAGAAAACCAAGTTTGATGATTCATCATCATATTCATCCTTTGTTTCTAATACCATGTTAATAATAATATGGATCTTACTCATTTCTTAATTAACTATTCATTTCTCGCTTTATATGATTTATTAAGATTACCAATTCTTACGAGCGAAGACCTTGGGTATGGCCATACAAACATCTTAACAATCCTACGAGGGCCCAAGAGTATTATACTTCAAAATAAATTTGAAGGAAACAAATCCCATTTTGACTACAAGCGAGATTCATAAATTTCGCAACACTTCGAAAACAACCCTTATAACTACCGATTCACGTATAACGTTAGATTGCTTCACAAAATGCACTACATCCATGACATATCTCTTGTATCTCAAGTCAGAGGATAAATATCCATGATATACTTAATGACAAAGATCCACAAAGTATCATCATGCGGGTGGGATAAGTCCTATACTCAATCCATTGAATATCATCTGAAATAAGCCATGCTACGCATCAATATACTTTCAAGTATATTCTAACTAATACTCAGATTTGTCTTAATTCAATATCATTCCCATGTTATTGATTGACAACGGACTATTTAGAATAACTTAAGTTATTCAAGGATTTAAACATGCAAATCTGAGGACACAATATTATAAATGAAATTAAACTTATCTTGTACTTTAATTCATTATAAATAATAATTGTTTAACATCCTTTATCCAAATACTAAATAGATCAATGCATGATAATACTAGTTAATGAATTTTGCCACAAGTCATGAAAATCATACTTGTTGACAAGGCATAATTTCAATTAACTTTGATCTATAGGAATTTTGAGAATACTTATTTCAAGAATTCAATAAGTGAATTTCTTGTATATGTTACACATATCTTGATATTGTCATATCATTCCATAAGGTGCGCGATAACCCGAACCACCCTTTATGACAATTATCTTTCAAAACTTTAAAGTTTTAAAATATTCTTTATTCTTTAATGTATAATGCAACTATGCTCTTGGCATAAATAGTCAACATGGTCATCATCAAGGATACCATGACTAGAATTGAGTGTCATCTCAATTATACCAAAGATCATTGTATACAACAATATGCTCTTTAAACATCCGTAAACTTGACGGTTATAGTGTAATGTTGGTGCCTACCAAACTCAAGTTTGTTGGCAATGACAATTATGAAATAATTGCCATATATTCGTCCATAGAATCTAGGAGCATATCCGATGTGGAATGTGATTCTAAATCCAAACATATTCCTTTTAAAATATTTATTACACTAACAACTTTCAATGTTGTCAAATCATCTTGTAACCAAGCATGACACAACAATCTTATACACAACATGATGTACATGATGAATCTTCAAGTTAAACTTTAAGACCTCATTCATATTATATCTTGTTAAAGATATGTATTTATCATGTTTTATTAGACTCATTTATTTTACCGCATATGTTTATAAACATATATTCCAAGGTTGTATGTCTTATTTCCAAATCTTACAAACAAAGTTTCATTCCCAATTAAAACTTAATTTAGGTGGAATGTAGTTGCCCATACAACATATAAGATTTAAGAAAATAATACTCCCACTAGCTTTCAGGAATACTTATGAGCTATCTTATTTTAATTTATTAAATCAAACATTGATTTAATATTAAACATAAGAATCATCTCATAGATGCATGCATATATCCATTCATGGATTATTGCGGTTTGTACATATTCAAAGATTATTTGAATTTATAAAACTACTTTGTATTACTTATCGTCCTCATAAAAGTAATTCCAAAACAAAGAGTTTTGATATTCATTGTCAAAATTTCATATCAATGAAACTAAGTATGAAAATTATAATCTTTATACTTTTATTTAATGTATCTAGAAAATAATATTCAATCATAGTTAATTGCTTAAGTATGATTAATATTATTATCACTAGACATACATTAAATGCTTTTACAATATTATCCATATGATTTCTACACAAAGATTTAAACCTCTAGGGTTTTCATCCTTTGAAGAAAATCATCTTCTTTTAGATAAACCAAGTATCTAAAATTGATTATCTTTATGGACAACATCTCAAAATTCATAGTATGATTGATTTACCACAATTCAACATTTGGTAAATTAATCATCATGATTAACAGGCTTACCATGATCCTGTAACTCATAATCCTCAGCATATTAAATATCTGAGATATCCTTACGGATCTATGAATGACAATTCCATTATATTGAGGTCTATCATTTACATGTTTAGCCTCATCATGATATTTGATAGTGCATTTTAGAAGATTATGTATTTTGTAACTTTAATCTTTCAAGATCTAAACCAAAACTCCCACTTGCCTTTAATAATTTAAAGATTACCTTTAAATAGTTTAGCAAGTAGAGCAACAATACATTGTTCTCTTTTGGGATATTACAAAAAACATTGACAGTTCCTAACATTAGTTTGTTACAACTCACTCTATAAGTAGTTTAACAAATTGAACTTCATTTATAAGACTTAATGTGATTCATCACATTCCATAAACAAATGGTGTCTTATCAATCTTCTAGGTTGGAGTCTTATTGAGTATATTCAATCTATACTCAATCTACTAACCTTGATAACATGTGGAAGAAACTATAGTTATCTTGAATCAAACATGCCAATAGATTTTGATTCTTCTAACTGAACATACCATAAGTATATGGTATTTCATTAGAATTAATATTGTAAGATAATCTAACAATATTTAAGATAACCATTTACTCTTTGGCTTATCCTATTTACCAACAAAGTAAAACTTAATGGTACAATAGAATTACCAAGTCAATTGCATGCATTATAACACAAGTATTCTTGACCAAGTCAAAAGACATACCAGTTATAATCCCACTATACGTTATTAGTCATTGATCAACTCATTGACTTCATGCATATGTCTTAAAACATAGCAAGTTAACGTCTTACTTTATATTGTAAGTCTTGTATAAAAAGACTTCATGTTTGTGACTTTACAAAATCATAAACATTTATAATTAAAGTAATTATGAACACCACCTCAGGTTTCAATATTTCAAGTTAATATTTACTACATATACTTAAGTCATTCAACGAATACTCAAATTCAAAGTAGTATCAGATTACTTCATTTAATTATGTCATTCCATGAAATGTTCAATGTAAGAAACTGCAGAATCATCCATGCTCGTTCTCACGACACGTGGATATTTTACCTTGGGCTACAATCTAGTTCACGTTCTCACGTAACATAAATTGTAACTACAAGTGTTTCTTAAATATTGAAAGACATAAATATTTAAAATAAAGTTGTCTTTGTTATCATCTTGACACATGTTCTTAATAGGGCAATCATACACATTTAAATGTATAATTCCTATTAGAACGTTACTCTCTTACCTTGCGGTTAAGAGAATCCATTTAAATCATATTTATATGTGTTGTACCTTGCACACAATAAAGATTTCTCCCACTTGTGCTTGGAACAACATCATGTAGCGGATAAACAACACGATACACGTTCGTTTATTCGATTGATATGATTTGTGTCATAGATATGACAAGTAGATGTAGAACTATATTGTTTAGTAAGGAAGCGCACATGACTTTCCTTAAAACATAAGTGTCTACAATTGGAAAGTAATTATCTTTGAAGATAATATGGGTTACTACAGGAAATAAGGCTTGTAGCTCCCATTGAATTAGAAATCATTAAAACAACTTCTTATTCAAGAATGCAACACAAATGCTCCCAGAATCGACAACATTGTAAGTGTTGCATAACCGGTGAAAACAACTTGCTTGCTTTTTACTTTCCTACACCTTTGAAGAACCATACGTAATCATTACTAACGTACTAAAGGTGTATTCTACTCGTGAATGATGGGTTATCCATCAATTTTATTAACGAAAAATTGGGTATGCAATTTCTTCCTTATGATTCTACCTTCCCATACGGTATGTAGCACCTTTAAAGGTTAAAGTAAACCAACTAGATAAATTAAGCTAGTTTTCCTTTTACCAATTTTCGCGGTAATTTGTCTAGCTTCTAATTTTGTAACTCATATACATGTTTTCCGGTTAACCAACATTCATGTTGTTACAAAGGATTCATTCACCAAATGAGGGTAATGAAATCTTTATGGAAAATAAGATGTGCAATTCATTGCTATGAGTTACATTAGAATTTAGACAATTCAAATGTTCCTATTATACCTTTCTCATTCATGAAAAGGAATAGGATTGAGTCTCATGCTTCTCCCATGGAAAAGAGACTTCGTTTGTCTTTTCGGTAAATTATTCTCGATCAAACATTTGTTTGAAAGCGAATGTAGCAATTCTTGATCAAAGACTAAACTTTGTTTACTGGTTAAATGTTGCAATTATACATTCAAAAGAATTACAAAATTCAATTTTAGTATTTTCGATAATTAACCTTTTCAAGAAAATTAATTACCCATGGTTCATAAGCATATAACCATTTAATTTTCACTGAAAACTAGGATCCAAATTGTCATAATCTCATCACATCAGTTGATCTGTAGTAATGAACCTTATACAAAGTGGTAGAGCTTTTGCTCAATTGCCAATATCAATTGCAATTCCTAGATTTATGGGATTTACATATAGCCAATTTCAATCGCCATGTAAACATGTTTTATCCCATCTTATGCCTTGAGTGCCGCTTCTCCTTGCTAACTCAATTAAGTTGTCCAACTTAAGAAACCGCAAAATCGTCCATGCCCGTTCTCACGACACGTGGACATTTTACCCTTTGATTAAGATCTAAGTCACGTTCTCACGCAAATAGAAAGTAATCTTAGGTGTTTCCGTTTCGTTGGATGGCATATAACTTAAATTAAAGGGTAATAATTTTTGATGTTAAATCAAATATGTACAAAGATGTCATGCATTCATCTTCATAACATAGGTTTTATTAAAACATGTATATCTTGTTTTAATGTATAAGCTTTTCATCATCAAACTTTAATTGAGGTATTGGGTTCACCAATCAAGGAATTAGTGTTAATTATCATCCATTATACCGTACTTTTGCATAAGTGTAAACACTTAGTGTTTCGGATAATTACCACCGAAGTGGCGCATGGAATTAAAACTAATTCGCCCTTAAGATGAGCTTGCACATTTAATGGCTTACTAAGTAGCTCCATTCGAACTTCACAGGCGAGAGGACCGGTGCACGCTAAAGCACAACCTTAGACATCCATTCGATGTGATTGTGCGCAGTTCTTTAAACCCCTTTTATTAGTTCATTCTCATGGGTGAGCCGTTTAGTCATTTGTACCAAAGTCATCAATCAATTAAGCGATTATGATTACTATTCTTAAAATACATGTTTCACCATTGTTTAGGTCAGTTTATTTTTCTTGTAAAAATACCCTTGTTACAAAACACAAACAAGCAAGTATTTATAAAAATAAACAAATAAACAATGAATGCATAACAAATAAAAGTCATGCATATCAAATAGCCACATGCAAACGGTTTTGATAAATCTTATTAATAACCAATTCTAGATCTGTCAATATGCATATATTTAATTAAGACTTCCACCCGTTTTCATCTATGTACAAGGTGAACCACATGCATCGATTCATCGATTGCGTAAGTCAAAACTAAATATATACCACATAGCACATAATTGATAAAAATTATTGAGGTCTTCCCCAATTTTAGATCTATCATAATTTAGTGTATATCACTTAAACATGAAAGACATAAAGCAGATCCATGATAAAACATGCAGATAATTATCATGAACATAAAATTACACTTAACAATTAATGCAATTAAATCAAAGTTACGCATATACACATAAAGTTGCATGCATCTTAGGGTTTCTAATCCAATTAAAACAATAGTTTACAAAACCCTAATTAGGGCACCAAATAAAACGCCCCCCTTAAAATTAGGGTTTAGGTTTTGCAAACCCTAGATCTAAGCATACAAATAATAACACATTCATGTTTATTTTAATTATGTGTTTCAGTAATTAATTACTTGTTATACAAGGCTCGTGATGCCACTGTTGAGTTTATGATATATAAAATACAATAAAACATAAAGACATCAAGAGTACACAGTGGAAGACTTAAGATCATAACAAATAAATTAATTAACTGAAAGTATGCGTAACGTACCTCTTGCGAATGTCAAATCCCTCGAGCAAAGCAAAACAACCCTCGAGCAAAGCAAAACAAAGAAGTACTTATTGGTGTAAGAATAATGTCTTACAACCACGTTCTTGTACACACGAATTAACCAAACGAATCAAGCGATTGCTAGATCTAACACAAGTCCTCGTTTATGAAAAACGAAACCAAACTCCCTTACAATTGGGGTGTTCGGCCGAATATTGGACTAGAGAGAGGAGATGAGAGATCTAGGTTTAATTCAATGCACAAGTGTATGAAACCCTAGAACCTAACCCTCTTTATATACTAGTAGGTAAACTTAGGGAACAAGTTTATGAATTAGGGCTTTGGAAGGCCCCTATGGCCGGCCATGTAGACAAGCCCAAAGGAAATCCATAACTTTTCCAAGTTTTCCAATTCTAGTCCTTTCTCTTTTCATTTAACGGTCATTAGTCATTTTTCCGTTAAATACTTAACGATCGTTAACCGGACTTAATGTGTAATAATTAATCGTAAACATAAACATTAATTATTAACTTTAATTCTCATTCGCTAATGTGTGCAATCCCGTGGTCACGAGTTCGAATCCGGACATTCACATGTTTGTAAATATATACATTTCCAACAAGTGAATCGTGTACTTAGTTACTTAAAGTCCACACCAGGTCAAGGCATTCTACTTCCACAAGCAGGGGATCCAATTTTAACCGCTTATTGTGACTCTGATTGGTTAGGATGTTCCTTCACGAGACGTTCACGTACTCGTTATTTTATCATGCTAGGCGGGATGCCCATCTCTTGGAAAACCAAGAAACAGTCGGTTGTCTCGCGTTCTTCAGCCGAAGCCGAATATAGAGCAATGGCTTCCACGGTTAGTGAAGTTCTATGGATTCGTTGGTTACTCAGCGAACTACATGTTGACTTGTCATCGCCCACGCCATTGTTTTGTGATAATCAAGCGGATCCATTATATAGCACATCAATTACTTCTCATATCGAACATTTGCAATGTGTTCTAAAATGTTTGCAGGAAAACCATTTCTACGTCAAGATGTCATAATGTGTATTTCATGCCTATTCTTTTTAGTATCTTGGATACATCATCTCAGGTCGTGGGTGGAAATGGATCGCAAGAAGGTAGAAACTGTGATTGCATGGTCGTGTCCTAAAAATCAAAGACAAGTTTGTGGCTTTTTGGGTCTCGCGGGATATAACAGAAGATTTATTAAGGGTTACGCAACCATAGGTGGGTTAAAATGGGGTGAGGCAGAGGATATAGCTTTTTCTCAGCTCAAATGCCAACTGTCAAGTGCCCCGGTGCTCAGTCTACCTAATTTTGAAGAACAATTTATAGTCGAAACAGACGCATCAAACAAGGGAATTGGGGCTGTTTTGCTACAAGGGGGCGCCCGATTAGCTATATATTCTAGCAGGAAGTTAAGACCTCGAATGCGGTCAGCAACAACTTACCAGAAAGAACTATTTTCCATAGTCGAATTGGTATACAAGTGGCGTCAATACCTCATCGTTAGGAAGTTCGTGATAAGGACAGACTATAAGAGCATTAAAGAATTAATGCAACAATGCAACAAAATATGTTATAAAGCTCACGGATTTGACTAGAAAATGAACTTTTGAAAACGCTACTGACTTGATAATAGGCAACAAGCTTCATCATACAAAATGACAATATATATTTGTAATGCTAGAATCGTTAGTATCATCTAATAAAAAGGGCAAATCATTCAAAATGTAGTTAATTTGTCATTTTTTTCATTGTATGTAACATTTTTTTTTTTTTCCTCATTCTATCAATAAACCTCTATCGTTAGTCCTTTATGTGTACCGTTACCAAAAAACTTGCATCGTTAGTCCTTTATACTAATGACCGTTAATAAATAACTTAAAATTTGGTTATCTTACGTTAAACTTGCATCGTTGGTCCTTTATACTAACGACCGTTAAAAAACAACTTAAAATTTGGTTTTCTTACGTTTTCGTCCGTTCTTTCACGTTTCCGTCCGTTTTTACACGTTTTCGTTCGTTTTAACACGTTTTCGTCCGTTTTTTCACGTTTTCATACGTTTTTACACGCTTTCATCCGCCTTTTCAAGTTTTCGTTCGTTTTTTCACGTTTTCAGATGTTTTTACACGTTTTCATATGCTTTTACACATTTTCGTCCGTTTTTGTACGTTTCATTCGTTTTTACACGTTTTTGTCAGTTTTAACACGTCTTCGTCCATTTTTCACGTTTTAATCCGTTTTTACATATGTATTCGTCCGTTTTTACTCGTTTTCTTCCGTTTTTTCACGTTTTCATCCGTTTTTACACGTTTTCATCCGTATTAACACATTTCACGTTTTCATCCGTTCTTACACGTTTTCGTCCGTTTAACATGTTTTCATCCGTTTTTTCACGTTTTCATCCGTTTTTACATGTTTTCGTCCGTTTTTACACATTTTCGTCCGTTTTTTCACATTTTCGTCCGTCTTTACACGTTTTAGTCTGTTTTAACACGCTTTCATCAGTTTTTTCACGTTTTCATCCGTTTTTACACGTTTACATCAGGTTTTTCATGTGTAAACACGTACGAAAACATGTATAAAATGGATGAAATGTGTAAAAACGGATGAAAACGTGTAGAAACGGCCAAAAATATTCGAAAGCGTATTAATATGCGAAAAAATAAACAAAATGTGCAAACCGAACGAAAACATGAAACAACATATGAATACGTGTAATGACGGATGAAAACGTGAAACAACAGATGAAACGTGCAAAAAAAAGGTGCAAAAACGGACGAAAACATGTAAAAACGGATGAAAATGTAGAAACGGATGAAAACGTGAATAACGGAAGAAAACGTGTTTAAATGACGAAAACGTGTTAAAACATACTGGCGTGTAAAACATATGCAATATGCAAAACGGATGAAAACGTAAAACAGATGAAAACGTGAAAAACGAGCGAAACCATGTTAAAATGGATGAAACCGTGTTAAAACGAATGAAGCATGTAAAGAGGAACGAAACGTGCAAAATGGATGAAAACGTAAAACGGATGAAAACGTGAAAACGGACGAAACGGGGAAAACAGACGGCGTGTGAAAACGGACGGCGTAAAAAAGCGAATGAAAACGTGTAAAACGAATAAAACGTGAAAAATGGACGAAAGCATGTTAAAGCGAGCGGCGTGTAAAAGTGTACGAAAATGTGAAAAAAGCGGACGGAAACGTAAGAAAACCAAATTTTAAGTTATTTTTCAACGGTCGTTAGTATAAAGGACCAACGACGCAAGTTTAGCGTAAGATAACCAAATTGTAAGTTATTTATTAACGGTCGTTAGTATAATGGACTAACGATGCGGTTTTTTGGTAGCGGGTACACGAAAAGGACTAACGATAGAGGTTTATTGACAAAATGAGAAAAAAAAGAATGCTACATACAATGGGAAAAAGTGGCAAGTTAACTACATTTTTAGGTGATTTGCCAAATAAAAAAGCATGTAAACAATGACTTTAAAGTGTAATTAGTAACAACTAACATGTACAATTTTTATAGCTTACAAATATACACGCACTAAATAAATGAACATGATGACCAAAACAAATTTCAAACCATAACAAGTACAGGCTGTAATTGTCCTGATGTTAATCTCTGCAGAAATTTGAAAGCTATAAAGGCCAATTTAAAACCGTGGTGTAAAAACCTTAGGCAGAAATCAGTTCAGGAGAGTGCACTTTTGACAAAGCATCTTGAAGAACTCGATTTAAAAGCTGAAATTGTTGTTTTGTCTGAGTCGGGTTGCTATATAAGGTGTGAAATTTCCAAACGTTTGTTCGAGTTAGAATAAAAAAACATAAAAGACTTGCAACAAAAATCTCAATGTCGGTGGGCTTTAGATGGGTACGAGAATCAAGAGCAAAAATCAGCATCAATTGGTTCGAGGCATTGTGATTAATGGAGTTTAGGAGTGATCCGTGAACATAAAAGAGCATTTTTTTCAAGTGTATTCTGATAGATTTACGAAGTATACCCCTCGTAGACCTCGTTTTCACAGTAACAAGTTCAAGACGATCTCGGAGCTTCAAAAATGTTTTCTTAAAAGACCTTTTGAACATGATGAAATTAAGAATGCCGTCTGGAGCTGTGGAGGGGATAAGGCGCCTCGTCCTGATGGATTCACTTTCAGGTTCATTTGTTAAATTGTTACCAAAACTTATCTTAATCACCCAACCAACCACCCCTCTGTGATTATTTCTTTTATTAAAAAAATATATACAAAAGACAAGTCTCCAACTGATGCTTGCCAACACATTACAAAGAGAAATTGATAGTCCCTCTGTAAGGTGCTACCATAAACAATACAACACTCACACTACCCAGAAACCTAAGAAAGACTAAACGAAACCGTCAAGATCAAGAAGATCTTGATAATACAATAAACCAAACTATGAAAACCTAACAAACTAGAGCTTCTGTTCTTGATTATCACTGGAGAGAGATACCTAACTTTGTAAATGTTTGAGAGAATGAAAAAGTGAACAAACCCTAGCTAGAAGTGTGCTTATATAGACCCATGTTACACTTTACACCCTGCACATACACAAAACTAACAAATACAATTCAAAGTTAATGATTAGTGAAAACAGTTATAAAATATTTTCATAACTAACCCTTAAGTTTCATAAGTTTGACAATTTTATATTTTTAACACCCCATCAAATTGATGAAACAAACAAGTTAACCATGCACAGTTTTTTCACCATAACACCATGTTGCATAGATACAAGAGCTTTTGCTAATCTACAGTTTGATCTCTAGAACCAACACTTACAGTTCTAATCAACCCAGATGAAACCTTTTCTCTAATCAGATGAACATCAATATCAAAATGTTTAGGGTTAGCATCAATCTGGATTGCAGACTTATTGTCACAATACGGATCCACTGGTAACATACTATCATTCACAACCAAATCCTTTAAAACCTTTAGAATCCACATAACCTCACAAGTAGTAAAGGCCATAGATCTATACTCAGCCTTAGCTGATGATTTAGGCCAAGTATTTTGTTTCTTACTTTTCCATGAAATCAAGTTACCATTGACAAACACACAAACCGATATCCTAGTTATAAGACATTTAGCCCAGTCAAAGTAAGAGAAAGCTTTAACTTTAAAACCATTTTGACTATGACTGAAACCAGTGTTGCAAAAATCGGCCTAGGAGGCCGATTAATTGACGATTAATCGCTAGGCGTAGATTAACCGTCGTGATTTTCACTAATCGGGTTGGTAAAAAATCAATCAACATACAGATTAATCAGATAAAAATAGGCCAAAGCGGGCATAAATCGAACTAAAAGCGGATAAATCGGCCAACTCAGTTATAGATAGAAATCGGCCAGATCACGCATAAATCGGGCAAATCAGAAAAAAATCGACTAGATCAGCCAAACCAGGCATATAGTTTCAAAATTTTATAATTTTATATATAAAAAATCCAATCCAACTAATCTCCGATTAATCCCCGCCTAACCGATTAATCGCTAGGCGGTACCCGACCGCCTAGCTACCGCTTAGCGATTATTGCAACCTTGATTGAAACTAATGCCACTACCAGTAACTAACTTCAAATACCATAACACTCTCAAACCAATCTCAAAATGAGACTGTAATGGAGAATGCATATGTTGACTAAGACAATGAACAACATAAGCTATATTAGGTCTAGTTAAAGTAAGATATGTCAACTTTCCAACAAGCTTTTGATAAGCAGTTATATTTTTCAATTACTTGTCATCTTCATTTTTCTTATGATTTAAAACAATGTTGTCTAGTAATGAAGTTAAAGCAGGTCCATAAGCAAGCAAACCATATTCATGAAGTAACTTAAGACAATACTTCCTTTGATTTAAACACAACCCTGTTTTGGTTTATAAAACTTCAATCCCAAGAAAGTATTTGAACTCTCCCAGATCTTTTATCTTAAACTTATTTTTCAAAAAAACTTTAAACTTTTCAATCTCTTGTTCACTATTAACAGTTATGACTAAATCATCAACATACACAAGCAAATACAACAAAACTCCTTTTATTTTTTATAAACAAAGATGGATCAGTTTTAGATTACTCAAAACCAGCCTCAAACAAGGCTTCTGACAGCTTATGATTCCACTGTCTAGGAGCATGCTTTAGGCCATAAAGAAGAGCATTATAAATGTCCATTTGAAAAAAAATTCAGTATGGTCATACTGAACTGCAAGTGTAACAAGATACCGTACAGTTCCCATTTTAACCATAGGACTAAAGGTTTCTTCATAATCAACTCCCTCTTTTTTATTATACCCCTTAGCCACAAGTCTAGCTTTATATCTATCAACTTCCCCACTGGCTTTATATTTTATCTTAAAAACCCATTTTGACCTAATAGGAGTTCTTCCTAAAGGTAACTCAACTTCAACCCAAGTATCATTCTCATACAAAGCATGCATCTCATCATTCATAGCATTAACCAAGTTAACATCCTTTGAAGCTTCTTCATAAGAAGAAGGTTCAGAGGACTTGTTCAGATTAAAAACAAAACAACAATTTTCAGCACTTAACACAAAATAATTAGCTTACTTATTAAGACCGTACTTAACTTTACCATTAAGCACATAATCATTCAATCTAGCAGGAAATTTAGAAGATCTATTAGACCTTCTATGACTAGTAATTCCTTCCTCTGTTTGACTATGTAAAACACTTTGGAACCTAGGTACATCTGTAACAGGATCAATATTTCCCTCAGAACTATCATTTTCATCTAAAGGAGTTTCAGAACTATCATTTTCATCAGGTTGTGGTATCTGCTCAGAATTACCAGCCTGATCTGTGTTCACAACCATACAAGGTTAACGAGAACTACCTTCTCTACCAAGAGATGCTACTTCCTCTATATTATTTGTAACGTTTTCATCGTTGGGAGTGGGAATAGGAATTTTTGTTTTTGACTTAGACTCAGTGTTATCAAAAAAGTTTAAAATATTCACTTCGGTTGAGAATCAGACACAGTACTTTGATTCATTCTATATGGAAATATGGTTTCATAAAATTTTACATCTCTGGAATATAAAACTTGCCTATTTTCCAAATTTAAAAGTTTTATGCCTTTTTTCCACTAGCATACCCAATTAAGACACATTTTTCAAACTTTCAAAAATTTATCAACATAACAAAGATATCCAAAACTCCTAAGATGTGACAAACTAAGGTCCCTACCATAAACCAAAGAAAAAGATGTTTTCCATTCAAAACAGAGGAAGACAACCTGTTAATCAGATACGTAGCAGTTAAAACACACTCAGACCAAAACCAAGAGGAATCCCCCTTGAAACATAAGGCTTCTAGCCACATTAAGGAGATGCATATGTTTCTTTTCAGCAATACCATTCTGCTGAGGTGTATATGCACATCTAGTCTGATGTAACACTACCATAGTATTCAAAAAATCACCCTTTTTGTAATTAATAAACTCAATGCCATTATCAGACCTTATTACTTTAATTTTGTTACCAAATTATGTTAAAACCTTATTGAAAAAACTCAAAACATTTCAAAAACCTCATCTTTTTTTTAACATATACACCCAAACATACCTACTGAAATCATCAAGAACAGTAAAAAAATATTTGAAACCTTCCCTGCTAATCACTTTGTAAGGACCTTATACATCCAAATGAATGAAATCACCAAAAACTGTTGACTTATGTTCATTTATAGGAAAAGAATCCCTGTTCTGTTTAGCCTTATGGAAAACATCACAAGGACCATTATGATCAATATTAGTCAAATTAAATGTTCCTTTTAATAATTTCAAAACCTGATTAGGAGGGTGCCCCAATCTATTATGCCAAACTACTTTAGACACAAAACAGCTAAGAAACTCACTTTAAACTACACAAGCAGACACATTATTAGTCTTAGCAAAAAAATACAAGCCACCAGACACACTACCGGTCCCCAACCTGCTGTTTCAAATCATGAATATAACATTTAGTCTTATCAAAACCAACTCTTAACTTGTTATCTTTAATCAACTTGTTAACAAACATTAAACTAACACAATATTCATGAATAACTAACGCATCAAACATAACAACATTTTCATTAAGTCTTAGATTACCAATAAGTGTAATTTTGGCTAAAGTACCATTAGGATGTCCGACAGTGAGTTTTAAATCAGAAATATCAACCAAGTTATGTGTGGAAAACTAGAAGGGGGTTGAATAGTTTTGCCAATTTTAAGTTAGTTTCAAAAACTTTAGATTCGATATTATATAAAATCGTATGGATGGATAGAAAGTATAGAGAAATAAGTAATGTAAGTAAAGAAAGCAAGTAAAGTAAAGGATAGAAATGACACAACCGATTTATAGTGGTTCGGCTACAAGGACACCTCCCATGCCCTACTCCACTCTCCGAGTCACCTACTCGAGAGTTCAAGCACTATGTCAACAAGCTCCTTCAAATTGGCGGAGAAGCCTCACAACGTCACTTACACTTTTTCCGGTACAAAGCTATATACTGAGTGCTTAACACGGAGGACCAAACCAACACAACTATAACACAACAACTATGTGAAATATGAAATACAAGATCTTGCTACATAAATCTTGTGGAGGAACAAATCAATCAAGGACCCCTTGCTTGGATGACTTGTAGTATCTCGTGATCTCGCCTTGAGAAGGACCTATATGAGAATCACAACAAAAGAAAGAAGAACTACTATATAGATCAAGAGATCCGAGATTAGAAGAGAAGTAGTGTATTAGAGTTTGTAAGAAGAGGGTGAGTTACAATAAAGAAATGCTCATTATTTATAGGCAAAAAATCACTCTGGTCCCCGGATCCCAATGATACCTTACATGAGGATCCGTCCGATTAAAACTTGGGATTCCGTGGGGCGCTCCTCCTATTTGGGTTATGGGTCATGGATCATGGGTCATGGTTCATGGACTTTGGATCATGGGTATTCAAATAGGTACAATGTATCTAGAATATGCAATGCATCTAGTCAATGGGTCATGGGTTAGCTCCATGGGTTATGGATTTTCTCCATGGGTATGGGTCATGGGTTATGGATTTTACCCATCCTAATAAACTATTACAACAAATGAATTATTACAACGATTTATGTTAAATGACTATATATGTAAATGCTTTACAAAAATAGCATGTATCCTTATAATTTTACTTATGATAACTTTATATCAACAAAACACAAAGATGTTATGATGAGTAAA